>OU383776.1:20134272-20440339 GCA_910950805.1 Acrocephalus scirpaceus scirpaceus | reverse complement strand
TGGGGTTTCACATCTCACTTCCTGTCCCTCTCACTCTCTTTCACCCATACAGACACAGGTAGACTTTGAATGTAATATTTTGCACATCTCCTACCACTGCATTACATCCCGCTGGCCATATCTTGACAGGCTGCATCAGTCAATAATGATGTAATATTAAAGGGTAATGACACAGCCATGCAGAGTAATGAGAGAAAGCAATTTCTCTCACTATTTACCCATTTACCAATCGATTGAATTCATCATGTCAAAAACACAGGGATAAGTCCATGAGAGGCTGACATATGTTCCTATTGTGTACTGGTTCTGCTCAGCTGGCTGACAAAAAAGTCTAAGTAAACATATTAAGTTAAATTCTGCTCAGGGTGTGAATACAAAGGAGAAAAAGGAAACAAGTCTGGACATGAACTTAGACTTGGAGAATGAAAAAAATATTAGTAAGAAGTAAAGACATTAAAGAAGATAAAAGAATGCAGTTTGGGTCCTGCAATGAGCATCAGTCGAGGCATGTGTGTTGTTTCAGCTGAGCAATTAATTGATATAGGTGTGTCTATTACTGTAGAGTTTTTCAAGACTGTAACTCCACCTTGCAGTCCTTCCTTTGAGAGTCTCTACAGGCTCAGAAAACATCTCTGGTTCTCACAAGCTGCCCCCAGAGAAGACTAGGATGGACAAACTTCATTTACAATCAGGCAAAAAATGAAACCCAGATAAATCCTTAGATTAAGCAGAACAGGACCTGCATTACCTCCTGATTGTGAAACAGGGGAAGGGCTTGGATCTGCCACAAGCAAAGCTTGATGACCAGATGTGTCCAGGAAAACTACATTTGGAAAAAGCAGAAGGCAGATTTTATGCATAAGTTGGTAAGGAATTCCTCAGACTTCCAGGATGCAGAGTCTTCCAGCAGCGCGGTCACTGTTTTGGGTTCTTCCACCAAGCTATTTGAGGCTGATGTGACAGGACCCTTCTGCACTTTCATTGCTCCTGATTTCCATTTGGAGGTATTGATATTCCCTCCTCTGAAAAGCAAACTGGATATACATTTCTAACACAGCTGCTCATATTTCAAAGGGTATTTAAGAAACAAATCCTGCAAAAGTTGCATGGCTCTTAGAGTAGCCCATAAGAAAGAAAAGTGTCAAACTCTGAATCTGGCTGATTATCACCTAATGAAGTGTTTGGCTTTACTAAACCACAGGCATCCTGCACAAGTTGGGGGAAAAAGACAAATACACACCATATACCAACAGAAGTCATATATGAGGTGCTGCACTAAAATACTCTTCTCAAGTAACTAAGCAAGGCTGTGGGAGAAGAATAGTGTGAAGAGAGGAGTTAAAATCACCGAGATTCCACAGATGGGTATTCACAGGTCCTGGGCCAGGGAAGTTTGGAACTGAGGGCATGAAAAAAGGAGAGGGATAAGGATGTTGCAAAAGGGGGGGCGGGGGGGGCGGGTTTGGGCGCTTTTTTTAAAATTTTCTTTCTTTGAGCTCTTTGTAATGTAAGCCTACAACTGCAAAATGCAAATCCTACACAAGCCGGAGTGATTACTGCAGCTGGAGGCTCTGGGTGGTTTTGAAACCTCTCTACTCTGCTTCAGCTGCTGAAAGCCAGAAGGGGAGAGGAGCAAAGGGAGGAGGGAAGTGAAAGGAAGGAGGAGAGCTGGGCTCTAGCAAAAATCTTGATCCAAAAGCCCAGCTATTTTCCCAGCACGTAATGCCTCATGAATGCTGTCCAAAAGGGAGAAGAAGGCATTGGCTTCTAGGATGCATGAAAAGCAGTGTGATCAGCAGGTAGAGAGGGCTGATTCTCCCTCTCTGCTCTTGTGAGGCTCAACATGAAGTACTGAATCCAGCTCTAGGACCCTCAACATAGGCAAGACCTGTTAGAACAGGTCCAGAGAAGGACCACAAAGATGATAGGAGTGCTGGGGCACCTCCGCTATGCAGACAGGCTGAGACAGTTTGGGTTGTTCAGCCAGGAGAGGAGGAGGATCCAGGGTGACCTTCTAGCACCTTCTGGTAACTGAAGGGTCTAAAAGAGAATGGGAGAGGGACTTTTTAACAGGACATGTACTGAGAGGACGAGATGTGATGTCTTCAAACTAGAAGACAACAGGTGTAGATTAGATATTAGGGAGCAATTCTTGACTGTGAGGATGGTGAGACACTGGCACAGGTTGCCCAGAGAAGTTGTGGATGCATCAACCCTGGAACTGTTCAAGGCCAGGCTGTCTAGAGCTCTGAAAAACCGGGTTTGGTGCAAGAAGTCTCTGCCCTGGCAGGGGGTGTAATGTGATGATCTTTAAGGTCTATTCCAACCCAAACCATTCTGTGGTTCTATGCTTCCTCCAAAATTCCTTTTCTCTCATGGTATCTTCCTGTATTGGGTATCTAGAAAAATGAAGTGTGATGTGATCCAGCACCAAATGCTGGTACAGTGGCCCAGGTTGCTGTTAGCAGGAGCTGGCTGCAGCATTTATCTCTAGCTGTCCCAGCTCAAAAGCATGCCCACCTGGCACACAGCAGCACATTTGCCTGCAGCACAGCAGAGAGAGTGCAGGCTGAGACAAGCTTGTGCCTTGCCATGCAGGGACACAGACCAGACTGTCAGACACAGGAAACCATAGTCAGGAGTCAAATGGTTCTTTATGGCCTAATAGTTTCAAGGCTCAATCATATGTATGTTCAAAAACATTTTGTTTCCATTTTCCTTTCTTTTTTCCTTCATTGAGAGTCATTAATTATGGAAGAATGGGGCAGTCTTTGGGACTTGCTCAGTGTCCCCAAGGGCTTGACCATAAAAGGGCACCTCTTCTGCTCTCTCTATCTGCTTTGGGGAAGCTTCCAAAGGAAGGCAGGGTATGCGTGAGGAGAGAGAGGACATTTTTCAGTCAGTGGAGTGTGATGATTTCTTCAAGTGATGCAAATGAAGAACGCAGAAGCAGTCTTTTGGCATCAGTGCTGCATGCAGAGCATGGCTGTGCCCATGGAGCTGTGCCAGCTCAGAGAGGAGGCAACACGAGCACAGTCCCTGCAGTCTCCTTAGCTAAATGGGCTGCTCATGCCTTGGGACATATCTGTGCAGCACCTAACCAAGTGGGGCTCCTAACGGCGTGCATAATGGAAATAACTTACAATAATAAAGTAGACAGTAAAGCTGTCTTCTGTAATGTGAAATGAGGTGCCAGAAACGAACAAACATCCTCCAAATGATATTAAAATGTCTTTCACTTTTAATAATTTAAGGGACATACTAGTGAGAAAGATAAAGAATCTTAAAAATACATTATTTTTCAAGCTGATGGTCTTTTCCTCAGACTCTCTCCTGTCTGATCCACTGAGGACTTATTGACATATCCTAGGCTGAAGCAGAGCATTATAATAAGTTGCTAGGACAAAAAGTTTTCCCCTTTAATTTTATTTACTAAGTTTGTCTTCAGAAAAGCTGGTTTAGCTTTGAGACTTTTGCTTCTAAAAAATAAATTTCCTTCCTCTGTCCTCCCATTCTTTATCCCTCTCTCCTATCCCTTTTTTTGCTTATCTCCCCCCTTCCCTCCCACCCCTTCCATCCTTCCATCTCTCTTTCTCACTCTCTCTCTTTCTCTCATTCTTTTTCCTGGTTCAAAAAGCCCTAGACTGTCTCCTTGAGTATTAAGGACAAGCTGGCAATAATTTATGTTACAGCGTGATATGAAAAAAATTACATTACACTATAAATTATAATATGAAGGGTGAAATGCCAGGAAGGATGCCAAATGATGGTGGAAATCCCATTAGACAACAGAGTACTATTGCCTACCACTCCCCACAGAAATCTTAGAAGGTTTGCATGAAACTGTTTGCCATGAGGGGAGAGAGGCTGGAGGGGGGAGGAAGAAGATATACAACACAAAAGATAAAATATATATTCAGTCGACTAGAAGTAGGGATTTTCTACTATTGCCCAAAAAGAAAGGTGACTTCTTTTAAAGAGCTGTAGAAATTTCAAATCTGGTCACCCAGGATTTTGTGGCACTGCCACAAGCTGGAGCAGAGGCTGTGGCAAGGAGCTGTAATGTGTGTTTTTGCAGTGCTTTTATCAGAGGGGCTCTTGGATTTCATCCTCCCAGATAATGCCTGTGGAAGTTGCAGAGGTTCCTTGGGTTTTTCAGGTATCCCTGCTCATTGCTGCAGGCCAAGAAGCCACTTGAGGATGTGCCAGGGGGTGCCTGAAGCCACACCCTGCTTTGGTGGTTCTTCTCTGAGAAGAGGACTAATCAGGAGTGAAAAATGGCAGCAAGGAGAGATGAGAGTCCGGGGCCCATCTCTGACCTTGTACTGGACTACTGTTCCTGGAGTCAGTTGGCTGCAGGGAGCAGGGGGTGCGTGATTTGGTACTTGTGGGTACATATTTGTCTTAACATTCATCACTACCCAGCACCTGAGAAGAGCTCAAGGGCCTGTGGGTCATCCTCATCTCCCCTTGTATTGCCTGTCCCCTGATTATTATTTAATTCCTAAAAATCTTTTTGCATTGTCCATTCCCCTGAATCTCAACCTGTGTCCATCTCTTCCTTAGACATGATGGCATCAAAAATAAATGTCAGAACAAATGAACTGGTTTGGGCAAAAGGCCATAAGTTGTAAAAACAGAGGGCACAATTTACCCAGGGGTAGAATGGTTGGTGAAGCTACTGTTTTGCTCCTGTCTCATGTCTGGTTAAAATAACTGTTTGAATCTGAAACTATCAGTCAAATTTTATGACACTGCAGTGTTATTGAAGAAACTAGAGTCCTCTAGATACCAGGTAAAGAAAGAGGACAAGTTCATTGTAAGAAAGGGAATATTTTTATTATGGACCACGAATGAGAAAATGTCTATTTTTCTTTAAAGATTAAAGAAAAACAAGACAAAAAAGGGAGGGAAAAAAAAAAAAAAACAAACCCATGGATTATTATTTACTTTCAAAAAATAAAAGGAAACTAAAACCATACCAAGCACCCCAATCAATGGAGAAAAAAGCAGCTTTGAGTGCCTTATTGAACTGACCTACAGAAAAAGCTTCAGAGTTTCAAGCCCAAACAAGTCCCTGATAAGATGTGAAATGCAATGGAAAAATCATTTAGGGGAAACAACAGAGAAGCTGATTTTGCTCTAGTTTTACAGGTCAGTTCAATAAGGGTTCCTGAACTCCCTTTACTGTGTAATTCTAAGGAAGGGTCATTTAATTAATATACTTATCTGAAGGAAGTGAAAAAGGAGGAGTAAGGGAGGGAGAAAAACAAACAAAAAACTTAAGACTGTATTTCACATTGAGCATTGCAGGTTTTGGTTGAGTCTGTCTAACACATGAGCTCTCTGGGTACCCACAACCCTTTATTCCACACAGTTGCTCTCTTAGCTTCATCCTTAAATTTGGTGTATAAATTATCACAAAGATAAGGGAATCCAGAGAGGAAAAACACATCCAAGCACATTTCTTACTCATGTTTTCCTTCTTTAGCTCTTTGTGATTCATTTGCTGCACTTTCAACCAGCCCTCCTGGTTTTATGAGATGTTGAAAGACAGCTCAAGCATTTTATTATCTCCCTGCCAGCCTCCAGAAGAGTATCTAGCAGTGTTCAGGATACCCCCTGCAGTGGAACTGGTGAATGTAAAACTGTGGGGCTCAGTCCTCAGCTCCACATCATCATTCATTCCCTGCTCCTCATGGGCATGGCACAGCTGTGCAAACTTCAGCACACCACAGAGCTGGGAGCATCGCCACAGTCTCTGGTGGACACACCTCAGGCTGAAGCTGTCTCAACAGCCCTTGACAACTCTATTTCTCATGCAGGCAGGGCTGCTGAGGGGGCAACGTAGCAAAAGTGTTCATCCATCCCTGGGTTTGAGAAGACAAGTCTGTGCTCAGTCCCAGTGCTCAGCCTAAGGCACTGAAAGGGTGAGTTTGGTAGCAAAGTCCTGGTGTCTGCAGAAGATCCTGCTTAACATAGGTACTAAAGCCTTTTCACAACTCTGTAGGTCCAGTCCTTTTTCCAAGAGAGAAAAACTTTACACAACCCCAAGCAACCTGAGGGGGCACCCTGTGAACTGTGCCCTGTGAGCTGCCTAGACCACTGGTTAGGAGCTGCAGTAATACCATAACAGAAAGATTTTTTATGCAAGAATAGGGCAAAAACCCTTCCTATGGTGTGTGATCCCTTTAGTGAGGGACATCTGAGAGCCATGCTGGGGAAGGCTGAAGGCATCTGGAGCTTGGACTGGCATGTCTGTGTGCATGTCATGCATGGAGTTATTGTTGCCATCTGTGTTCCTATAGCTTCTTGTTACTTTCCTATTGATGAAAGATGGAGAGGGTTTCACCTGCCCCCTACCTAATGACGCTTTTATTAAAAGGGTGTTCTGAGCAGAGGGAGGGGAAGGGTTAATAGAAAAACTTTTCAAGGTGAGACAGAGAGCTAAGCTTTCATGGTCTAGAGAAATTGAACTGTGGCGAAATGTGGGAAAAGGCTTTCTTCCCCCGCCCCGCACCACAATGCGGTCTGCCTCAAATTAAAAAAAAAAAAGAAAAAACTGTAAGATTTTTTTTTCATGTTCTTCCAAATATCACTTCTGCTTGTCACAATATTTATAAAAACCCTCTTGCTATCTCAAGCTGCACAGCCTTTGGCTCAGGTTCCTGCTTATGCAAAACAGGGTCATAAACATGTCACTGTGTATTTGATAAATCCATCTTCCTCTTGTCATTGTCACAAGAAGCTGAGATGACAGGAGATTACTCCGTCAAATCGCCGTAGAAACGCCTGCAGAGTTTATGAATTTTCATAGGATGTAAGTCCTCTTTAATGGGAAGTGGGGCCCAGTGAAAGCTTGCTATTTCTAAGGAAAAGTACATGCATCTGTGTGTCTTCATTGGTGTGTGGGAATACAGCGCATGGCCAAAACATTAGGAACTGTGCCAATGCTTCCCACTTGAGAACATCATCTGGAGTTTGTGTCCATTTTCTTGTATCTCCTTCTCTTGCTGTGACCCCAATTCATATTTATGTTAAGGCTTCCCTAAGCCATACTGGATGTGTAAAAGTGATGTTAAATAAGTGCAAATGCCATTAGAGGGTATTTACTGATCTAACATATTTCCTGTGAGCATTTTCATTACCACATCTTGACACGCTTGTCTCTGCCCTCGCCTCCTCCTTTTTCTGCAATCTAGTGAAGAAATCAACCCATCTTCAGTGCGAATTGCTTCTATGTCAAGGTTCAAAGGCCAGCTTGGTTTCTCTTTCTGTAACAAAACTTAAAAGCAAACGCATTTCACAGTTTTCCAGACAGGAAAAAATGTCCTTTTGTCACTCCTTACAAGAATAAAAAAATGGCTGACAGTATTATGGTCATATTTTAGCAAAATAGGAGAAAACAGGTAAATATGAATGCTGACCTTCAAGTATGAAGCTCAGTTAAGCCAGATGCTGAGCCCTGCTGAGGACCTGGTAATATCTTCAGCAGTTCAGTGGGATTTTTTTTAATTTTCCACTGGCATTCATGCTCCTGCACTTAAACATCTAATGCCCAACCTAGGAAGCTTACAGCTAGCTCTTCTATGTAGACTCTTCTTTGTGAGTTAAATTTTTATTTATGACCTGTGGTAATGTCTTCTATGATGCTGGGGCATCCTCTTTGCATTAAAGTTGTTTTGTCTTCATTTTCCAGCATATCCAAGTAGTTCAACCTCCTGCTGGGATGTTGTGGCTTAAGCCCAACTCATCCCCATACATATGCTGCTCACTCACTCCCTGCCAGTGGAATCAAGGAGAGAATCAGAACAGTAAAAGTGAGAAAATTCAAGGGTTAGGATAGTTTAATAAGTAAAGTAAATGCTGCACACAGAAATAAAACAAAGCAAAGAATTCATCCAGCACTTCCATGAGCAGACAGGTTTTCCATCATCTCCCCAAGAGCAGGGCTCCCTCATGCATAATGTTGACTTTGGGGAGACAAACACCATCACTGCAAATGTTCCACCTTCCTTCTTCCTCCAGCTTTTATCACAGGGATAATAAGAATTATCTCTGTGATCAGTTGGGGTCAGCTGTCCTAGCTGTGTCCTCTCCCATCTTCTCGTGCATCCTTAACCTCTTTGCTGGTGGGGTGGGGTGAGAAGCAGAAACGGGGCTCGATGTTGTGCAGTGCTCACATAGCAATGACTAAAACGTCATTGTCATTGACATCTCCAGCACAAAGAACCACAAAATACAGTTACTACGAGGAAAACTAACTCCACCCAAGCCCAAGCAAGCACATGGTGCAAGAGTACAAAATGCTTTTAAGGCTGTACCATGGATATTAGCCCCCATGGCCTATTAAAAAACTGTGTTGTATCATGGTTGTTGCAGTGTAAACAAAAGCAGAACCCTCCCCAAATAGCTGCCCACATATGAAACTGCAAAAAGGGGAGAACGTCACTGTTTCTCAGCATCCCAGGGCTTAAAGGAAGATAATAATATGCTTTTGATCCTCATGGCAGCAGTTATTGCAGTATGTGGCAGCCTCAATGTGTTGGCACATTTACCCAGACAGGCGGTGAAGTAGCAACTCTGGCTCAGACTTAAACAAAATGACCATTATTTATAACCTGTCTGCCCCGTGTACAGCTCTGAGTGTATGTAATCCCCTACAGCTCTGAGTGTTTGTAATGCTGGGAGAGCTGGGCTTCAGTGGGATTTTCATCCAAGTGATCACACAAAGGCAGAGTCACTAATGTGCTCTCCGTCAGGACCTTCAGTGAGCAGTTTTCCTATGCAATGACACCAGGGGATGATGTTACTTGTGCCGGGTCTTGGATTACACCCCCTGGGCTTCTGTGACTGGTGCATTTTGCTTGCAATCACAGACTTCTTGCAAAAACCAGGAATTCCATATGCTAGAGGTAAACTCCAGTGGATACAGTGGATGAAATCCCTTCCCTGGTATATCAAGACAATGCTGTGCATTTCAGCAGCCATCAAAATGTTTTGGAGATCCTGCACGCTGAACCGTATTACCAAGTCATTAGTAAGCATAACAAAACTTAGAGGAATAGAATGAAAATCTGGCAAAACATTACCAGATACCACAATCCTACATTTACTAGAAGCATCTAACCACTTTATAGTTTTTATTTGTTGAGAGGGCATACAGCATAAGGAAGTCTAATAAAAGCAGGAATATAGCCTTGGTCTGGTGATTTAAAAATTAACTTTCTCCTTTACAATGAAGGGATTCTGTCTCATTGTTTTGCAAGCAAACAGCACCTTATTCTTCTAAAATCTAGCATTCTTACCTTTGTAGGATGAAAGAAATTTTCAGAGAGTTTACAAAAGAAACCTGTTCATTAGATTATAAGTTAAAATTAATTAAAAATTTGATTCTCTAAGAAATGTATCGTCTGTGCTCACACTCTTCATCCAAATGATGAAGATGTCAATAAGAGAATAGCTCAGACTTCAAACTTCGTGTATAGTTGCAGTTAATTGAATTTATATGCTTGGGGTATTCTTGAAGAAATTAGGAAGTAATTAGGCTATGCTATTAACCATTGTATATAATTGATCTGATGATATTGCCAACAAACAGGCCAAGGTCAACAGCTTATTCAGCTCTTAAGCTTGATGTGTTGTCAGAGAGGATGCTCCATTCCTTCCTCTGTCATGGATTTTACTTGCGGGAGTTTTACTGGCTGGGCTGGGAGTTACAACTTTTTAGGGGATTAAATCTTCCTTTTGCTATACAAAACATGCCAGGTTGGGCAGCTGTGCTTGGGATGCTTTATATGGCTTTGCACCTCACCAGGCGGCACTGCTTCATCCCCTCAACTCTGCCCACAGCAAGGTGTCCCAAAGCCCCTTTGGGCAGCTCTGAAACAGATTCCTGCTTGTAGAGCTAAACCAAGCAGGTGACTCCCAAAGCATAAACAGACTTTGTGAGGGAAAGAGACATCCCAGGCCTTCACCTTCCTCTAACACATGTTACCCAGCCATTAAAAGGGCATCCAAAAAGTAAATGCTAAATTCAGCAGTACATTTTGGCTTCTTGCATGGCTGTAGCTCTGAGCAGAAGTTACAAATCCAGTTTAACAGGCCAGTGCTCTGACTCTTTGCATTGATTTAGCACACCGGTGGATTTGTTCTTAAAGAATGAAGTCAAAACTCCCTTTGGCTTTGCCAAGCTCTGGCTTTCACCCTGCAGAGCTACAAATCAATAGAAGCAATGGTAGGCAGAACTCTCTGTAAATGCCTCTGAAGGGGGAGGTATGGAAAATGCAATTACCCAGAGAAGAAAATAACAAGACTAGCTGTTTTTATTTTCCCCTTTTTTTCCCTTTTTTTTTCTTCTCTGGATGAAGGGTAGGAATAGTCAAGAAAATGCATTTTGAACATTTTATAATTCTTCTAAGCCAAATGCAGGAATTTTACTTACAGACAGAGAAACAAAGAGCAGGTGTGTGAAAACACAATATTTTTCATTCCATTCAGAAATAACATTATTAGAAAAACATTGTAAAAACTGTCACAAGGTGGAACTTGAAGAACATGACTCAGTGACTTTATGGTGCCACTGATAACCAAGCATCAGTGTTAGCAGTGTTAGTAGCCTGTATAGCACAAAATTTGTCTTCAGGGGCCTTAAAAATTACTATTAGGATTGTGATGGCACCTCTTTAAGAATATTAATGTAAGGTTTCATTGAAGAATGTATATGTTCTTATATATTCTGGTTTGTATATTCTTAACCTTTAAAATAATTCCAGTAGGAATCTTGGCTCGCTGGGTGCTGTTCTGCTTTGCCTTTTTATGCACATTGTAGTGAGCTGCTTTGGTTTTGCTGTCCCTCATCCAGGTTTACCCCTTCTTTGGTCCCTCTGGAGAAGGAAGGAGCACAGGAGATAGTATTCTGTATATGCATAGCTCTGTTCCTGTGTTTAAAATGCAGATACAGCTGAGGTTAAAACCGACAGCATTTTAACAACTTTCAGTTGTGAAGGATGGCTTCTGCAAGTCAAACTGATTGAGGGCTATCTGACAAGGGGAAGGGGGAAGCAAACACCATGAATTATAGATGGCAATCTGTCTATTTTACTATTACATACCCAGAGTAGGAGCAGATTCATTCCTCTTTCACCTCCCATTGTGCAATGTCCCCATTGTACGTTCATTTCCATTGTTTCTCCTTCCATGTATTGTACATTCAGATCCTGTCTCAACTGTACATTCCAGCTCCGTGGCAGGAGATCCATCCTTGGGCTCAGCTGTTTCACAAACAGATCTAATAGCTGTAGTGTGCTCAGATGAGCATGATGGGTAATAGCCAAGCAGATTGAACTATATTGTCCCAGGAGTTCATATATTTTTATACACTCATAGGGTACACATCATCTTGCTATGACAATGAGGCTAAGTCAAGCATCTCGGGATGCAATAAAGCAGATTACAATACCATTCCTTCACTCATTTTCACTACACTTCCCCTCCCACTTTATTTTAACAATGTCAGGCTACTTTACACGTAATTCCCAAATCATGGCTTGCTCTATGTTCTCCTCCTTCTCCCACCCCCAAAATATTTATCTCTTATTCCTCCTGAAACAGTCTTCCCTGGAGATAAAACTAAGAATTTCCTAAATATCAAAGGAAGTTAAGGACATGAATTTCAGCAGAAAAACTCCCAACAGTTCTGGCTTAAAAATGTCAAGGTTAATAATTTTTTCCCTCCCCAAGCCATGTCACATTATTAAGTGAAATAAAGCTGACAAATGAAGTGATATTCAAATAGCCAGTGTTCTCATTTACTGCATTATTATTACCATACACCTTTCTCGTGCAGACATGCTAGGCAATTAAGAGCCCAATTAGCCCCTCAGACACAAGCAAAGGGCTCCCCAGCATTCATTGTGAACTATGGGTGTTCTTTCAGAGGATCAAGATGTGACCCTAGATGGGTTTGAATCACAAACTTAGCCAAAAGCTGGAGAACACTTGTGCCCTCTTCCCAGTCCATGCCCACATATACAAATGACAGCTTCATTCATCACTCGTCATCTGAGGCTGTTTTCAGCCTTCCCACTTAGTTTGGGCAGGGTAACACTCAGTACTCATGTGCATGAAGCAGGCAAATTGGCCCACACTTTTCCTTGCTGGCTCCCACTGTAGGATTCCTGATCCCAAACATTCCAAATGGGGAGTTTTGTGCTTCAGAGAAGCACAAAAGTTGCTTAAACTTTTGAGGTGCTTTGTAACAGATACATAAGGCATTCTTTGACTTCACATTGTGTCTGGCCTTATACATTCTTTTTTTTTCATTCCCCCAAGAGCTGAGTGGTGGGGTGAGAGCGAGGTCCAGTGATTAGGGTGTTTCAAAACTTAGTGCAAAAATACGTATATAATGGTCTCTCTATTACAGGATTCCAAGTGTTAATGTAAAAAAAATTGAATGGAAGAAGTAACATTTATGGTAGGGTAAAATTTACTCATGCCAACAACATACTGTAAAATGGCAAAGCCCAAGAAATCTGAAATCCTTTGTTCACATGGCTGTTCCAGGACTACAGACCCAGAAGAGCAGGATAAACAAACTTTTGTCTGTAATCACGTAGATATGGCTGATCCTGTCTTCTGAGAAGAAAAATGAGCTCTTTCTGGGTGCCTTCGAGCCCAACAGTTGTGACAGGCTGTGAACTCAATTCCACTTTGTATTCAGATAGTTCTTCCCACCTTGAAATATCCCACTGAGTGCAGCAAACCATATATAAGGAAACACATCTTCCCAACACTGACATCCGTCTGTCCCGAGGTAGCCACAAGCATCTATCTTAATGACCCACAACACCACCAGAAAACAAATATCAGAGAGAGCATCTGAGATGACGGGCTGGTGTAAAATGAGCCAGAGCAGGCTCTGTATAGATTTACACTACTGGAAAGTTGGAGCCAGGGACAGAAAATCATTACTACATGATTTGGAAAGTAAATGTGTACCTTGGAAGGCCAAATACTGGATTGGAACTGGGGATTAATTGTGGCATAGATGGGGCACCAGGAAATGTATCTCAAGGTACAATCGTCCTTAATGATATTGAATCCTCTCACAAAGGTGCTGTGAAGCTTTTTGAGATTGTATCAGCAATAGGTTCAGAGATGCTCCACAAGCAGGACCCATGGGAGTGCAACCCAGAAAGGACAATGCCTTCATCTTCAGGGCTGTAGCAACAAAGGAAGAAAAAGATAAATCTTAGAGGGATGGAGAAATAGGCTAGTTTGACAAGATGGCTGTGATTTCCTCTTTCTTTTCTACCTTCTCTTTACCACTCATTTTCTGCTTCTGGACACAAAGGGACAAACATAGAACTATGAATTCCCCTGTTATATCTTTCTTTTCCTCCCTTCATTAAAAGGAGGTCTTTGTATTCATGGTAAAACATATATAAAATCTATAGCTAGAAATTAAACATATCCAGATTCAGGAGAACTCAGGGTCGAAGCTGAGCCAGACCTTAGCAAATTTAATTCTGAAAAGTTTAGCCAAAATCTTATAAATCTGTCTCTAAAGTGACAAAAATTTCCCAACCTCAGGTTTTGTGAGACTTTTACAGGATACAGGGCAAGTGAATACAAACAAATGGGCCAGTGCTCCTTTGCCTGTCCCTGATTCAGGCCATATTTGTAACACTCACTGTAGACTTGGAGTGCTGTTTTATCCCAAGCACCAGTCAATAAAGTCAAATATGTCAATAAAGTCAATACAGCCAATAAAGAAATCAAATAGGAAGATTTGAGACAGATGAATGTAAATACTTTTCAATATAATTTCCCTCTCTTTCCCCTCCTTTTAGTGAGTCCTATCCACAAGTTATTATGGTTTATTTCATTAGCAATAAGAAATACACTGGAGTTTGGGGCAGGGAGGAGGACAAACAAATAAACAACAACAACAAAAACCTAAAAAAATCACCAAAAACAACAACAAAAAACAACAAAAAAAAATCTTGATTTATTTAGAGGCAAATTCAGTATATGATGAAGACCTGAATTCCATAGTCCCTTGCACCTGACACAGTTATGCCAGACCTTGGTCCCAGCCCCTGGTCAGATCTGCCTTCATAACACTCTGCACAGCAGTTTTATGACCCCATTTCTGCACCTCACCAGCTTTCCTGTAACCAGACTGAGTCTGTCTTACTGACACGGAGGTATTTAGCCTCCTTATATATTGGACATGGATTTCCATTTGATCTGATGTGCCTGAGATGGATGTGCCGGCTGCGCTGCTTCAATATTCTCCTGTGATTGTTAATGTTTCAGTTCCAACACAAAAGTACTGGTTATGCTATTTTATTTTCCTTTTTCTTGTTTTTTTTTTAAGGCCATCTAACTTTGTTTCCTAGATCAGACATGACAGGCATCATTGGGATTGCATCACTGTTTTACAACCACTTGTTCGCTCACTCGCTGTGCTTCTGGATGTTTAGTTGGGCTGGAGCAGAGGCAGCATCAAATACACCCAAACCTCACAGTTCCTCTGAGGAAAGAACCCAGCTTTTTCCAAATCCATTTCTAGGCATCCAGTAAGAAGCTTCATAGCTTGTGTTAACCAGGTTTTGGGATGGAGGGAAGATACAGTAGAGAAATACGAAAGTGAACTGCAAGATGCTGGAGAGTCACAGTGGGCTCTTAGCAGGGAAGATACTGTTATCTTCAAACTTTCATGTCTCACTGTCCTGTTATCATTACCACATGATGCAATCTCAAAACATATATCTACTCTAGCAAATTAAACCAGCCAAAGCCCATTTTCTGGCCCACAGGACAAGAGACATATTACAGCTTTTATCCAGTTGTCTAAACTCTCTTCCACCCAGAACAGAGAGCATGAAACAGGCACTGCTGGAACAGGCACTATGCCTGGCTCATAAAAATCTGTATGGCCCCAGGACAGTGTCTGGGCCTGTGCCTTCTTTTGATTTAGCAGATAGATAGAGACAAAATTCAGTACTAAACCTTTGTGCCAGTTTCAAAATCTGGGAAAAGAGAAAAAGCACATTCAACTACCTTTCACATTTGTAAAACCCATTCCAACTACTAGCCTGGTATTTAGCTGTAAACTCAAGAAAACCCCAAACTTCATATAAGAAGAGTTCCAAGAGGATGAAATTGTCATGGAAGGAAAGGATTCATGTTGTGCTTCAATTTTGATTATTAAAAGATGAGAAGAGCCTAATTCATATCCAGATAGAGATTTGAAGTCCCTACCTGTGGGTACCCTGGGCTTTATGTTTCTTCCTGTTCTAAAAAACCGAGAGTAGAATGGGATTGCAGCCCAGAAATATGCATATCTAGTGAAGATCAGAGATGTTTGATCCTGAAAAATGTCTCTTTTATCAAAATCACATTGTAAAAAAAAAGCCACTGTATGTGAACATCAAGCTGTGTCTTGCTCCCGTGCAGGAGAGTGTTTGAAAAAGGGCAGATGTCTGCAAATCTGTCAACAGGCAGAAAAGAATGAATGGTAGTGAGGGGCTATGGTAAGAGTAAATTCAGAACAAGGGAAAATATTATTGTGGTAAAAGCAGTTCGGGCAGTGGACTAATCTGTGAGGGAATGGAAGAATCTCTCTGCTGGACAAGACATTAGATTTTCAGCTGGGGCTGATCATCGTGTCAACACAAATCCTGTCACTGTGGGGAAGTGAGGTGCTCAGGTGAGTAGCACCTGACCCTGCAAGCCCTGAACTCTACCTGAGCTGCTCCCAGGAGCTACATCTTTGCATCCTTGTGAAGCTGTCCATTTCAAAAAAAAGTGCAGGATTTACTACAAGGAGAAAAAAATGGAGCCCAAGTGCCATTCATAGGATGTATGGCAGCATTCTGTAATACATCAGTCCCACTTATAATAGCTGTATAACTCATACAAGGCTCTGGCTCATGTGAGGCATGGAGGTCTACATTCCACAGGGGAGGAATAAGCAATACAGTTGCATATTATTACATACCCTGTAGCTGGGCAAGATTACAACACAGGCAGCAAGCTATCCAGGCCTTAAATGCTGGAGGGAAGGACAAGGCATAGGAACAGCTTGATCCCTGATTTTTATGAAAGTTAGAGCATTTTCACTGCACAACCACAGCAATTCTCTGCAAATCTCTCTGTGTATGTGTGTGTGGTCAGCAGTAATTCTTAGTGGTCTTAGTGAAAATAAGGAATGAATTGGTGATGGGAATTAAATTTCGATTCTTATTCTCTCAAGAGGTGATGCCATCAGTGTTAATGAATGGAGAGGTGAAATGAGACACATTCTCAGATGAGGAAAATTGCTACAGCTCAGATGAAGTAGAGGGAGTTGTGCTCCTTTATACTAGCTGAGTATATATTAGAGAATGAAAATATAGGAAAGTTTAATTGTTACAGACCAGGTTTCTTTGAGGGATTAAGAGCTCTGGACTTGCAATATGACAGCTCTTTTGCAGCTCTCAATTCACATGGTTAGGCAGAGCAGGGTAAGAAACTTCAGATCAGCCACAAAACACGGACAGTAAGAATCCAGTCCTTGATTTTTTAATTTTTTCTGTAAGACCTGAATTCAAAGCTTTGGTCTTCCACTATGGTAGGTGATGAACATCACAAGAAGTTACAAGTGAACCTTTAAAATGTTTCAGCCTTCCAGGAAAAGCAACCTTTGCCTTGGAGACTCAGTATCAGACTTCAATAATTCATGCATTTTAAGCCCAGTAGAGACTTGTGTGACAGTCTAAGCTAGACCGCTACATATAACAAGCCTTCAGACTTCTCTGAATTATTTCCCATTTCAAGTCCAAAAGCTATTGTCAAAGTAAAATACATATTTCAGAAAGATACTCAATCCCATTTTAAAGTAGCTAGTGACAGGTTATCTTCTATAGTCCTCGGTAAAGGTTTCTAATATTTAATTACGCTAAAAAGGAGCAACTTCTTTCTTCTTTATGTCAGACTTTGTCTTCCAGGATTTGGCTCTTTCTACCTCTCCATCTGCTAAAATAAAGGGCTCTGTATTCCCATATTTTTGTTCCACAGAAAGTTATTAAATAAATGCTTAATTTTCATTTTGTGGAGTTAACTGGTGCCTTTAGTCTCTCCAGATAAAACTGGATTATGGCAGATGTATGTAAAACTGAATGTCTCAGGGAAGATGAACAGAGAATAGTCATTCACTGCTTCTCCTAGTGTAACAGCTGGGGGACATCAAAAAAATTATCAGCCAGAACACTTAAAATGGGTCCAGGGAAATTCATTTTTAATGGGACCCAGTTCAGGTGGTGTAACTCTTTTTTGCAGAACATAGAAATAGTCCCAAAAAGTCATTAGATGTGTTCACCTTGACCCTGTTACTGCCAGTCCCACATCAGTGTTGTATGTGCTTCCGTTTATCCATAGATTTAGTTGTGTTGTGGGTCAGATCCAAGCCTCAAATTGTGAAATGCTTAAATAATAGATAATGAAAAAAAGGGTAAGTATCTTTAACAGGATTAGTTCTAGCATTTTCCAAATATTCAGAGTAGTACAAATAGCCATGGAAAGAGGCTCTCTCCCATGGCCAAAATTTCATGGCTTAGCTCAAGTCCCCAAGATCTGAGTAGAGGTTCCAGCACCAGTGGGAAGTTTGAGGTACTGAGTAGGAAGTGGGAATTATCTGCCTTCATGGACATGAGCTGCAGAGCCTGTCCACAAAGATAATGTTCGTGAATTTTCTTCTGCAGCATGAAGCTACCCCTGAGGATCCCCACAGGCAGCCAGGATCTGTGCACAGGGAAGCAGATATGAATGCACCTGCATTGCAGCTGCCAGAGTGAACATGCACAAGAGGAGAAGAATTACTCTTATCACTCTCCATTCCCAGCCTGGATCATCGGGAGGGTAGAGTAGAGCAATAGAAGTTAAAAACTAGAATGCTACACTGGAATTAAGCCATAAGGTCTGACTGGACAGGGAGAGGAAGGGGGTGGGGTATGGATAATTGCACCCATAGGGCAATTAGAGTTACAAGGAGCAGTAGAGCTACATTTCAGTCCCAAGAGTGTGATTAATTGGCACTAACAACCCCTCTGGAGTTGCGTTATTGCTATTATGAAGACAAGTCTTTATTTTTTATTTTATTACTTTTTATTTATAAATGAAATATTTAAGTGCATGACTTTGATCGCCAGGATCTGCTAGTTAGTGCCGGCTTCAGCCACAAGGTGCCAAGATTAAAGATTCATCAAAGGCTAAGGATTAACCCACCCTGCTGGAATGCCAAGTAGCTAGTCAGGAAGAGCATGCTGCATTAAAGCCCTGAGAAGTCCTTCTTTGCTTAGTTTGTTCTCTAGGGCTGTGCATTTGGAGTTTCCCCCTTCCCTCAGTCTCTGCTTAGTTCATATGCCCTTCTCTACCTGTAAATTGCCTAGGAGGAAGAGGACAATGCCAACATTAAAAAATGCAAATACTCTGCTAACGTGGACTATTCTCCTTTTAAAAAGAGGTCGTTGCAAAGGTGACAGCTCTAATGTCTAGGGTTGGGACACCACCTCCTCTGTCTCAGTGTCATGTGGAGAAAGGGCTCAGATGAATCTGTGAATGTTGGTCTTTTCAAAAGCAGCTGGAAAGGATACAGCAGAAACACCATCATCTCTCTTTAGGCAGAATCACCACACATCCAGATTTCCCTTAGAGAATTTTTTTGTTTGTTTCTGTGGAGAGATAGAAGCTGAGGCTGCTGTACATTTGTCTGAGATTTCTGGGTGTTTGTTATTTGGACATATTCTGTGCTATGGTCACACCGATTGTGGATCAACGCTGAGGTGAACAGCAAAGCTCCACAGCTGTACAGCAGTCCATCTGTTAGCAGTCTAAATCTGTTTAAAATCCTTCTTCCTATCTTAGGACTGATGGTCTTGAAGACATTCACGTACATGCCAAGACTAACAAAATAGACTGGCAATATTTTAGTCCTTCTGTTTATTCTCAGGCATACTAAACACTATTAGAAGAGTGCACTATTAGTTTTGTGACTTTTGGAAGTCCAAACCATTGCCAGGGTCTTAAGTTTCAAATTTGAAATTATTTTTTCTCCTTTAAATATCCAACTGCTAAATCTGAGCGAACACTAAATTGTTCCAGCATTCACCCACCCAAGAAGGGACCACTGGAAAGCCAAGCTGTGTAACCATCCACTGCCTTGCAACAAGGCTCTGCAAACCAGTTAGTCCACTGTTCATTTAATGGAATTTGTCAACAGATGAAACAAATGGGGGAGGACAGAATCTGGGTTGGACATACATGAGTTCATCCCAATAATCTTGGTCTGTCTGACTAGTGCCTGTCCTCCTGCACTGCTGGGGCTCTTTCCAGGAGAGCATAAATACACCTGCTTCTCTCTCACATAACAGTCCTTTCCTTTCCTTTCCTTTCCTTTCCTTTCCTTTCCTTTCCTTTCCTTTCCTTTCCTTTCCTTTCCTTTCCTTTCCTTTCCTTTCCTTTCCTTTCCTTTCCTTTCCTTTCCTTTCCTTTCCTTTCCTTTCCTTTCCTTTCCTTTCCTTTCCTCTCCTCTCCTCTCCTCTCCTCTCCTCTCCTCTCCTCTCCTCTCCTCTCCTCTCCTCTCCTCTCCTCTCCTCTCCTCTCCTCTCCTCTCCTCTCCTCTCCTCTCCTCTCCTCTCCTCTCCTCTCCTCTCCTCTCCTCTCCTCTCCTCTCCTCTCCTCTCCTCTCCTCTCCTCTCCTCTCCTCTCCTCTCCTCTCCTCTCCTCTCCTCTCCTCTCCTCCCTTTTTGCTGCCAAAATAAAGGAATTGGTAGGCTTTGGGAAGCCTTTTGAAATTTTTCTGACATCTGGTTAGATAAGGTTTCCTTCTCAGTTGCATTTCCCATCTCTCTTCTATGATGTAGCTAAGGAGCCCAGCAATCTGCCTTCCCTGCCAGATACCATCATTCAATTGGAAATATTATTGTTTTCTTTAGTCAGATGGTTAGATCCTTTGATCCCTTCACTAAACTCATTAGAAAACCTGGCCTCAGATCAAACCTTGAAAAGAAGAAAAAATCAGAGGGAAAAATATGGTGATGAAGAAGGTGTGTAAGATGCTGGATAGAACAGAATAGAATTTATTTTCTCTTTGCCTTTGAACCAGGGTTTTTTACTCTGAAGTCTGCCACTCTTTCTAATACTAATCAGATCACACTGGTCTTTGTACATATGCACACACATACATATACACATGCTCATGTGAATGTTTGTGTCTGCCTGGGCATGTAGAAGTAACCAAAGGCTTCTTTCAGTCCATTCTTTCAGTCCATGGGTGGGCTATAAGAGCCATGTGGGACTAGCTGTACTGGACCCTGTATTCCTCTGGTAAACCTTGTTGTATGTTGATAAGGGCTCTGCTGTATTTCTCATTTTGAAAATAAAGGGAATTTATAGTGATTTGGGCCATAAGATGTAGGATGAATAGCAGCCAAGTGACAGGTGACATGGCCTCTGTTCTTATCAACCTGAGTCCGATCCCTCTACACCTGGCAATGCAGAGTGGGCACAAAGAGAGTGCTCAGCCATGAGTTATCAGAATAGCTCAGTGCACCTCCCTTGTGTGCAGACAGATTTATTGCATTGTGCAGAGAAAAGGTGCCAGGTGTGTATTTAAGAGAGGAGGATGGAAACAGGGAAGTCACAGCACCACAGTTCTGCTTTTCCTTTTGTCTGTTGGAATGGACATCCAAGGATCCCCTAAAAAGCAGGACCACTCTGAGTGACAGTAACGCCCGACAGCATAAAGGGACACAGAGAGGTCAAAGCAGGAGGTGTGGCTATACACAGCCTACATTGAACACAGCCCATTGGCACAAAGTGAAGTGGATCTGTACGACTTTTGGATTTGAGCTATGTGAGAGGAGTGGTCTCCACACCTTCTCATTTCTACTGAAGCAGGGAGAGAAATATGAAGGAATTTCCTCAGATCCTCTAAGAGCAAACAAAGCCACCTGTCCCAGAGGCAGTCAGTGGCTGTCTATATGGGACTCCATCTCTCAGGTTGAATTAAGGGGTGCTGGACACCCACAGATCCCATCAATGGGGGCACAGGCATGTCATTCATCCAAAATATCAACACAGTGTGTTTTCCTCTGTAGCACAGGACTGGAGTCAAATACTTGACTGGACTTTTTTTATTTTTTAATGGATTGTATAATTTTATGACTGTCAAGATAAACAAATAATTTGCAATGAATAATTTATCTAGCAGATTTTGATTCTTTTGCAGCTTACTGAATATCCATGAGCAGACCTCGATTTCAGCTGGCTTATTTATTGTTTGAATTTATTTGACATGTTCCTTTTTTTTTTTTCAAAAACACTATCAACTAATTAGAGACAGCTCCTGAAAAAGTTTGATAGTATGCAGTTGAAAGTAGTTGTAGCAGCCATGAATCAGGAAGTAGAGAGTACAATGTGTAGAAATTTCACTTGAGAAATTTGGATTTCATTTTCAGACCTTTCAAAGACTTCAAATGTGACCTTGATAAAGAAAGTTGGAAACAATGTTGCTACCAAAAATCTACTAAGTGACTAAGGGACTAAAAAGTCCTTAAGTGACTAATCCAAGGGAGAGGGAGGAGCACAAGAATGACCATACTGGTGCAAGCACACCAGTTGTGCCCTTGACTGTGGCCAAGACTATGTGTCTAAGACAATATATAAAATCAGGGTAAGCAAGCCTTGATTCTTCCCTAAAGCATTTATCCCACCTCCCTCAATTAGTAGTTCAAAAGATCTCTGAGACAAAGATGATGTTTTCCTATTTGGTAGCCCTTGAAGTACTTTCATTTCACATTAGGAGTGTGAACCCAGGGCTGGACATAGATTACTGGTGTAAACTGTCTTATTCTGTCACAGACTACCTGGGTTACCTTGATCCAGTTAATTAAGCTGAGATTTATTTACCTTAGCTAACAGTATCTAAAAGAAAGGTCTCGCTGTGAGCTACCCTGCTAGCTAAAGAGGAGGATGTGTTCATGCGTCATGGTTAGAGGACCACCACAAACCCATGAGAGTGGTTGGTGACTATCTGGGAGTACCAGAGTGCAGGCAGAGGTCCGCTTATTATGATAGGGAAGATGCTCCCCTTGTCCAGAGATTTTGATTATCCTTGTTTCAGGGATACGCAAAAAGTGGAACAAACAAGCAAGGCAAGATAACAAACTAAACAATATTGGGAGGGAACTGAATCCAGGATTACATCTGGCTTTGCCCGTGAGAGGCAGCAGTGTTTTAAAGCCACTGGAGCAAAAGATAGATTTTAATTCAGGTTCTTTCCATGCACAGACCCTCTGTCAAGATGAAGGAGGTATTTTAATCCCCTGAGAGCAGAGCTATCAAATTAGCTGGATGGCTCCCTCTGTCACAAACAGCATATTTTATGCAATGTACACACACTCTGCTTGGTTATGGTAAATCAGCATTTCCTTCTCTGATGTTGTGTGTGGTTTTGCATAGTTGGGTGGAGGGAAGGAGGGAGGAATGACCCAGGTGGACAGAGATGTAAAATGCTTTCTTGTCCGAGAGACAGAAGGAACTGCTTGTGAACATGTGGGATTGAATAACGCTTGATGTCAATGGTCTACACTGGCTGTTCAGGATGGCCCTGAGAGCTCAAGACCAGGAAATCACCCTCTGTGCAGATAATGAGCCAGCAAGGATGGTCCAAGGTGTGTCAAGTGTACTCAGCTCCCACTGCATGAGACCTCACATACCCAGGACTCCTGGAGGGCCAGCACGTTACCAGGCAGGCCCAAACAAACTTTCCACAGGCAAGCTGTCCGCGGGAGCTGGAGTGTGCCATGTTTCCTGCTGCTCCAGATGGTGCCTTTTCAGAGTAATGTAGATGTAGCCACTGAGGTCCTGCCGTGAGACAGCCCTCTCCTGCTGGGCAGCCGCACATGAGATCAGAAGTGCTTTCCAAAGAGCTTCTGCACTGTCCAGTCTGTCCTTGCGCCATTCAGGAGGACTTGCTATGAACACTCTGCCTGGGAGCAGGATCAGGGCAGCACAGGGTGCTCTTGAGAGAGAAGATGGCCTCATAGCCCTCAAAATGTGGGATCCTCTCATTAAGGGGTCTGTTTTCACAAAGCTGCTCCTCTTTTCTGTGGAAGAGAAGGGAAATAACAAATTTTATTCCTGTCTTGGGACAGAAGGCTTGAGGGGTTCTTGAGGAGTAAATGTCAGGGTGGAAATATTGGCCATTGCTCTTTCTGTCCCTTCTCCACTGACAAGGGAGACTCTCTGCACCAGAGCCACAGCTGAAGCTCTCCAGTCTGAGTCTTATTTCCAGATTCAGAGCAGGCTCAGCTGAGATCACAGATGCCCAACTCACTGTGCGTTCTTCTGTGTTCCCTCATCTTTCTGGATTTAGCTTTCTTTTAAGATCTCAGCATCCCAGAGTACCTCAGGTGTTCTCAGCACCTCCTTCTATACTCTTCTCCTCCCTGGACCATACCAGGTCTCCCTGCTTCTTATGTTTTTCTGTCTCTAAGGAGTATAACTATGTTCAGTGACCCAATCATCCCTCCAGAACAAGAAGGTACTTTTCTTCCAGGCTGGTGTACTTGTTTTGGAGGTTGTCTTGATTCAAGTGAAAGTGTTTGCAGCCTGAATCTATCAGCTACTCAGAGTTGCTCAAATTACTTTCAAAAAGTAATTTGTCACTGATTCCCACATCCAAAAACTTATTGTCAATCTTGTGTTCTTAGAGACCATCTCAGTAAAAGATAGTCACATATCCAAAATTCGAACCTGGCTGTTGCAAGTTCAGGGGAAATAAACCTGAGGTGCAAATGAAAGAAAGGTGTTTAGCAACAAATATAGTTTGGTTTCCAATGCTCTCTTTGATGGCTTGCTAGAAACCAGTCTCCAATCTTTCTGGCCCTTCAGCAGCACTTCTAAGCCAGTTATACATTGGAAGTGGCATCCTGTGGTTTCCTCCCCACAGCTTTCAGATTGAAGTCATGGTCCCATTTGCCCATGAACAGTGACCAAGAGCCAGCAGATACCAGAGGGATATCATTTGTCTGTAACAGGGCTCAAGGGTATTTTCTGCCATTCCAGTTAGGGCAAGGTTCATCTTCCTTGCCTTACATGTCCTAAAATCCAGTGTCTAATTGGAGTTAGTCATACCAGGCTTTTTTTATAATGAATACACAAGAACAGGTGTCTCCAGAGGCAGTTTCATTGCAGCCAAAGACAAAAGTGTGAGAAATGCCAGATGAATTGCCCTCAGGATGTGTTTATATATCCAAAACTAAAATAAAGAAACCTTAGGATGACTGGCTTAGACATGAAACTTTTAGACATCCTCAGCTAGAGAAGATGCATCCCACACTCAATTGGGAAACCTAGTTGTCCAAAGGAAAGCAGTTCAAGGCAAAATGTTGCTTGCAACATCTTTCCCAGTGCAAAGGATACTAACTGGAAATTATGCCAAATTATTTTTATAGAATTGAAAAATATATGTATGTTTGAATTGGCTTTGGTTGTTGAAGGAAGCACAGACTATTGCACTAAAAATGTGCTATAAATGTGTGAAATGCAGGCAAAGCAGTAGGGAAGAAAGGGTTATCATAAAAAGAGCAAAATATCTAAAATATTAATATCATAGCACAGCATTGTGATGTTCACATGGTTAGTGAGAGGGAAAATCTCATGAGCCTGAGCTAAGAACCAGTTCTTTCTTGTTCCTCATATTTGTTCTTAGAAGAGAAGTTTAGCAAAAAAAAAGCACCTTCAGTTCAGTAAACGAAAAAAACTAGGAATTTTTGAAGCTTCCCTCGTTCATAATCTTCTTGATTTTCTTTGAAAATTACCTGTGTTCACACATGGAAGCAGACAAACTGCCTTATAGGACATTTCTGGATAAAGAGCTGAGGTGAGCACAGATAGATGATGTGTATTACACTTTCTACAAGTGATACAAATTTTCAATTAAAGTAGGGTCTTTTTGACAGCATAAGATTAAGATGTTTTTCTCAAAATCACATTTATTTTCTGGAGGAAGGGAAATGTCTCTCCAATAACATTTAGGCACTTTGCTGGGATAAAACTTCTCCATTAAAAGGCTGGATTTTGATTGATAAAACATGAGTGAAAATGGCAAAAACATGTACATGGAGTCTGAGCTAAGGGAATTGTAACAGTAAACTGCAGAGCTGAAGCAATGTAAACCCCAGGTCCCTCACTTACTCTTAGCTTGCTGTGCTGACATGCTGGAGGTATTTAGATATATGACCAGGGCCAGTATGGAGGAGGGAAAAACCTTTCCTCTTTCTTTCATCTTAAAACTCAATAGATCACTACTGGTCCTTCTGACATCAGTGCTGGGAGGAGGCAGAACAAAAACCCTGTTCAAGGGCAGTGCCCAGATCTCCCTGCCACAGCCAAAATCCAGCTCTCTATGTCCTCCCACCAAGGATCCTCCTTGTCATGTAAAAATCACAGCTTTTTAATCCATCCATGGCATTTACAGTAACTGCCATATCCAACCATGGCAGGGATCAGTCATTGATAGTACTGATCTGCTTAAACTCTCTGATATGCAGAGCAGAGACATGAGTCAGTCCCAAAAATGAAGGTGGTTGTCACTGACAGTGAAGCAGTTAAATTTGCAGGGTGAAAAGAATATGGGGTGAAAAGAAGAGAAGACTTGGCCATTGAGGAATAATACAGGTTGTTACAGGCTTTCTGTTCTTTTGCATGTGATAAAGGTTTTTGGCATTATCCAATGCCGAATGTACTGACCCAAACTTACTGTTTAATTTGCTCCAGAGAAAACCCCACTTTCTGAAGCCCTAATTTCAGGGCTGCCCATTTCTGCAGCAGGTTCATGTTCAACAGGCAAACAAGGAGCCGTAGCATTTGGGAGGGAACCAAAGCTTAGCTTTGAGGCTAAGCAGGATATATGTAAGTCAAAGAACAGTAGGAAACTACCACATACTGATGCCTTAAAAATGCTCCCATAGCCAAAGATATCCTTGGTTTCTTACTGATCAGAAAAAGTACTTTTCTCATACATGGCTGTTTTGCCAGCTGCACAAGGAAGTCACCTTTCCTCTGGGTTGCCCCTTACTTGCACACTGAAAGAAACATGCTATTTATGTTTCCGAAAATGTGGAAGTATGTACATATAGGTACCTTGCACAGTAAGTATCATCTCCCCTGGATAGGAAGAAGCCCGAGATTGGCCTTGTTCCAAATCATGTTGAACACGCCACCTGGAAGGAACAGAGACATCTGGAAAATCATTCCACAATCTCTGAGGAAATTACAGGAGAAATACCGGATGATTGGAAGAACAGCCCTTTGTGGGATTCTTACTTTATCAGCCAATTTCACTTAGATTTTTTTTCATAAGTAGCATATGTTCAGAACTTTAATAAAAAATCTTTGAGTTCTGGGGGTTTATTTATTTGTACATTTAATTTTCCTCATAAATGAAAAAAAGTTTTAGAAATTTCAGAGGTGGCAGAGCAGAGGGTGAGGATAACAAAACAAAACAAAACAAAAAAGGAAAGAAATATCTGGTAATTCACACTTGAAAGGTGCAATAGTGGGGAGGTTCATTCCCTTGCCTGGAATGTGACGCAGATTAAATGAGCCCATAAGAAGTCTCAGCATGCCTGGACTGAAGAAGGGAGAATCATTGGTTAGTTCTCCCCAAAGCTCTCCAGCAGATAAGCAGAGTTGCTTAAAAAAACAACAGAGTTGTGTCTGGTAAGAAAAAAGGTCTAGGTAAAGCTGAGATTCTGTGAGCCCATGCAAACATTGCAATGCAAAACATTGACTGCATTCTTGTCTGGGTGTAGGGGAATGAGGGAAAGAGAGCCCCTCCGCATGAGCTGCTCTTCTCACTCATGTGCAATGCCTCTGATGCAGAGCTGCTCTGTCCTAATATTTGCAATCCTCCTTTAGATATGTTGATTTTATGCAAAGAAGAAACCAAACAAGAAAGAGAGACAGATCACACATCCCACCAAAGTTCACACAATACTCACCTACTTGAATCACTTAAGCACTTCGTCCAAAATATCTCTATGAATTAGGTATCATCTCAGTTAAAAATATTGCTAAAGATAGATGTGCTATCCCTTCTCAGTTACTTAGTTAAAGGTGGGGAATTGTTTGGTATTTACTTTAAATGTCCCCTGGAGATACAGTTACAGGTAAACTGTACTCTTTCCACTGCTATTGTGAGGTGAATGGCAGAGAAAGCATTAGCTGAGGTCGTGTAGATATTTGGGGACACCAAGCCATATAAAGAATAAGAAAATCACAGGCGTCTCCACTTGAGCCTTAAACCTGTTCTGCACTTAACAGAAATAGAATTTGTGTATTGTGTCTATGCAACTCACCTCAAGGTTTAACTAAAATTCCAGTGTCTGCTGTTTCTGATTGACTCACAGTAGTGTTCTTGTTTGTCTATATTTGCCCCAGTAACCTGAATAAATTTCTCATGTGAAGTTCGTATTATACCTCTACATCTGAAGTTGAAATCCCACCCAGGGGTGAGGAGTCTAGATCTTTCCATTGGTAATAGAGAGAGTTTGCGTGGTTCAATTTAGCTTTATTCCAAATTTTCAGGTATTTGTTGCGAGGTGAAATGAATTTCAGAGATTCCCACCCAACAAGTTTGGACTTCTCTTTAAAACCAATAAGAATGAGGGAAAGACTTCCTCTAGGATCTACGTCTAACCCCTCATCAAAATCAAGCTTACATTTCCATCTTCAAATTGTCCATCACTTACACAAACACCTCGTCAAACCTTTAACCATGTTCATGGCACAGCTAAGGAACCAGGAGCCATATCGACCCTCAGTAGTTTCAGAGGATACATTTGTACCAGCAGCAAGCACAGGCACCTGCTCCAAGAGAAGAAAGGATCCCTTGGTCTGCATCTCTCCTCATTGCCTGTCATATTCTTTGCAAAGTCTGAAACATGGAAGAGCAGCTTGTAGGCTGGGACAAATGCTAATCCCTCAGCTGCCGACACGGCCTTGGAGAGGGGAGTCTAATCTGCAGAGCTAGGGAATGGTGGCTCTGTGGAGCTAGGGAATGTTCCTTGGTAGGACAAAGTACTATGGACAAGTAAAAAACACTAAGCTCCTAACTCTGTCATAAAATCCAAGAGGAGCATAGGAAAGGATGTTAGCTGAAGAACTCACACAAAGGAAGGCTTTCTTGGTGCACAGGGACCAAGTGCACCGATACAAGATAACATCAGCCATTGAGGTGCGCACTCCTTTTGACAAAGCTCTTTTCTCCCTTCCCTCTTCCTTGACTTTATCATTCAATTCCTTGTGAAATAATGTGAAAGCATCTCTTATCTCTTTCATTTAATTTATAATTACACTCCCAAAGGGCTGGCAGAGCACATGTGTCAGTCCTTGTTTCCAAAGGCAAGGAATGCAGGCTCCTGTCCTCACAGGACATGTCCTCCATCCTTGCAGGACCCTGCTCACTGTGCATCAGCTGGAAAGATCTTTATAAATGAGTTTGAGGGATTTCTGCACATACCTTGTGTGTGGGGATGGTCGAGGGGCATTGAGGAGCTGCAGACATGCCTCAGATGCCCCTTGCATAGCGGGACAGAGAGGATAACAGACTCCTCCATGGGGCTCAAATGTGTGATGTCAGATGTGCTTGGCCCAACAAGCTGTTATGTTTTCTATGAAGTACAGTCATATCTGTCTTGTAGACAAAATTAATAAGAAGAAACCCCACCATTCTGTTCTTATTAGCTTTCATGCTAAAGATCACTAAGTATGGAGTGAAGGGAAAAGACAAAATTCTTGAGTACATAAGCATTTATTCAGATGTATTAACTAAAACAAGGAGGGTCTTTGCATTCCCTTTGCCATATTATTACTACAGATAGTCCTTGGACTGCAGCTCAGTCATTTACAGAGTCCTTGAGACCACAAACTTGTTACCAGCTTATGTGGCCATTCTGGCCCACAGCAGACTGTTAAAGGAGTCAAGACTTCACCAGTGATTGTTATGATTACTACAAATTATTTTTTTATTGCACACTGAAACCCTCAGGCACTAAGCACCTACAAAATCATGTTTTTTCAGCAGCAGGTGCAGGCTTTCAGTTCCTGAACACCCTCGTACGGCTGAGAAGACAGCTGAGACAGCCATCTGGAGACTCAGGAAGCAACATACCTGGTTCTCCAGCTCCTCAGCTCTCTCACTGTCTCCATGCCTGACAGAAACAAGTCTTTCCTCTGCCTGGCAGCACACAGACTTCGTGGATGACATGGCTTGTTCTGCTCCGTGCATTCCCTGCCAGAAATCCAGAGGTAGCCTCTTACACACACACTGCACTGACCAAAAATGGAGCCAAAAGTCAGGTTTCCCATAACTTAAAAAGTAAACACTTGGTAAATGTGCTTCTTTCTTTGGAAAGCAGTATAGACTGATAACTAAATAGTCATTTATCTCTTGATCACTTTTCCTGGCTAAAATTGTATTTAACTGAGGGTAAGATGTGCCCATGGGACATTTTAAAAGAACCGTGTTAATCCCCTATTGACAACATTATAACATGTCTCCTGTCAACTTGCTGGTTTTGGTGTGCTTTGGGATTAATCTTCATTCCTCAATCCTAGCATAAAGCTGGTGATTGAGGCACAGAGGAATGGGCAAAGTGCCCAAGCTAGCCAGCAGGAAGGTGGCAGAGACAGTTTTTAAAGTCAGGAGTTCAAACTTGGTCCAGTGCTTTGGTTCCCTAAGATTTCCTCTGTTTCTTTCTGACTGTAATCTGTTTACCAGTCTCACCAAAGCCAGAAGCCCAGCTAAGGTAGGAGAGAGCTCTCCAGGCAGCAGTATATTTGCTCCCCTCTCCCTCCTTGCACCTAGAAAACTTTTTGCAATAAATAGGCAGACACAATTGGTACTTTTATAGACAGGTCTCCATACCTAGAGGGATTTCATCCTTGCTTGCTCTTCTAGATTGGGCTGATTGGCAAAGGTAGGTAAATCCCTACTGTTTATTTAACAAGATGGAAAAATGATGGAAAGCAAGAAACAACCACAACCCTCCCAGGTACCAATACTCAGGCTGATTCAAGCCCTTTCAAGTGTGTTGTCTCGAGCGATTTGCACTTTCCTGCCTCCCAGCCCTTCCCCACATTCCCATTCCCACTCCCAACTCTGTCTTGCCAAGTTCTTCCACTGCTGTTATTATTTGTGAAGCGTGAGGAGAGTTATGACAAGGGAGGGATGTCATTAAACCACGCCGGGAGGAGATGTCAGCCGCCGTGCAAACATCTTCCTGACACTCCACTTTCAAACGATTTCAGAAACTGCACTCAGATGATTTCAGGTTGGGTAGGCCTGTCAACTTGGATGGACGACACGCATTGCTTTGGTGCCAGAGACAGCTCCGGAGCCTCTCAGCCAGCTGTTGCACACACACGTACACAGCCCCATCCCCACACACACAGCTGCACATCATTATTTTTATGCCACTCCAAGACTGATATCCTTGAATGCTGCTAGAAGCGTCAAACTTTCACTGCAAGAGAAAGCTTTAACATTTAGAGGGTTCTTGTGTAATGCAAATGAATCAAAAAGGTAGGAAGGCATCCCAAATGCCACTCAATGCATTTATAAAAAGATAAGGTGACTTCATCCTACCCTACCATATCACTTCATTACCAAGTGTCAGCAAAGAGCCTGGCAGCTTGATTGGTTGATGAAATCACATGACCCAAGTGTTATCTTGCAAAAACACATGAAATTACTAAGCTTGAACAGCAAAGAAGTATAAATACCCCTACAGTTTATTACCATCAACCAAAAAAAGACTATGTATCTCTTTATTTCTTCTCATTTTTTCCTCCCATTGGGGGGAAGAAAAAAATTTCCCTAATTTATAATTCAAGATATTTTGCTATCTAATATATTTATATTACTTTTTCAATATCTAATTTAAGTGCTTTGTTTATGCATTATTCATTTGATCTTTGTTTTCCATCCTTATTGTTAACTTCCAATGCAATTTTAATGGGCTTATGGTCAGAGATCAGGGTGGCAGACTCTTTGATGCCATGTTAACTCACTGACAAAAAGGCAGTGAAAAAATGTGAGTTAGGAAGACTTTAAAGCCATCATTTCTGATCCAGATCTGAGCTGTACCTTGCTAGTAATTTTCACAGGGGCAGATTTCCTGGCTTTACTGTGGTAGTCAGTTAGGTGTTTGGGTCACACTACCAGCAAGCAAGAAGAAAAATGTAATTGCTTGAGCTTCTGCAGAAGTGGGACATTAGCCAGTGCCTGCTGAGGTCTGTGGAAATAAGGTGTTCTGCTGCTCTTCAACCTTTCAATGTCTCTGCTGAATCACTCACACAAGTAAACAGGTGAAGGTGATGGATGCAGCATGTTAGACAGGAAAATGTGTTGGTGTTCAAGGTTTTTTAGTACCTAGGGTGGTGCTGCACAACCAGGAGTGTGCACTAGACTCAAGCAACATGCAGCTCTGGTGTTTGTGACTAAACTATAGGACAACCTAGTCTGCCTTGTGCCTGAACAGGCACAAGGTATGGCCTTTTAATTCAAAGCATTGGGGTTTCATATGGGCCTCCACCTCTTGAATGTCTCCTGGGCATAAATTTTGTTATGCAGTCACTCACTGAACTCACGTTAAGCTGTTTTCCACAAGCAAAAATTCAGTATTTCTCTTTCAGCTGAAATATTGCAGCCCAGCCCCAATGAGATATGAAACATTCAGATTCACTGTTAACTTGAGCCAAAAGCTTACTTTCATTTTTACTCTTTTCTTCTCAGCTTTGATCTCAACAAAGACATTTTGCAGCAGACAAAGAGTTAATAACAGTGTAGGAACTGTAAGTCAACCTAGGAAAATAATGTATGGATATTCTTGGCATTTCTGGCTATCGGCACAGCTGTAGCACCGTCCCACCCGTGAACAAATGTTCTTGGCCAAGACACCGACTCTCACAGACCATTAAAGGGTTTCTGTGGGAAGGAGCACACACAGCAAACAAGGCTAGCAGGAGTTTACAACTGCTGCCCACTGAAAGTTGGCATGGACAGGTAGTGGAAGTATTAAGTGATAGAAGACACAGAGCATTGAAAGTGACAGGCAGCAGATGTAAATAGAGGTAATTTTGTGCAATAACCCACCAAATTCCATTTTAATGAACTTAGCTCTCCAGTCTCCACAAGACAAGACATTACTAGACAAAAGAGAGTGAGACGGAGGTCCAAAAATAGTGTCATGAAGACAGAGGCTGCTAAAAAGTTTCAGCAGCAATCCCGCAGAGAGCAGACTCCTGGGAGTAAACCCACCAGCCAGCTTCAGTTTGCACCCGTGACGGGAACAGTGGTAGCACCAGGGATGCCTAAGGAAGAATCTGTACTCACAGGGTGATGGAAGGAAAGACATGAGGAGTAAATTATGCTTTGCACATTCCCACAAGAAACCTGACAACAGATGGTGGAAATAAGGGAGATTTGTGGGATCAGTGTTTGTCTGGGACCAGTGTGTCATTGACTTCCTTCTTTCCTTTGTTTTGCACATTTATTCCCCTTGAATTAACTCATGGAAGAGGAACAGATGCCATCAGGATTGAAAACAGCATTTTCAGTAGCTTGAAACTAGTGCTTGAATGGAGTATGTCAGCATTTCCTCTGAATTGTAGAAATCAGTGGCATTGTAACGGGGCTATTGTTTATAGATGATTTTTTTTATTAGAGATTCTTAAGGTCAGTTGTTGACAAGTGTTTTTCAGAAAAATTGGGGACCACTTTTGGAATTCTCTCTCATCTAATGATACATCATTTTCAAAAGCTGGAAATAATATCTGCCAGGTGTTCGGGATTTTCACATAGAAATAAATCTCCATGTTTTCTGGAGCAGAAATTCCTGACTTTGATTCCCCTTCCGTCATGTTTGACTGACAACCATTGACACATTTGTGAATGAAGAGTTGCTGTCTATCTGAACTCAGTGGCCTCAGATCTTCCCCTAGACGATTCATGTTATTCAAATGATCAGGAATCTATAAATCTCAGAATGGAAAAGTGCAAAAATGGCATCTTCATTATTTTTCTGGTTCTTTTTTCTCATCAAGGATGTAAGAGTCAGTTTTTCATATGTAGCTGCTGTTTCAGATTCAACATTCTTATCATCAAAGTTTGAAATTCCTTCACGTTAGTCTTTGCATGTGGTTAGAAGAGATGGCCATCTCAGTTAGAAAATATTTTTGCACAAAACGCACCAAAAGCAAAATAAAATATCCTCATGTAAACTCTTGCTAGCTACTTTAGAACTATGCTGGCAGGTTTATTTCTGAACACAGAAAAAAAACCACAGTATGGCTGATGGACTTACTGTGGGGGAAAAAGCAAACAAAATGAAAATATCAGTGAAAATATTACCCTTATCTGTAGAAAATGTAATTTTAACTCATTTTCTCTCTGTAGTAAAATCAACTCTAATCAACTCTAAAAACAACTTTAATAAGGCCACATTCTTCCAAAACCTGGACAGCACTGGAAATTAAATTTCCTATCTCAAAATTGTTTGATGGGAAATCTTTAACCTGCCCCAAAGCAGCAAGTGTGGTGAGATGACTGTCCCAGTCAAACCACTGGTTGTGCTTGGTCATTCTTAAATGCTGTTAATGGCAATGCAAAACAGTACTATGCTTAACTGTGTAAAAATGTAATAATTACCAGAGGCTCCATGTGTGAACAGAAAAGGGATTTCCTCCCTTTCCCTATGGATCTGGTCCTTTCTCAGGGTTCTAAAGAATTTGAATGTATGATGGGGAAATATCTTTCTAGCATGGGCGAAGGAGTAAAGGGAGGGAACAAAAAGAGACAGAAAAGGAAAAGAAAATTCTACTTGATTAGCTTCTTAGCATCAGTTGGATGTGACAACTGTTTGAATATGGATGAAGTCTACAAGAGGGATCATCTGCCAGCAGTAGTTGTTACCAAGGAAGTAAGTGATGCTGGAGGTCGGAGGGCATCTGTCTTGCCAGCTAATGAAAGAATTGTGGGAGACAGAGCTTTTCTATCTGATTAGTATAAGGGCTGTAATTCCTGTCCTTCGCACCCCCACACCTTCTCTGCTCTCTCTTTAAAAATGATTCCGAGACTATTGTTGTTATTGCAAGTGAGATGTGAAAGAGACTGTCCTAGGAAGAGCTTTGTCTCTCTTAAGTGATATTTTGGCCAACAGCTTTTGCCAATCTCATCATCCCACACAGATTCTGGAAGGGGAAAACAACTCTTTTTTTTAATCTCTACCACTTTTTTTTTTCCCAATCATGCTGGGAGCTGAAAGTCACCCTTGATTTTCAAGGGGTAGAAATGCAGTTGTTGCAAGGGACTGTTTAAGCAGAAATGTATATATGGGGGTGGGAGTATTAGAAGAAAAACCTCAGGCCTTATCTGTAAGGGCAACAAAGAAAAATAAAGATTTTTGATAATCACAGGGTATTGCTTCAACTCACTTTTCTCACCCAATTTACTGCAGAGATAACCTAAATAATCATATAGTTAGTCCTCCTTTTAGGTGTCCTGAGAACTCTATTCTCATGCTTCCAAAAATCCCACAGACCAAACAGACCTTTAGGCAGGACCATGGACACAGACCAAAAACTGGCAATTTGAGGATAAAGTCTTTGAAAGTCTGATTTGAAAGCAGATTCAGGCATGCAGCATTGTACACTAACCAGCTTTGCAAACACAGGGAGGCAGAACATATAAAGAAAAAAGTGCAGAGAAGAAAACAGACCTAGGAGTTTTAGGGATCACTCTGTGTTTTCCAAGGCAAGGCATAAACCAGAGTCTTCTCATTCCCAGGCAGAAGGCCCTCTGGTTATCTCAATCTCTGTCACCCTCTGGTTCAGACTTTCCCTTACCTGCAAGTCCGTTACTGAAGCTCATCATGGCTTAAATCAGTAAGTTTCAGGACAGTGCTGGTGGTTTTCAAGAGCAAATTATTTGAACCACGCATTACATAGACAGACCAAAGATTTTGCTTGACCTCTCTAAAGCAGTACTGGTCTGATCCTCTTATTTATTTACCAAGTAAATGCCACTCAGTGAATTTAGGATGTTGTCAGAGAATATGAATCTACACACAGGTCTTCCATAGCCAGGATCAGGTTTCACAGAGTTTAATTATTGCTGAGGATAAGACATTTTCCCTTCCACTGGCAGAGAAAAGAGAGATGGAGTCTGGAACTTCTTCATTGTTGAGCTATCACTCAAAAACTTTGCTACACCATCAATCGATACCATGCAATTGGGAAAAGATGGATATAGTGAGGTAGCTACTCCCATAACACCCAAACATAGCTACTTATACAAGACTGCAGTGAAAGACATCTATACCAAGGCACTATGATTGAAGTGTTCTACTTCAGATCACTGTGAAAAGCACAGAGAAATGTCTAAAACCCCCTTGCCCTAAACAAGGTCCTCCAAAAGTTTTTCACTGCTGTTCTGTTGAGGGCAGACAGAAGTTAATTTTCAGGTGTAATATCTTATTGGCTCACACTTTCAAAGATATTTTCTAGCAGAATTTACTAAAAGAATTTACACTCCATTAGTGTGAAAGCCTTAATTTGCCACCTGATAGAAACAAAAACTGGGTCATGATTATCGATTGCATTTTAAAGTGGAATTTATCTTTTGTACTTGTACATATATATATGTAGTTCACCTCTTTTGAGTGTGTTTTCTTATGTACGTGTGGATGGTAGGAAGAAGGGAAGATCTTGTTTTTCTCTGGATTTTAAAGTCTTGATAATGTTAAAAGAATGAAGATGAGTTCAGCAGAGATGGGACACAGCTAATATAATATTTCTTCCAGAGAGTGAGTATCTGCAATTTCAAATAAATTGTGCACTATTGTGCATATTTGGTGCCTCTGTCCACAGGCATTCAATCTGAAATTAGAAGTATTTACTTTCATGTGCTATTGCACAGGCAGCTTTAGGAAAACCATGGCCCTGTTAGGTTCAGCCAATAATCCTGTTAGCATCCTGAACAGCTTTAAGGAGCAAACTCACTTTTAAACTGGTTGGTCAGGTTTAATGTTCCCTAAATTTACTCATGTCTAAGACATCTAATTAAAATGCAGATCCTTCCAAGGATCCCTCCAAGTCAGTAAGACTTACAATATAGAACATGGAGAGAAAAGTGCTTTTTTAAGGGAAGTGAGATTTGGCTGAAAGCAGATTACTATATTATGAGGAGAGTTGTGCTCTCGACTTTGCAGAGCGGATCCCTGTTAACTACAGAAGAAAGACAAGGGTGATTATCTCAGATAGAAGCATGTCTTGTAGTAAACACTTAAATTTCTCCAAGTGGATCCCACTCTTTCAAACACAAAACTAAATCTGCATATTATTGAAATCAATATTTAATTTTCTTTTCAGACAGTCAAAATGCTATTCCAAATTACAAGTGTGAGGAAGGATTTTGTACAAATACTTTATTCACTGGGGAATGGAAATATATGCATGCTTCTATCAAATAATAAGATACCACAATCAGTTTACTTGATTGAAAATGTGAAAAATTTTGCTGATGAGGTATTTTTTAAACAAAGCTATTTCTTTTCCTTTTCTCAATTTCCTTTATTAATCTACTTGCTTTTAATGAAAAGGGAACAAAGCAACAAAATGAAAAGTTGTTACATTTTGCATCAGGAGAGACACTCTTTTAAACTGTAATTTTTTATTATTATTATTTTGTTGATGTGCATTTTGGATAATAAAGCAAACAGTATTCAGACAGATCTCAGTCCATGTGTATGACCACCAGCACCAACCCACAGACCTGGGGAAGAGCTTCCCAGGGCAGCCTTTGAAGATAGTGAAGGTCTGCACTGTGAAAGGTCTGAGAAGTCAGGATCAAACAGATATATTAGATATTATATTTAGATTGGATATTAGGAAAAATGTCTTCATTGAAAGTGTGACTGGGCATTGGAACAACCAGCCCACAACAGTGGTACATTACTATCCTTGGAATTGTTCAAAAGTTACATGGATGTGGCCGTTGGGGGACATGGCTTGGTGGTGATGGGTTAACAGTTAGACTGGATGATCTGAGAGATCTTTTCCAACCTAAATGATTCTATGAACCTATATGGATCCTATGTTCATTTATGCAGCTATAAACGAAAGGAAAAGCCACTCCCTGGGCAGCTTTAGCGATCGGTTTCCTTCCCCATACAAAGATGCAGATTGCCACAGCAGATGGGAGAAGTGATCCATCCTGTCAGGTACAGTGCCTCCAGCAGTGGCCTGTGCCTGGTGTGTGTGAAACCCTCCCTCCTGGCAGCACCTGGCCAAATGCATGGTGCTGGACAGAAAGGACAAATTTCTCCTCAGGCCCTGCAGCACTGACCTGGTGTACTATTGACACACACAAAAGCAAATGCTCTGTCCAAATCTTGGGCTGTTGCAGGTCATCTTTGCATCTGCAGAGTCAAGACAGCCCCTTAGGTGATGTCTGGGCACAACACATGCATGAAGTCAGGGAGTTCTAGAGACAAAAGGCATCTGTGGGGACTGAAACATGGCCTGCAGGAGGGGCCTGCAGCAGAGGACAGGCCAGGCCCAGAACTTCTTCCTCCACCACGGCCTGATAATCATTCATAGCAAGAGGGCTTGACATGGAGGATGAGCACAATATTGATTTAGATTTCTAAGGCACTATCTCTCTGTTTTATATTTTAGGATGATTGAAAGATTTGAGTACTGCCATACCACCTGTATGTGCTTACCTGATTTTGAAGAGAAAAGGTCCAGGGACCTGTATAGGCATCAGGCTGTGCACCAGAGTGGGAAAGGAGATGGACCATGTGCTCAGTCCTGCCCAAACTCTCAGGACCCAGTAGCAGGCCCAGCTGTGGCAGGCTGGGAGCACACATTTGTCTTGGATATTCATTACAAAAACATTGTTACGAACCCCTTGATCTCATGAGGAATGGCAGAAGTCAGGGGAAGGTTTGATGGAGAGAGAATCACAGAATCTCCTGAGCTGGAAGGAACCCATGAGGATCATGGAGTCCATCTTTTGTCCCTGCAGAGAACAGAGGAAGGAGATTGGAGATTCAGATCTTCTAGGTGAAGAAGTAGAGTGAATGCATTAGGAAATGTTTCCTTGGTCATTTTATCAGAGACCTGAATTAGTGGTTTTCTGAAAATATTTTTAAAAGGTGTTTAAAAAAAAGAGAAAGGAAAGCTTGCCATTCAGCAGTTCAGCTCCAGATCTCCATAACACTTTCAAATGAAGGCATTACCACAGAGCATTTTATTCCCAGAGACACTCTTGAGCTTGAGCAGAGGGGATTTGCATCTGTAAAAAGGATGGAGAGAAGAAGACAGCAAGGCTTAGCCTTTGTATCCATCACCAGAGCTGGAGGAGGGGAAAGCCCCCAGAAGGGGGTATTTGACCCTCACCTGGGTAGCAAAGAGATTGGAGACAAAAACCTTTTACTCCAACAGGCCCACCTCCTTTTTGTTTCCCCAACTCTAGAAGAGAAATCACAGCTGCAATCTCCTGTTGTCAAGGGCTAATACATAAATAAATAAAGGCCCAGATAAGATAACAACAGACACAACAACAACAAAACATGTAGCAGCATCAGGGGCAGGAAGGATCAGCATCTACTTTAATTAAAATCTGCCTTCATTGATTTTTTTTTTTTTAAAGGAACACATTTGTAAGGATATGAAGAAAATAATTCCACTCCTTCTTAGTTAAATGGGTGGTGTACATCCACTGTTAGCTACAAATAAGCCCTTGATCATTTTACTGCTGTCTGTTAAAAAAACAACTTTCCTGTGTATTTTCCTTTTTTTTTCCCCTTTAAATTGGGAGCCTAAAAGAGGGGAGTGGCAATAGACAGATCTTGGGAAACCTCCGAATGAGAGTAGGGGAGAGAGCAAGGAAATGAGAAATAAGAGTAAATACACAAAGCTGCATCTAGCAAGGAGGGATCAGCTTGCCAGACCCCAGGGGCTGAAACAACCAACTGTACCAGCCTCAGCTCAGAAAACCCAATATACTGTGCCTGCTGTTCCAAGCTGCCTATGCTTGTCTCCAAACATAACAATTAGAAGCATGTTGGTGTATTAAAATTGCAGGAAAGTGTGCTTTGAGCCCAAATTTAACTGGAGTGCTTCATTGTGCTCACCCTCAGAGGAAAACTGAGGGATGAGGCAGTGTGGGAAATGCTGGTCCACATGGTGGTGGGACATGGAGGACAGAGTTTTCCTTGCCAGAGATGGCATTTAGCTGTGCAAAGCCAAATATGCGAAGATGGAGGTGGGCAGCAGAAAGCTGCCCTCCTTCCTGAGGAGAGAGCCTTGATGGATGCAGTGTGGGTCCCACCTCTGCTGCCAACTTGAACAGTATTTGTATGGGAATCACTCATGTTTCCCACTGTAAAATGAGCTTAAGACCACTTTGCCTGCCTCCCAGGGCTTCCTGAGGGTAAGCAGATTAAAGGTTTGGAAGCATGTAGGCACCACAGTAGTGGGGAGCAGAGGCCAGCATGGTACAGCCGGGGCTTGGGGGCATGCAGAGCTGATTGCAACCACCAGGGTTGAGTCCTGCTGCCTTCACATATCACACAAGTGTGAGAAACCATTGCAGGTAGTGGCACTAAGGCAAAGTAGGCTCATTGCCTGGTCAACAAGGGATTTTAATGTGGCCTCTATCCACCTCCCTTCTCTTGCCCCAGCAACAGCAGTTGGCTTAGCACAATGAGACTCTCATTGTCTCATGTAGGGCTGAGTAGTCTGGAGCTGATCTTGGCTGGAATGCAAGGGAAGCAGTTAGGAGGCAGGAGAGGATAATATGGGGCATCTCTGCTGGGGATTTTGTGGTGGCACAAACTGCTCCAAGATCTCAGTGAGTAGATATATCCCTTTTGGCTGTGGGTGTCTTTTTTGCAGGGTCTCTGAGATGTATTTCTCCACGGCTGTACTTCATCCTGACTGTCAGCTGATGACTTCCCAAGGGTTTGGGAGGTGCAGGGAGTAGGACATGGTGCGTCACCAAAAAGTAGCACCTTCCTACCTTTAAATTGTGTGCATCAGAACTCAGTTTCTTCCAGTGGTTGCTGCCGAGGAGAGAAGAAGGAAGGTTTTTCTGTCCCCATGGCATGGGACACACATCACAGGGTCAGATCACTGGATCTTGCACCTATGTGGCCTCACCTCTGCTGGCTCTGCACATCCCATTCACAGGCAGCAGTGACAGCGTGAGAGGGTCCCTGCATGTGCTTGTGTACCCACTGTACTAATACATATGTATGTGTATTTTTACATATCAGTTCTATAGGGCTCAGTAACATCAAAAGGAACCTGGATAATCAGAGCAGAAGACATAAAAGATCAAACAGAATATCTTTTAAACAGATCTGAGAAGCTTAATTTTCATCCAATGTTACTGCAGGAGCTTTTCCTTCTTTTTTTTTTCTCCCTCTCTCCATTTTTTTCCCACTTCCATGAGTTTCTTTGATCTGTTCTGATGTCTTTTTTAGTTTCTCTTTCAAAAAAACTCTTTTAAAACCTTTTTTTTTTCCTGCTTTTCCTTTCCCTGAAAGTCATGGAGGCTTCTAAGAGTAAGAAACTAGCTACATGCAGCATCTCCCCACACACTTTCCTCCCCACAATGCACATGCACTCCACAGTCCCTGTTCTGCTCAGAAACCTCTGACTCCAGAGCAGAGGGATGAAATTAAAACTGCACCAAGTGAAATGTTATCTCCTTCATGTCAAGGGTTTTCCACTCAGTCACTTTTGAGTCTTGTTCAGGGTTTGAATTGGACTACTTTTGTGGCAAAAGCTGTTCCCTCAGTTGTATGTCTAGCAAAAAGCCAACTTCACAGAGAGAAACCCAGCAGTCTTCATTTCAGACCTGTGCTATCAGTTCACGTTGACAAGGATGTGAGCGTAGGGTCAGGTCACCTGAGTTTTCCCTTTGATTTCCTTAAGGTCTGGACAAAGTTACTTAACTTTTCAGCCTAACTAATGAAGAAATTACTAACTTCTGCAAACTGCTATGCCTATAGGCAACAAGGAAAAATTAAATTTCACCCATGGATGAAAGTCACCAAAGAAAAAATGGTCCCTTCACAGCTCTCTGGCATATTTTTCACTCTGGTTAGGGATACACCAGAACATCTCCTCATAGTTCTCCCAGGTGGTTTGAGCTCTGGTGTCCTCTCAACACCCCATGAGCTCCCACACTCAGCATTGCCCCATTCCATGCTCAGATGTACCACCTCAATCTTGACACGCTGGCATTGCATCCCACCAGTTTCCCATAGGTCACCTGGCCATGTGTGGGGCAGTTGACACTCCCCACCTGCTCCCAACAACTCTCCCAGCTTTCTAGCCCATTCCTGGTTTTGCTCCTCTTTCCATAGCAGACACCCTTTCAAAAAGCCCTTCTCCAGTGAAAGGAGCACTCACCAGCACTTCAGAGCTGGCTCTCCACAGCAGGCACCAAGCACAGGCAAGAGCTAAACAGTATCAGGTGAGTGAAGTCAGGTGACTATATGGCAGGGCACTGCAAGGGATGGCTGTCTGCTAGGCACAGGGCAGATAAAGCCAAAATTCTTTTCATGCTAGTCTTAAGCAGGCTGCAAGCAACTTCTCAGGATGCCAAGGCTCACATTCCTGCATTAAGGCTCTCCCTCCCTCAAGAGCTAGTGCCAGAGCAGTAGGAATGCTGGTCCTGTTCTTCTAATTAATATGATTTCAATCTCTCAGAGTGTCCTCAGAGCCCAGATAAAATGTAGAAAGTGTAAATACTGTACAGAGACACACAGACTCACAAGACTGCCTTGTCTTTCAAGTCGAGTTAGCCTTTCTTGCAGCAAGCAGATGAGCTCAGAGGGATGGGAAAAAAAATCCTGAGCAGAAGTTTTGTGTGAAACCAAAACTGCCCTGCAGATTGGAAATCTATTTTCAGTCATTCCAGTTCCTTCCAAAATACTAATACTAATAATAATAATAATAATTGAAGTTCTGAGGCTTTTCAAGTAATTTTTATCCACCAGCCTCCTCTGAAGTACAAAGCCAGCTCATGCCTGTCAGGCCAGCTGGGCTGAGCTCAATCTGAGACACAGAGTGCCAGAAATTTAATCCTGAATTTCCCAAATCTAATCGAAATGGCACAAGCCATGATTAATAATTCACTACTTTATTACTGATACGATGCCTCGGACTATCACAGCATCTGAATAATTGATTTGCCAAGAGGGGCAACATGTCCTTTCCTAAAGCAGAGAAAGTTTGACCAGAGAGTTGCTGTGTAAAGCTGGCTAAATGTTTTTAAATAGTTGGAGACTAGATCTCTGACATTCACTTGGTGTCTAAGGACAAACCGGGAAGAGGCAGACAGGAAGTTTTATACCATCCTCCACAGTACAGATCAGTCTGTACATAGTCTAGAAGCAAAGGGATAGAAAGGTTAGAAAGGACTGGAAGAGAAGGAAATTAAGTTACCAGAAGAAAGAATCCTTATCCTACAAATTATGCACAATATGCATATGCATTAGCTGTCCTGAGACTTGATTCATTAGGTCTGTTTCCCCTTTCTTCCACACTGACCCCTGTTTTGACTAATAATGGTTCAGATCCATTGAGTCTAAGGGATGGTGAATGTCCGTAGAAGAGCTGAGCAAAATTTGGTGTAACATAGCCTCACTTTGTATTTTCTTATCCGGAAGGCTGACTAAATTCTGGATGACAGTCCTACTGTGCCTTAAGATTAGAGGCAAATTTGGGCTAGAAACGGTGTTTCAAAGTTCTCCAGAACTGACAGCCCCATATCTGGGCCTTGAAAATGCCTGGAGCCAGTATTTCAGTTTGAACAGTAAACAAAATTTCCTTGTCCCATCAAAACTGGACCTCAATTTTCCCATTTGTAAAATAGAGATATTCCTGTGGATGGAAAGAATTTGGAGTATTTTAACTACTACTATCATCTCAACTGGTGTGGGAAGGTGACAGTACCATGCAAGTAGAGTTCTGAAGAATCAGAGGGACTTTGGTGAGGGCAAACTGTGGCCCTACATTTAGAAAAAATATTATCTGAACTCTTTATTTCTGGCCATATTTGCAAGGAGACAGGTCTACCAGAAAGCAATCCCATCTACATGCAGTTTTGTTAAAATGGCAAATGGCAGCCTCTGGCATTTTCGGGAAACAAAACACAACAAAACAAAATATTTTAACTACTAGCAGAAAAAGCAATCCTCTGCCTCTTTTCTTCTCCACTTTATTTTAATACAGAATTTTCTACTTATAAAACAAGTCATCCACTGAGCTAGTAGGAAAGGGGTTAACATAATTGGGGCTGTTTTGTCCCCCTTTCCACTTTGCCTTTGGTAGTTAAATCGAAAGCAAGTGGTACCACCTTATTGTTATCATTGTGCTGAGACATTGCATTAAAGGAGTTTAGGGTTTCAAATTGAATGTCAAATATAATATCACAGTGGAAACTTGAAGGGTGCAGCTGAGCTGCTCAGCTTTGCAGGGTTAATGCTGCCCGCCCGCCTGCCCAATAGCACTGCGAGCCACTGATGTCCATTTCAGCCCACTGAGCTACCTTCAGATGCTCACCACCACTTGCAGGCAGGAGAAGGAGGCCCTGATGGATGTCAGGCAGCTGCAGATGGAGAAAAAGAGAGTTCAGTGTAACGAATTGATTGCTGGGGAATTGATTGGAGTTCTGTATTGCCTCAGCTGTAGCAGCCAATCATAACTAATCAACCTTTGTCACTTCAGACTGGAGCAGCGTCATGCTTGGACCAGGGATAGGGATAATGTCTTTCATTTTCCTTGGTAGAAAAGTTCCTTGTTGGAAGAGAACCGTGGCCATTGCCATATGATTTTTCTACTTCAGTGCTTAGAAGCCTAATGGTTCAGGTTCAGAGTTATTTTCTAGGTGCATAGACAAAGTATTGCCAATGCTTCCCTCTAGTTCTTAAATTTTTTTTTTTCCACTTTCTTGGTCTGATTTACCCCTTTTCTGCAAGGAACATTAATGAAGTATGCCGTATAATGGAAAAAAAAATAGTACTACATACAGGCTTAATACTGGAAACATACTTTTATCTTCTTGTTAATGTGAACCAGAGTGTATTAAATCAAATCACTAAGAAAAGGAGATTAAACCTATTCACAGCTTGGAGGAATCCATATGTAACCTGGAGAAAAAATTCCCATTGAAGCAAATTTTCATTCAGCACAATGCGTTGTCACAGTAATGAGTTCTTGGGGTAAATACTTTACTCTGGTATCTTTTCTTAAGTGGTTAGAGGACTGTCAGTGTTGGTCATCTTTCCAGCCTCACTGACATCACTGCAGACATTTCCTCCTTTACTAAAACTAGAGCTGTTTAGAAAACTGACCTGACACTACAAAATTGTCTGTTAAATGCTGTGAAAACCTCAGATTTAAGATTTAGATAATCTTAGGCTTAACCTATGATTTTAGTCTTCTGAAAAAATTTGAAAGTGCCCTGAAAATCTTGTTTATGGTCTTTGTACATGATTGGTTTGAGGATCAAGAAAACTCTCTTCTCATCTTCCTTCTCTCCCTGTTTTTCCTTATAAAGACTCCCTGAGAACAGCCCATGTATGACTAAAAGGTACTTCATCTTCGGATTCCCTAAAGGACTGTGTCCTGGGATGTCAGGCCCAGTCTCAAATTGGCATCTGAGACTGCCCAGTGGGACTGGTTCACCATTTGATGTGGGCAGGAGCTCATTAGCTACTTCTTCTGATAGCTGAGATGGGTAATGCAGGGCACACCCCACCCACCACATCACTCCAGTGAACGAAAACACAGCAAAAACACTTGCTGTGCCTGTGCATAACTTGCAGAGAGGAAAAGGAAGGCTTCATATCTCCAAATTCACTGTTCAGCGAAGAAGTTACATGTGTCCATGCAGGTCTCTGCTCTGCAGGAAACTGTGACACATGCTGGATTTAATATGTGTGTAACTTCACACACAACTTTAGGACAGGCCTAAAGTCACCCGCACGTGTCAGTGCTTTTCTGGACAGGAATGGATCAAACCAGACTTATCTTTGGAAGAAGCATTGCTAATTACCAAAGAGTACTTTTGCATTTGGCATCATCTTTTGATTATAAAAATATCTAGGAGCAATTATGAAAATACAGTCCATTCGTCACATGAATTGTGGTATCCACACTGTTGACTGCAAATTAAAAGAGAATTTTGTCAATGTAAATGTCTGAAAGAGATAAACCATCCCCAAAGCAGGTGGAAATGTATAGATAGGGCTATACAGCAAGTCTGCTGAGAGTGAGAACACCTTGTGTGGGAAAGTCTTGGATCAACTCCACAAGTGTGATACAGCTTTTTCTCTTTTATTACTCAACATCCTAGGAGTACAATGAGGAAAGATGCTAACTCTAGTTGAGGCTGTGTCTTTGTGTTTGTTTACTGTGTTGCACATTGTCTTGTAAAAGATTAAAAAGAAAAGAAACTTAAAAACCTGCAGGGTTAAGTTAGAATTTTATAGCCCTGTTGAGAAATAACATGGCAGGAGTAGCAGGTTCATCCTACAGATGCATTATATTTTGTGACAAACGCTGGTGCATGCAGAACATCCATCAATCATTGAGATAATTTTCCATCTCATCAATTATGCAAATTAAACCAGAAAAACTATGTTCAAATAACACTAAGGGCCTGACATAAACCCAGGAAAGCAAGGCAACTTGGAGAGAAGGTTGAAATCCTACCTTCCCTTTGCCCTGCCATGCACTGGCTTTTCAGGAGACAGGCTCCACATGACCACCATGGCAAAGCAATCTTTTTGTTCCTGCCAGGAGCTCCAGTATCAGCAAACCATGCCATGGCTGCTAACAGGAGTCTGAGGGACAGATCTTCGTATTCCTTTGGCTGATATTTAAAATCCATTTGTTTGAGGCTGACTAGGGCCAGGACCTACTTAAGGTGGTTGTGAGGGTGTTCCATGGCCTGTAGCACCGTGTTCCTGAATACTGTGATGCTGATGGACAGGCTGAACTATGAGCCACTCTCATTGCATGTGTGAAGTCAGAGGGTGGAGGGAGAAGTCTCAGCTCTCAGTGGCTGGGTTCATCTCCCATGTCCCACCTCCCAGAGAAGTGCCAGCATGAAGAAACTCCTCCTATGGCAGTCCTGCACTTCTCATATGACTTAGTCCTACTTTTCTAGTTATTCTCCACTATGACATGACTTAATGAACAGAGCCAAACCTGGAGAGAGAAATCCATTCATTTAGAAGAGGGCTCACACAGGTGGCAGACACTGCCCACATGAAGATATTGTCATTCTCCCGGCAGATCTTCCTCAAAGGCAGAGCAGGATAACACTAGTTAAATACCTCAGAGCTCAAAGCTCAAAGTGACAAGAATGACAGTGGATAAGACATTTGTTAGCTTTTCAGGGCTTTGGAGCAATCTCACGATCAAAACTGCTGTCTTCTCATTGATGCGGTGTTGTCACCATGAAGCTTTGAGGAACTACAAACATCATGCAGATAATGTAACACAACTGCTAAGTCATGGAATAAGGAAGATTCTCTAATATGCTGGTTATTATTATTACTATTATTATTGTTATATAATAATAATCACAACAACCTGCATAGTGCTGGGCTTCCTCATCTTCTATTTCATTTACTTTAAAATCAAGGCAGTCATTCCTTGACTGATGTGTGTCTATCTGCAGGATATACCTCTGTACCAGAGCAAATCTCTCTTGGCTGCCTCAATAGTCAACAGGGAGTTAGGCACTATGGTCAGTGGAGTTTGATAAAAGTCTATTTCAGCTCAAAGTCCCCATCATTCAGTCACAAGAATTTTATCCTGCATAATGCTGACTGCATTGATGAGATCTCAGTTCCTGTCAAGGCATTTGGGCACCATTTGGACAACATCTCAAAAATTCACACCTACAGTATAAAACCTGCATTCAGCTGCGATCCATTTCATTATCGTTCCAGGTCTGAAGCATCTAGTTTTAAACAGTTCCAGAGTCACATGACACTAGAGAGGAGGCAAGTCAGTGATTGTGTGATCCCTTTGTTTCTGCATACTCTACTCTTGGAACTTTCTTCCAGTTTCCAGAGAAATTACTACTTTTCATCAATAATAGAGTGGTGCCTTCTATGGTATATGGTATATATCTATATCTATATATATAGATGGTATATAGAGCAGTTTTGCTGCACAAGGAGTCAAAAGAAAATGTACAGAGAAGTAAATGCTTTCCAGTCAAAAAGAAAACATTTGTTAACAGAAGGGGGAAAAAAATGTAGTTCCCATGCCAAAGGACAAAATACTTTTTAATTCCAAGTGCCAGCATCAAAAGACAAAAAACTCATTAAAAAAAAAAAAGGCCACTCTATTTAGCTATCTAGCTATCTACCAGAAAACTTGGGAAAAAATACAGACAATCATAAACGTTACTTTTATCAGTGCAGCCACACCACAAAAATTTTTGCCCTCTAAATTATTACTAGTGAAGCTGTTTGGTAGGTTTTTCATCTTCCACCTCAATTTCTGATCACAAATGCATTGCTTGTACTCCCCGTTGGTTACACTCCACATTTGGTATGCGACCACCAGCTCTTAAATGTAAGTGAAGGACTATACTCCTCTGATTTGTGTCAGTGAAGCTATGTTTGGGAGATAATTGTTCACTGGGTTTATTTATTACAGTCACTCTCACAGGATCTGCATCACAGTATGGTCACAGCATGTCTCTGGAAATAAAGCAAAATGAATTGTATAAATAAATCGGGTACATTAGTTCAACATGAGCTTTGCAGGAGCAATATAGTCAATAGAACATACTAGTAAAAGTGACAGGACATTATATATTCAATGACACATGCTAATAAAGGTAACAAGAAGCGCTTGTTCCATAAAGCATACAAATATCAAGTAGAGACAGAGGAAGTTTGAGCCACATCCAATTAAAATGGCTCATTTCTGGCAGGTCAGCTGCACTTGACAGATGTCCTCATATACAGCAGTACCTTGCAATGATCTTTGTACCCAGCCCAACTCATCTCTCATTTGCGAGACATTTCATTACCAGTCTGTGGGACCATCCTCACAGCATTGCTGATTTCTGTCTGCCCAGCAGAAATGCTGTTGAAGCCAAGAGCTTCCTGTAGGTGACTGTCTAGCCAGAGAGGGAACTTGGCACTCAGTAACACTCACCTACTCAAGAGGCACCTGAGGCACTTGCAGCCACATTTCCTGAATGTTATTCACTCACTCTTTTCTGACTCTTTTTTCTACAACTTGTAAGATAAATATTTTTAACCTATTTTTCACCTTTTGTCCTTCCTTCCCCTACTCTTTACATCAGGAAAACCTTCTAGCAAGATTCCAATATCTCTTTTACTTTGTGGAGAATATCAGCTTGACAGGAGAGCATAAGAATAGGGATAGGAAGATATTACAAATGTTCTGCTTCTCTTGCTGGGAAACAATCCCCCTCCTTTACATAACTCTATCCAGTTATGTAAACAGTTTCCACAGGAAAAAAAAGGGAACTCTCAAGCATTTGTCTGCCAGGTAAAAGTACATATTAACTTTGTGTTGAAAAATGCAAGCATACTTAGGTAGTTCTTTGCATATACAGGACTTACTCAGAGAATTCAATTCTGGGAGAGCTGCCAGTGACCACAGTAGCACCCCCACATTCACTAGCAAATTAAATGAGAAAAGAGCCGGTTTGTGGATTGGTTTTGCCAGAATGCTGGAGGGTCTTTGTAGTTGAGCTAGTAGACCATAAAAAGTACTTAGTGATTCTTTTATTCTCTTTCTTCAGACTCAGCTTGATTCTCACAGCCACAGGTTTTAATTAGACAAAAAACTTTGCTTTGACTGTTTTCAGACTATGAAAAATTTGTAGAAGTAGAAGTGATTATTGACTCAATGAAGGAATGGATTGTTGTAGAGTAAAGGATCTATGTGTGTGTGTGCATATATGCACTAATGTAGTAGGCATAACTCAGATGAAAATAAAAGCATCAGAAACATCCTACTGCAGCTCCAGCCTACCAGGAAAAAGCATAATTTTATGTTTCAAAAAGTATACAAGTTATATAATATATATTATATATCTATATATATAGTATATTATATATGTATAGTATGATTTACTGTCAGTATTTCCCACTCTTTCCCTTTTCTCATACCTATCATTCCTTTTAAGAAGTGGTTAGCACTAGATGCTCAACTCATGAGCAAAGACATGATGTCAAGGATTACATTTCCATTATCAATTAATGTATACCATAGTATTAGGCTATGGGGAATCTTTATCCTTTCAGTTAATGAATGTCTTAGTGACACACCTTTTAGGTAGCTATCCATGACTGACAGTCCTCGTTTGGCATCTTGTTACCTCCAACACTCTTCCCTCACACAACCATTTTGGCCAAGGCCAGAGTTGCCTGCCTTTCAGCACACCAGTAAGGGAGAAAGTTTATTTTTATTTCTTTGTCCTCTAAACCAAATGATAACCACACCACCATACACTCTTTTAGCTAATGAAAACCTTCCCAGAGCCACTGCTGCTGGTGAAATCTACCTGTGATTTATGTTCATTAACATCGTGAACATTACTGTGAAATTTTTCACCCTGGCATTGTCTTTTTCAAGAAATAAAAAGTGAATGACTTCTACTAAAAACTCTTCTGTCACAGCAACAGGAAAGTCATTTTCTGAAAATGTGGTTAATCTGCCTCAGCTTGGAGCAGAAGTCAATGGGTGCAGCTCTCTAGATTTATAAACATTTCTTAGAATTAATTTATCTGTGAAGTCTAATGTCTTCAGTGTGGTTGTACCTGTCAGATACAAATGATTCAGCTATGCAAGACGAAATCCCAATATGTCGATATGATCTACTGTAGAAACAGGTTATTTTTCTTTCCCCTTTTTCCAATATTAGATAACTAAGTCTCCATCCAGATACAAAGAAACAAAAGAAACCACATAATATAACCATTATCATTCAAATGCAATATTTAATAGTAGTCTGACCAGTGGGGTGAGAAAGTCTTATTAAAGCAATGCTGATTTTCAGTATCTCAGCTCTGCATGCTTTTCCAGACACCCATATAGATCCTCATTGTCGTGTTGATATTTGTATCTCTCTGGCCTAAACTGAAACAGGTTCACCCTGGGATTCTGACCCTTTGTGATGCTTTTCAGTTGGTTTTTTTTTTTCTTTTTGTGTTTTGTTTTTTTTTTCACAGTACAACTGTGATAAACTGGAGGACTATGGCAGATATGATTTGCTCTTACAGAGCTTTTTTATTAATTCACAGCAGCAAAGTTAAGATCTCATATTCTGATTTGTAGGAGGTAATCTTCAGAAATGAAATTTGCTGAACGTTCATTTTGTATCCCTCTTATGTCAGATGCAAGAAGGAGATGGAGCACCTTGTATCCACTCCTGTAAGAGCCTAAGATTAGAAGGAAAAGATACTGCTCATATTTCCATTTCATTTTTGTTTGGTACAGGCTACAATTTGTCTTCTATCATTCCATAAACACATAAGCAGGGAACAACACAGCAGTGAAAACATTTAAAGAAGCTGCCCCCAGATTTAACATCTCCATGGTAAATACGTGGCATATGCAGAACAAAGGTGCAGCTGTGGTGTCACTCACTGTGTATATTGTCCTCTTCTGAGGGCCAACCTAAAAGGAGTGTAACTGAACATACAAGATAAAGGCATAGCAAAAGTTTTCAAGGAAAATACTCATCACTTAAAGCAGAGAAGTCATGACAACTTTATCAGTGGGAAGGGGAAAATTAAAGATATGGCTCTTTTGAGCACCAAATAAATTGCAATTAGGAAAAGGCTGAATATGAAGAAAACCTCAGAGTGTGACAAGCGTAAGACTCTCTTTTGATGGTGGAAGTATGGTTCTTCCAGTGAAGTGGCAGAGGCTCTTCTGATTATGTTGCCTAATTTGAAATTGGATTGGACAAAGTAGCTAATTTCCAGTAACAACAAGCTGTGCTGAAACTTAGGTGAGGGAAGTTATTCTAATAGGCTTTGGGAACACAAGGAGGGAAGATTCTACCGTGATGATCAAAGAATTCTAGTTTGGGCATCACTGTGCAGCAAATTGTTCATTAAAACAGTAACTACTTCTGTCTAATTATTATACTTGAATATTCCTGAGCACCAACAAGAAAAAAATCCTGTTAGCAGCATTAGCCTACTTCTGTCCTTCACATTTTTCACCTCAACCCACTACAATGGAAAGTGAACTTTGATCTCAGTACCTACAAGTAGATCTTGCTCAATCTCAGCCCTAACACAATCATATCCTGTCTGAGAAAAGTCTAAGGTGCCACTACTAGTCCAGCACTTAATGAGCAAATAACGAGGAATGAGAGGGGAAAACACATGGTTAGTAGAGTAGAAGCAGTAAAAATATTATTGTTATTATTAATAATAATAATAAATCACTTCACTTACAGATTATGATTTTAAGATCAAAAAGTACATTATAAACATTCAACCATTAAAGTTGAATGTACAGGCTTTGATAACTTACGTTCTCAGGATTTGCATTCTGGACTGCTTATTACTAACACTATTAATGATACTGTTTTGAGTCAGAGCAAAAATAGCAATCTTAATCAGGGCCTGGAGGCCTCTTTCACTACATCTCACAATCACAGATGCTTTAAACAAAGCCTAGTTTCAGACCTGCAGCTTTACAGGGTTTGGGTGGGATTTATCTCACCTTTCACTATCTAAAAGCAGGGTTCACAAGGTTGCAAAATAAGCGTGAGTGTCCTACTTAGTAGCAGACAAGGCGTTTTTCTGTCAGCCACAACTTCCTGGGCTTCTACAAGGAAATAAGAGTGTGGGTTTAGGATATCCTGGGACTGAGATAATATGTTGTTACAAGCCTTTAAGTATTGTAAATCCCTGAAATGCAGCAGTCTGATTTGTGTGTGTGTATTAGAAATGGTTTGTGTGTCCATCTGCACACAGAGAGAAATGTATATACAGATAGATAGATATTTTATGTGTCTCATTCCTATATTGCCATTCCTTAATGGATTCTATTTGCTTCTTTTGAAACGATCCCTGACTAGCATTTCAATCCATATTATGTAGACATCATTGGAACAGGCATAACAAGGAGCAATGACTTGAATCCTAAAAAGGAAATATTTAGTTTAGACATTAGTTAAAAAAAAAAATCTTAATGACAAGGCCAATTAGGCACCAGAATGAGGCACTAGAGGTGTTTTCAGGGGAGGTTTAAAAAAGGCTTGCATCAGGGGAAAGGAAATTATGCTTGTAATAGAAGTGTTTCAAATAGATTAGATAGATAGACATGTTCATGTCTGTGCCCATGTACATATATATATGTAACATGCACAAACATCATTGGGCATTTTGTGTATGTTTATGTGTTTACACATATATGCACAGATATGTATGAGTGACAGTCCCTACATGAATTGGCCCACTGAATATTTGTAAAAGGTGACCTACAAAATCAAGTAGAGCAGTAGGGGTTTTTTGTCTGCTAACCTGATTGTTGTGGAGCATTTATAAATTTGATAAAATCAAAGTTTATGGAGTGGGAATGAGGTATGGTGAAGCAGCTCTTGGTTCCCAAACAATGACATCTTCAGTGGTTAATGATGTCTGTAAGGGCACAACCTGCAGTAGCTATCCATGTCAATGCTGCAAGTCCTGCTTGGCTGTCATCTCTGAGACAGATCTCTGTTATTTGATTCACCAGCCCACTTCCTCTTTGTGTTTTCCACTTCAAAATGGGCGTCCTTTCTGTTCGCTTCTTTGTTTCCTCTTTCTGGGATAGAGGAAAATATAGACAGAGAAATATTTTCTCTCCAATTTAGGAGTACTCGTATAAGTAGCTAAGGAAGAGTGATGAAGCACACCACTTTATCTGACTTTACAGTAAAAAGAAACTTTCATACAGATTTTATGTATCTGTGAAGATCACCACCCATTGGGCCCAAGCTTCATTTTAGGAAACAATTTTGTAGTCTTGGCCTGTTTAGTGATACCAAGGTGGGTAAAAAAATTGTTGTGAGGTGTCAATGAAGTGCTTTTCTGCACCTGCTTTGGCACAGCTTCCATCTGAAAATACCCAAATGGAACCTACAAATTCCATCTGCTCCAAGCTCAGCTTCAAGGCAAATCTTCCCTGGCCTAGCCAAGCCTACATGCACATGCTTCACTTCAGGGCTAGAGTAAATCCTGTCAACTTCCAAGGAACAGTAAGCAAAGTTGGTTACAAAAAGCAAAATGTTGTGTGTCCCCAGGCCACAGAAGTTTGTGTCAAAGCCAGAGCTAATTCCAAACTTCCCAAATCCCAAATATTGCCATAACTGCTGGAAAGCACATGTAATGGTACAGGAAAGAGCCATGCTATTTGACTGTGACTAATACTGAGTATGTCCAAAAATCCCAGTCTGTGATAGCATAGGGGAAAGGAGGAGGAACAAAGTCCTATGGACTCTAAATCAATCCCCTTCCCTGAAAATGACATGGATTATGTAGTCTTCATGGTTTTCCTAGACGTCTCTCCCAAGCAGCCATCCATTTCATGCCAGGGGAATCTGATGCCCAGCACTACTTCATTCTGATTTGCTTAAAAAAAGAGAGTGAAAAAAAAAAATCTGGATGGCAGCCTCTGGCAGTCAGCTCTTCGTATTTCTTTCTCTTATTCTTCCCATCTCACTTCTTTTTATTTCTTTTGGACTGTAAGTTTCATTCCAGCTGGAAAGGACCAAAATATATCTGTTGGATATGCACAGGAAAACCACCGTTGTGGAAAAAAAAGATATGCAGAAATAAAGACACACCTTTGGGTTCTGCCAAGCTAAAAACCGGGTGGGTATGTGGAGGTGGGGGTGTGTGTGTGTGTGTGTGTACAGAGAAAAGAAGCATAAAAATGTGCCTGTGTCCACAGGTGACATTTAATTCTCCAAAACACACACACAAAAAAAAAACGGGCTCCAAATTTCACTCCCCTGTTGTGGGTAATAGCCAGGCTGAAAACACCCAGCCCCAGCACACTGGTGTCCTCCACCAACATACTTGATGAGCGGCAAGAAAGTGTCTCTTCTACACCATTTTCCACCTGTTTATCTGTACCCTGAACTCCTCTGCACTCAGGTAGCCTGAGAAACTGGGAGATCCTTGTATTCTTAACTGTTACATTTGTCTAATTAGCGGGACAATGCAATGGAAAATATCCTTTTAGAGACTATTAAAGTGCCTATGAGAGATGCATTCTTCCTTGCAGGATTTGTTTGGGCTGGTGTAAATCCAGCCCAGCTATCCTGAAATCAGCAGTGGTGTTCCAGATTTACACTTTAGCAGGACATGGTGATGTCATGAAATTCAGATAGTGTATGGATAGTGCAGGAAGCGTTAGAAAGGATGGATTTGGTCAGATTGACAGGTTTGTCTGTGACTGCTTACCTCTAATATCTGGACAACAAATTTATTTCAGAGGGAATCTGTGGGATTCATTTCATCACCACATTTTCTATAATTCCCTGACAGGAGCTGGAGAGTCCTAAGTATTTATGAGTAAAGGTGATGGAGACAAGTGATTTTGGGGTAGTGTAAAAGCTCGGAGCAGAGGTCTGATACAGCTTTCTGTGGTGAGAGCAGTGTATGGCTTCCTCCTACAAACAACACTTCTGCCCAGCTTGCAAGACATGACCTCTGCTGCAGTCACTCTCTATCACACAGGAGATCAGCTTTGGCAAGATACTTTGTCTTTCTCTCTCATGTGAATCATATGAAATATAATATGAAATAATATAGTGAAAAACTCACAAGAAACCATGATGAAAGCTGCAAAATTGCCCAGTGCTTTACTATGTAGACAGTGGTTCACCTCACAGTCTTTCTTTTCAGCATGAAGTGAGACTTCTCAGTCACCTAAATCCAAAATGGCCTAAAAGATTTTTTCTTCCTCGCCCCGCTATTTGGGTTTCTGTGGACCCAAAAAGAGAAGCACTTAGAGCTTTGCACTAATTAGTTGCACCCCACTGACCAGCACTGCAGCCCTTCAGGTGTAGACCTTCTTTCCATAAGGGAGATTAATAGGCAAACCCTGCCTCAACTGGGCCCTTAACTTTGGCTTCCTTTCCGTCTGTCATTAATGTTATTTTCTGTAATAAATGTTTTGAATTATTTGGGAACTTGGTAAATTAGATTCATTTACAGTGTCATATAAAATAACTCAAATGTGCGGAGCACTGCCTAAGAAAAACCATGTCTTCCCAATCTCTGACGGGGATAAGGTCTGTGAAACTTAGCTGAGCTTATGTCTTAGTTAATGGCAGAGCTGGGGTTTCTAGAAACAGATTTTTTCTAATAACAGTGGTGATATCCTTTATTTGCCTAGTCCTTTCCACTCCAGCATGCCCCATAGCACATCCCAAATGTCTCATCAACCCCCCAAAGCACAGTTTCTATATTCCTGTTCAGCTAAATTTTTCTACTCTGCCATAGGCTTTTGCTTGAGTTAAGACTTAAGCCATGATCCTATGTACACTCTAGTTTTGTTTTACATTGTACTCAGAGGCAATTTCCTGTGGGATGTAATACATTAGCTGTTCTGGCAAGGGACAGCCACGTATTTGCCCAGGGGTCTGCTCTCCAGCTGCTATAAGTCAATAGAGATGCTCCACTGGGCAGAAGACCTTAAACACAATGCTAGAAATAAGGCAGGGAAACCTTTATAGTCTGCATAGTAAAGGCTTTTTGTGTTATTTTTTTCTCCTGTCCAACAAGCCACCTGCCTAGTAGACTGCCAAAGGCCTGAGGGTAATTTATGTAATTCAGTTTGGACAATATCTTCCACCTTGGATTGAGTTGGTAGGAAAACTTTCACAGTCTGGATTAATTTTTTCCTCTCTCAAAAGCTCATCTTCCAAGTAGACATTTCAGAAATATTCTCTCGGAAGTTCTTGAAATAGTAAGTTTGTCCTTTTTTTTTGATCAGCTTGCTCACAGCCTGAGAAAGAGTGTCCGTATTTCCCTCTCCCTCAGCCAGTTTAAGACCCTTTGTTTAAGGGCAAGTGTCCTCCAAGGAGAGAATGCAAAGCCCAGGAAGACTGATGAGCAGCACTCAGCTGTTTGCAGAGCAATGTCAGGCATCAATAGGCTCTGCAAGGGAGAACAGGCAAGAGCAGTGCCAAAAGACACCTGTTCCCTATCTGTCTCCAGTGTCTCACACCTCTCCCTCCTGCTTTAACTCATCTCTCACTAAAATCTCCTTTTTAACACAAGTTAATTGCTACAGCAGAAACCACTGATAGAGGTAGTTAGTTGGCCTCAGTGTGCAAATCAGCTTCACTGAGGTAGAGGAGGAAAAAAAAAATAAAAGCCTCAAAAGGGTAATCTTTCACAGTGCATTTTAGCAAGTCCCTAGGACAGCTGCTTTTTGGCACATCCTGTCATACCCAGCTCGTGCACCAAACTGGAAAGAAGGGCAGGCTGTACTTTATCCACATCTACACAACAAACTGGCAGGGATGTGACACCATGAGTGGAAGAACAAAATTAAATTCAGTTTCTTTTCTTCCTTTGACTATCCTCACTCTTACAAAGGAAAAAGAAAAGGAAACCCTATGACAGGTCCAAAAGAAAATCTTCCCCACCTCATTCTTCAAGTGTTAGGATGGACATCCTCTCCTGGAAAGATCCCCCCAGAAGGCCCTGTCCATCAGCCAAATAAGAAATGTCATATTGTCTGTCCTGCCCCTGGTTCTTAAGGGCCAATAGAGTTACAAACACTTCCTGCTGTCATGTCACCTCAAATTGTCACCCTTTTCATCTCAGAAATGCAAATCATGCAAGCCCAAGTGCTGACCTGTCACTCCCCTGATATACTGGGGAGCAAATGATATGGACATCTGCATTCTTGTCTGCTGCCACCTCTGCCAGTTTTCTGCAGAGGAAAAAATACCCATAGATATCTTGTTTGTAGCCCTCCTTATAGACCTCCTTTTACCCTGCAGCTTGGGGGAATCTGGAGCCTCTCAGAAGCTCTGTGGTTACTAACTGAACCAAACAAACTTCAGAGGGAATAAAAAGGGTAGTGCAGGTTTTCAGGAGTTGCTCCACAACTTAACTGAAACAAAGCCCACCCCTCCCACTGTATCTTGCACAGATGTAGCTTTGCACAGACAACCAAGTAGTTTAAGCTCAGATAGAAAATTTAGAGCATTTTTGGGGGTATAAGAAACCAATAGAGGAACTTAAATACACAGAAAGGTGTACCTTTGTGCAAATAAAACTAGCTTACAGATAACAAAATAATATATTTTTTAATGCCTGTGTTTGCCTTAGGTTTCCTTCGTGCTGCTGGGAATATGCAACATATTAGTTGTATTCTCATTAGTGTAGCTCTGAGACGTTTTTGTGTTCTCCATTTAGCTCTGTCTTTTTTGTCAGGTCCTCTGTATCTCCACATTCACGCTGAGCAGGCTCAAATCCCTCATTGCTGGGCAGGAATGAGGGAAAAGAATCACTACTGTTTTTTGTAGGAACACAGCTGCCCTCATCAGGAATCCCCATGCTGGGGTAGTGAATGAAAGAACTGGGTATATGCTCGACTTGAGCACTTTGCCCTCATGTGCCCTTTCCCATGTGCTGATCGGGTTCTATCTCTATGGCTTTGGAAGCTGGAGTTATGGGACAAGTGTTATAAGCACATGTATGCCAAAATCTGAGGAATCCTTTTTTTAGTTTTTTTAGTGGATGGGGGGGGGAAGGGGGGGGGCAGTCAATGACTTTGGGTTTTTTTCCAGTTTTGGGGTGGGTTTTTTTGTAATGAAGATTGCGTTGGAAATACAGCAATGTTTGTTTCTAATTCAGGCCCCAATAGAAGTGCCAGAGTCTAGTTTCTCCAAGACATAGCCTGACACTTCCTATATGTTTACAGCTCATCAGCAGAGCAGAGTTAAATCTGGCCAAGGCAGAACAAGGAGTGCTCCAGGGGCAGAAATATTGCTGCTGTAGAAATCAGAGTTGGTCAATGACTGCACAGCACTTCCCTAGCACCCTTCTCCAGAACATTTCTGAGTTGTAAAAAACAAGTCCTGGGTAGTGCTTTAAAGACTCCTTCTCTTATATTCTTTATGAGCTTATACTCCATCTTGGGCTATTGTGTTTTGCCAATTGTATGTGCAATAGTATTAAATATTTTTCTTTATTTTCCTGCAAAAACATAGAGAATTATAATGCCTCTTTGTGTACCCTCGATGCCTTGCCATAGAAGCACCTCATTTTGCAAGAGGTAGTAAAACAGCTTGTCTGAGTAAGGAGCTACAGTCTGAAGGAAAGAAAAGTAAGCAATTGCCTCAACTCATGTAGTTTGTGAACACAGCCATGAGGAACTCTTGCATGTCAGAAACCCTGCAAGCTTGAGCCATGTAAAGAATAAGTGCATGTCTCCACTAAAGAATATCTTGAGGTTTGGGAGTTTATTCCTGTTCCAAAAGTAGTCAGTAACACCTCCACACAGGAAGCCTGCATGCCACCCAGTACACAGCATAATGCTAAAAATGTGAGGAAAAAGAGAAGCTAGCTTTAGAGGTCTGCAGGACAGAGTGGTCCATTTCATTCCTCTTCCAAGCTCTTGGCATTCTCATCTGTGCCATCCTCAGTTTGCCTGTTGTAATCCTCAGACCAACCTCTGTGAGTGTTCATTTTCCCTGCATAGTTAGAAAAACCAAACAAACAGTGGGAAATAATGCCCAAGAGTTTAGTTCCTTTTCTTAATGCAGAGTGGCAGGAGGATTGTCCCAGCCTTCTGAATGCTGTGCAAAAAAATCCCGCTATGAAGCCTAAACTTCTTTCTTTCCACCATCAAGGTGGCAAGGTCTAAGCATTTATTTATCAAAATCACTGTAGATATTTTCTTCACTGGGAGGCTCAGTACGTTAGGCTGCATCCATCACAACGAGGGAAAGGGAAAAAAAAGGCTTTTCACCTTCATGGATTTCCCCCCTCCCCTCATCTCACCTTATTCGTGCTTAAATGGGTAGAAATTCATCTTTTTCTCCAAAGATCCAGCTGGCTGTAACACGCTCTGTGCTTAAACAAGCTGCCTGCATTGGAAGCATTTTTCAGGCTCTCTGTCTTTCTCTTTCTCCCCCTCCCCAGCCCCCCTGGGCCGTGATTGACATCTTATCTCATTTTTATATTTGACACCTCAGAAAAAAAAATTTTAAAAAATTTAAAAAGCTTAAAAGAGTAGCACCTATTTGTAAAAGCAAAGCAACTTTTCTCAAAGACAAAACAGGCTTCCCACCAGGAAGTATTCACATTCCCCAGTAAATGCTCTTTGCCACCAGCCTTGGCAAGATGGATTGTGTGTATGTGTGTGTGTGAGTATGTGTGTGTGTGTGTGTGTGTGTGTGTGTAGTTACCCTTGCACACAATGTGTGAGGGTTTGCATCTTCTGTAATGTTTAATTCTGCCTCTCCTGAAAGCTGATATGGAAAAGCAGCAAGTTGCATGACTGGCTCCTCTGTGGCTCTGAGAGTGGGACAACAGCTTTGATAAAGCTGCCAGCGGCTTCTCCTGTAGTGTCCATAAATGTATCTGCATCCTTAAAGCAAGAGGTTTTGAGACAGTTCACCCCAAATATACTCAGATTGTGTGTCAAACCCACTCTGAACTGGAAAACACAAGTTTTTCTCAGTTCACTTCAGAGAGTGAGCAGAAATCTCTGAGTGATGTAGGTTTATGCTGACAAGCCTGAAGGTATATAGTACCACAGAGGCTTCAGCTGTCTCTGTGGGGAGGGTGAGGCAAAGCAATGCCACTGTTTTTACATCAGCAGCCATGAAACAGAGCCTGAAGCCTTGATTGGTTATGAAAGGTGATTGTATCCACATTTATTGCTCTAGGAGGGAAATTATTGCTCAGCAAGGGAAAAACTAAAAAAAAAAAAGGATTGACATCCTTCTCCCAGGGAACATGGGATGTGCATTCAGAAATGAGGTCATGGCAAAGCATCTCTATTCCCACCTTTTCCCCTGTCTGCTCCTGTTTTGGAGGGTTAGTCAGCTTGGGCTGAGATTGCCTTCTTCATGCTTGTATAGGTCCTGGAGAAAGGAGTCATGAAAGCCTCACAGCTCTCACAACAAATAAATTCCTCTTTATGGATCTGTTACGAGTTCCGTTTTTAAAACTCTGAATCGAGCAGAGAGATTTTGATCCCACAGATCTACATAAACAGGTGTATATCTCCTCTGCCATTCGCACTCCACTACTCATAAAAGAGGTGCTGTGGTTGGAATAGTGATATTGAGACATGCTGGCCTTTCTCATGCTGACAGAAGTTCCCTGTATCATCCCTTGGCTCCTTTGCAGTGTAGCACTGGGTCTGATGAGCTGTTAACATGTCAACATGCCCCTGGTCGAGTCATCAACAGAGACAGACAAATCAGACTGTCTGAATCAAATGACATTATTCTTCAAGACATGACAAAGCAACAACAAATGCATCTTCTCAGTATTTGATATCAGTTGATTACAAACAATGCAGCTTCCAACTTAGTAGAAAGTAGTGTTCACTGCTCCAGTGAAACAGCTCAGTGCCTGATTCCTTGGCACAGCCCACAGCCTATAACCATAAGCGTGTGACTGTTACAGATAACATGGCACTTCTGGGAAAGCTGCAATAGCTTACGCATTTTCCAGAGCCAAATTCCAATTTGAAAGGTCCATTATGCCTGTCTACACACCTATTCAGCCTCACACAACCACTGCAACTGGCTACAAAATGCTGCCTTGCATCCTTCCCTAAACGCTTGGTTATGGTGTGGCAGAATATTGCCACAACTCCAGCACAAGGAGTTGAATTTTGAGGCCAGAGTGATTAAACCTGAAAGAACAGGGCATCCGCTGTATAGACAGCAAAGCAACCTACAACTTTGGGAGATAAGACACCTTCTCTGCTTCTTCTCTTTCCTTCAATGCAATTCTGCACAATTTCATGAGATCCCAGGTGCCCAGATGGGGCACATGAGACAGAGCTACCTTTCCTAACAAGGATGGGCTGACTTCTCTAACAATGAGGAGGTGGAACTCAGACAGCCATATTATTGTCAAATGTATATCTTTTAATGGGGCATTTCAGGGGATTTTCCACTTTTCTTTGAGGCATTGATCTCTGCTGGATATGTAATAATACTGGATCAGAAGAACTGAAAGTCTTTGTGGTTTATGTCTGTCTCCTTATTTCAAGTAAAATGGTATGAATCCCCTGAACATTAGAATATTCTCTAGAATGAGTCTTTCTCTTTTTCTAATTTTTTTAAAAATTTATTTATTTTCATTTCAAGTCAACCCTAAACGTACTTTTTGCATAAAATATATATTTGTTGTTAATGTGGTGGTTATTTAACCAATTTGTGCTCTTATAGAATTCAAGTCAAATTTTATTTAATATTACTTTGAAACAAGAAGTCATCAACTGTTGGGATTTGATACAGGATCACATATTTGCTCCAAGAAGGGCAATATTTTCAGTGAAGATTTTTAAGTGTTCCTTATCCAAAATCACACTATTTAAATTTTGACACAAAATTATCCTCTCCATTGAATGTAGTAATGGACCAAAAAACCCCCACAAATTCTCAGCCAACCATGTGCCATATGTCCTCGTGTTTTCTTATCTTACTAATTTGCATATCCTGCATATCTTACTCTTAGTGCAGGATGATTACTGAGAGGCAATGGCGTCCAGCTTCAGGATGTTCTCGGACCCAGATTTTATCCCACATTTGAACATTTTGATAAACCATGTCCACTGAGGTGTGTGGGCTATTTTGCATGAAGGTCTCAGGATATATATGCAGCAATCATGGTGAATGCTTCACAATAACTCAGTTTAATAACCCAATATTAGGGTGTAATTTTCGGTTGGTGTAATTCTTCACATAGTCTTTAAGTGTGAAAAATTTCCACTTATTCAAATCAACTGAAGATCTTGAGCTTGAATCTGATTTAACTGCTTGGTCATTAAATTAGGAGCTTTCCAACCGCAATGCGATTGTATATGCAGTACTAATGCCTATTCACTCATATAGGCCACCCGAGATCGCTGACTTCAAAAGGCTCCTCATGCAAACAGCACTGTGAAATGCCCAAACTGCTCTCTGTAAATTCTGCAAACTGAGAGCAAGTGTCTTTGTTAAGTCCACGAGGAAGTGCACGAAAATCGTATTTGCTGACGTGCAAAGGCTTTGTAAGGCAGAGCCCCAGCCTGAAATCGCTTGATTTGTGGATCCTTACGATTAAGTTAAACTGAATGACATGCAAAGCTGGCAACTGAGATAAAGAATCACTCTAGGCTAAGGAAGGGAGGCAGCTAAAATCTGAAAACAAAGGATGTTAATCTCATGCTCATCATCTTTAAACAGGGCAGGTAAGGCTCAGCCGATGCCTTCAGATTACTGGACGGGGATGTTGTCTTTTGTCTTCGCAAACCTCATTTTGATCTAACGGCTGACAATTCTCCCCCTTTTCCTTTCCTCCCCCACTTCCATCCCCTCAGGCAGAACATCTCATCCCAGTAGAGCCTCTGCCTCAGCTCCGCTCCTCGGCTCACAGGCAGGAGAGAAATCCTATCTACATCACAGGAAGTTTTCTCACAGTTCCCAGCCTCCCCCAGGAGGGCGATTTCTTTGTCCCTCTGCCCCTTTGCCTGCCTGAACTCAGTGGGTCCTGCCCAGACAGCATTTTGCATACAAACATGACACCTTGCTGTACAACATGCGGCTACTCTGTCTGTCAAAACACGGAGACAGCCGTACAAAAACAAAGGTGTTTGCTCAAAGTAGATGTGCGCAGCCTGGAGCTAAGTCCCACTTCCAGAGTTAGGTGAGACACTTATTTCCGACAGCCAAAGACCTGAAACTGTGCTGCAGGCTTCTACTTCAGCATCCCTACCCCAGGACCCGAGATCTCAGGGTCCAGCACTTGGTGTAGCTTGTCACAGGTGGTCCCAGGGGTCTATGGACTACAAGTATTGTCTGTGCAAATTAACGCCGTGGTACGGTCTGGCAGCATCCAGCCACAGCAGGATAATCGGCAAAGGGAAATGCATTTAAACAGTATTGGAAACACTACAAACATTCCAGCACTGTAGGTTAAAAACTGCTCCAAGATTGCAAGTTCGGCATTTTAGGGATCAGTGGAAGATTTCTCTGGAGATTAAGAGCAATTGAAAAGATCGACTTCCTCTCTATAGAGAAGTTCTAATAAGGCTGAAAATAAAATGCTGTCTCCCTCAGCCTTCCTGGCACAGGAGCTCCAACGCGCCCCCCTGTTGTTTCAATAATTCAAACTTCAGCTTTAGCCAGCCAAATAGGCCTGAAATTCACCTGTGAAAGTTCATGAGGCTAAGTGGGATTCGGAACAAACTCCTCTTGTTTCCAAACTCATGTATAATGCAGTGAGGGACTTTGCTCAAAGCTAAGCTTTGGCTCGCTGTTATATTTACTATGCTCCACAAAAAAGAGCAAGAGGCAAACAGATAACAGCATGTCAGAGGCAGTGGAGTGGAAGGGGAAGGAAAGAGCACACCCACCAACTTATGATAAGCTGACATTCATCTGTAGCTGGGCAGCACCTGAATCTGCCTCTTCTTCCTTCTCAACTCGAGGTTCTGGCATTGCCCAGACACAGAGGAGAGATCTGAGTCCTCCAGCAGAGAACAAAATAGATAAGGTAAGCATGAAAGGACAGAAGAAGCAACACTATGAGGAAGGTTGTTCCATTAGCTAGATGTAAGAGGAAACTGAAGCTGAACACAAACATTGCAAGCCTTTCAGTTTTGCTCACACAGACACAAAGGTGTGTCCAAATCAAGACGTCCATCTGTCAGTGCTGTCTGTCTGCAGCAGCGTCCAGGGCCGGCTCTGGGCTCTCAGTTACCCCTGGCAGAAGGCATTACTCAGTGTGCCTACAGAGTACCATGGCCAGATGGAGTTGGGCTGGCAGTGCCACTGCATCCCTGACAAGGTAGAAATTTAAGCTTCGGCAGGGTTTGTTTCACCAAGAGTTATTCACATAGTACAATGTGTACCACTCTGTTTTGCTGCCACAAACCCATGCAGTAGACTGGAGCAGGTCCCATCTAATTTCACTTCCCTGCTGGCTCATGCTGTTTGTATTAAAACCTTATTCACAGACTGTAAACAGATTTCTGGAAACCTGTAACAGTTGCCCATAGACAGAATAGACATATATGTTTTATGTAGCTGGTATTAAGTAAGCTAAATCCATGACAGAGTATTAGGAATCATCTTTTTACATCTACTTAAATTATCATTGTTTCACTGAAGAAATACGTACAGTGATTATATCTAATCATGAATTCCAGTGCTGATCTGAGATCTTTTCTCTTTCCTTCCTTCCCTTCTCTCTTTAATTACCTCACTAATGTGGTAAGATGTTTATTGTTGTTGTTTTTTCATTTCAAGTATTGATTTTTTTTCCAGTTTTCTGGGACTGGAGTAACTGAAGTGCAATGTGATTCATTTGAAAAAGTAAATATTTAACTACTAAACGGCACCTTGTTTTTCCTAGATCCTCATGTTCTTTCTAACTCTATTCATACTATATATAGGAGCTGCAGTATATCCAAAGGAGGGCAATGAAGTTGGTGAAGGGTCTGGAGCACAAGTCTGATAAGGAGCAGCTCAGGGAGCTGAGGGTGTTTGGAGAAAGTAAGGCTTTGAAAGTAAGGCTCAAGGAGACCTTGACAACTCCCTGAAAAGAGTGTAGCCAGGTGGGCATCGGTCTCTTCTTCCTGGCAACAACTGACAGGTTGAGAGGAAATGGGTTCAAGTTGCTCCAAGGGAGGTTTAGATTGAATATTACAGAAAAAAAAAGGTGCCCAGGCATTGGAACAGGCTGCCAAGAGCATAGTGGAATCACCATCCCTGGAAATGTTTTTGAAAAAGGTGGATATGGTGCTTAGAAACATGGTTTAGTGGTGACTTCAAAGTTCTGGGTTAATGGTTGGACTCCATGGTCTTAGAGGTGTTTTCCAGCCTTAACAATTCTATGATATTCATCTTAAAAGTATGAAATTACATTAAAACAATACAAACATTATTAAATTGTCCCTGAAAATGTTATACAATACCAATATGAGGCTAACTCAGGCAAATTTAATTCTTCTCAATTGTATTTCTATTTCATTATTTCACTACTCACTTCTTGATTAGATAATTACATTGTGTTTTTTGAGAGCTACTGAAACTGAGAGTGCAAAAGCCAAAGCCGGAGTGAATCAGCTTGCTGTGTACACTCGAAAGCACAGGCATCTTAGGTTGTGATGGACACCCTTTCCCAAATAAAACAGAAATTACTCTTTAAAATTACACTCTTATTGGTAGCTTGTAGGCTGCAGTACACCAATGTAGCAACCTCTGCTGTTCTAGGGACCATGATCAGCTGGGTGGGCTTTGGGTTACTTTTGCCTCCTTGCACCAGGCTGTCTGCTACTGCTTTGGCTGAGTGTTTTGAATGTTGACCATATTTACAGCTTTGCTGAATGTATCAGGGAATAAGAATGAAAAATTATACTTCAAAATATGCAAGTGCTACAAGCTGAGGACATTTTGCAGAATTAATTTTGGTGTAAACTTGTGAGAAGTAGGAATGTTGCATTTATGTTTCTTGATGAAACTTTTCTCCTGCAACATTTGCTGCATTACAATTAACGGAATTTATGAGAACAGCTTGTGATTCTCCAAAACTACCTGGTGCGGTCATTTCAGCCAGCACAATGTGAATTATGCAATAAACCATGACTTTAATTAAAACAAATTGCATTTACTGTACCAGTCCGTACTATAAATCATTCCCTAGGGCCTCTCTTCAAGGTTTGGGCTTGGCCTATTCTTGAGAAATGTTGACAGCAGCCTCCATTACCAAAAATATTTTTGAGCATTTTGTTCTAATATCCTTCTCCAAGATCCAGGCTTTGAGCTCACTGCTCTGATATACAAAACAAATTTTATCCAAAAAGCAGGGCAGAAATCATGTGAAATAGCAGAATATCTTATTTTCCCTTTCTCTTCTGGTCTGCAGCATCCACTTTAGTAGATTTTGGCAGTGGAATATGAAGTTTATTAATTGAAATAATGATAATAATAAAAGCCAAAAAAGGAAAGATGTAGATTAATTGTTTTCATCCAAAGTTAGGAGTCACATGGGATTCCTCATACTCAGTACTATAATTAGACTGAACAACAAGACAACCAGATTATTAGTCCTTTGTGTATCTCCAGTTTAATAATGAGAATGACCATTGTGTATTTATATTCATTTGAGCTCAATGCAGCTTAAAATGCAGTGCTAAATACAGCATATCATACTGAAGGATGAAATAACTCACATTATAAGGAGAAAATATCATCTTTTTTGTGACCTCTGGTGAGGGGGCAAGGGTTTTTGCTTCATTCAGTTTGGATCAGGTATGCTGAGGCCATTCAGCACTACCTAATGTTTAGGTGAGTGTTTCCTTGAAAGTTTGTTCAAGTTTCCTTGCTTTGCAAATTAAAATAAGTAGTTAAGTTCTTTTCTCAAAAGGCATATAATTAAGAGTTCCCTGAACTAGTATTTTAGACTCAGTGGTGATTTCTGCATTTAGCCGTATGAGAAAGATTATTGAAATTCTGAAGGAGATGCTGTTTAAGACAGTCCTGCAAAGGTTAAAATGCACAGGGGGGTCCTAACAGAAATGCAAATTTTAAAATTTCAAGCAAGATTTTGCAGCCCCTTTTGTAGGAGTTGCTTAACTCTCAATAATTTGGTGGATCTGGTAGGTGGAGATACTTTGGTAAAATTTATGAGGAAAGTGAACCATTTATATATAACACCAGTTACTCTGAAATTGCTGAAACCTCACGATGAACAACTGGGTCATTGAACATATAAAATAAGACCCTAGAGCCTGATTGGAAAGCCATTAAAGCCAACTGAAAGGGACCCTCTGGCTGGAGCCAACACTGGAGCAGATCCACAGAGAATAACCTAAACCAAATCTGTCTTCATATTTATTTTCTTCTTGATATATACCTAAAAGAAACCCAGGTAGATTTGCAGCAGCCTTAATATCTACCTGTTTGTTGTGAAGATTATCTCACTTTATATCAAAGCAGGTGTCCATCTCCTCCAGCAGCCTCATGCTGTTGTTGTTCAGGTCTTCAAATGAAAGCCTCTGTCACACAAACAAGCAAATATATTCCAAGAACAGATTTAAACATTGAGAAGAAAATAAGACAATACCCATTTTCTTTCCCTGAAAAGTAGATGCAATTGGAAGCAGCATATGCCCAGACTGTGACTCTTGTTTTTCAGCCAAAGTAAAGTCGGAAAATAATTGGCATCAATAAGCATTATCAAGGACCATCTAGAACACACATGTAGTGAAAAGTGAGCAAATACCTTCAGAGCAGTGGATAAATACCTTAGTTACATTTCTTATATATTTGTTGTATGGAAAAGACTGTTTAGCTTATGAATTCAAAAGGCATTTATTGAAGGTTCACTGCACAAAGCTCAAGAAGCTCAAAATGCTGAAACCAGCAGAAAAAGTCCTTCAACCTCCAATAAACAAAAGTACATTTTCCATCTCTTACCATTAGGCTTGCACTGTATCCGAGTGGTTTACAATTTCTCGTTGTCTTTAGGGTTTTTTTCTTTGCCTAAATTTAATGATAATAAAGTGGTTTCTCATGGACACTGTGGTCACTACATTTTTTTGTGTTACAGGATGTTCAAAGTGCATGCCTACATTTTCTTTATAATGATCAAAAATAGTTTTGGTTTGGTTGGGTTGGGTTTTTTTTTCCCTGAGTTTTGACAGCTCCAAAGTAGCTGTGGAGATTATCTTCCAACTTTCTAAATGAATTCACTGCTGGCCTGTTAATAAGAAAGTGTAAGAAAATTTCAAAGGTAATTTTGGGGGAAAGTTATAAACCACTGAAAACAGCACCTTATAATGAAAGTGCCATCTCAACTATAAAAGGCACTTCGATGCTCCAAACAGGCACTGTAAAACATGATTGAAAGGGAGTTTAGAGATATTGCTAATGGCCCAACAGTAAGGCGTGTGGCTATAAAAGATGAAAAGATGCATGGCTAAAACTGCCCACCACAAGTCTTTGAAGAGCATCTGACTGCCCAGGCATACCATAGACAGCGATTGCTGATGGACCTGGTCATGCAAATCTGCTAAGACAGAGACACATTCAGACACCTTTGCTTCCTCTGAAAATAATGCAATTGTTCAGCAAAGACACAGCTCCTATCCCCAGGTTCATCCTGGGGGTACTGGGTGGCATTGGAGGGTAGGGATGGCCAAAAAGTGAGGCAGGACTGTGGCACTCAGCCTCTAGGGCTGAAGGAATAACATGGCCTGTGGCTGTAAAACTGCAGTGTCTCATCAATCAACTTTCCAGGTTTCAATATCTTTGTACAGTTTTCATGAAACTGTGTCATTTTAGTTAGAATGGAAGTCTGGAGAACATGCAGGAGTCTAGCCTCTTGCTCACAGCAGGAAAACTCCAAAGTTAGTTTTGAAGTAGTTGTGCTGTTCCTATTTAAGCCAGGTGATTTAAAATGTAATTAATATGTGCAAAATACTTCTGCAGGCTGAAAGTAATTTCATGGATTTCAGGGGGTTTGTGTTTGGCCATGCTTGTTTTGCAACATGGTCCTTATGATATCTTTAGTGAAAAGGGTGCTGGTCTGTGCTGAGATTCAGTCAGGAGGGCTGTTTGGTTAAATTTATCCTACCCTTCAGAGAGCAAATTCTGAGTAGGAGCTATATTTTGAATATCTATAGGTAAAGGTTATGCATGACCATGACTATGCATTTTATTTAGGCCATTTCAAAAAATGGATTGTAAGGCAAAACTATGTTGAAGACTATGTGGTGGAATTATTTTCTTTTTTAATCACTGGTCAGCAGATGAAATAATAACAATAAGAAGAGCTGCGCCTCGAGGGAACCTTACTTCAGTGCTAGCTTTCTGCCTGAGACCCATCTGTTTCTCATTCTTACTAACTCCATCCCAGAGATACCAACAATTCATGCATCTAAAAGTGTGTGTCATGGGTTGACCCGGGCTGGACACCAGATGTAACCCAAGCCACCCTATCATTCCAGTCCTCATCTGGCCAGAGGAGAGAAAAAATACCACAACAAGCTCCTGGGTTGAATAAGGATGGGTAAAGATCACTCACCAATCACCAACATAAGCAAAACAGACTAAACTCAGGGAAATTTATTTAATTTATTACCAGTCGAATCAGAAGAGAGTAATGCAAGAGGAAAGTCAAATCTTAAAACAACTTTACCACATCCCTCCGTTCTTCCTGGGCTTAACTTCAATCCCTGTTTCTGACTGTGGTCAGTTCACTGCACACTGTCTCTGCTGCTCCTTTCCCCCCAGGGGCTGGACTCTTCTCACTCTTACCCTGGTCCACTGTGGGGTCACTCCCACAGGAGTCAGTCCTCCATGAACTGCTCCAGTGTAGATCCCCTCCACAGGGTCAATCCTTCAGGAACAGCCTGTCCCAGCATGGATATCTCCCGTGAAGTCATTCGTTCAGGAACAGGCTTCTCCACTCTGGGTCCCCCAAGGGTCACAGATCCTGCCAGGATCCTGCTCCAGCACAGGCTTCCCATGGGGTCACAGCCTCCTTTAGGCATCCCCCTACAGCCTGGGCTCCTCCAGGGGCTGCAGGTGGATCTCTGCTCCCCTGTGCCCTCCCTGTACTGCAGAGACACAGCTGCCTCACCATGGGCTGCTCCAGGGGCTGCAGGGGAATCTGAGCTCCAGAGCCTGGGGCAGCTCCTGCCCCTCCTGCACTGCCCTGGCTGTCTGCAGGGCTGCTCCTCTCACACATTCTCAGTCTTCTCCTCCAACTACTGACTGTCCTATCATGCAGCAGTTTTCAACCTTTCCTCTTAAATACTTTGTGCCAGAGGTGCTACCGCAGGGGCCCGGTGTGGACCAGTGGCAGGTCCAGCTGGCTGGCACTGGCTCTGTGAGATATAGGGGATCTTCTGACACCTTAGCACAGAAAGTAGCCGTGCAGCCCCTCACTACCTTGCTACTCAAACCAAACACAGCCTGACTTTGCAAAACCCTTCCTGTATACAAGCTGCCCAAACTTGAAAACGGGGAGAATTTTCTAAAGTCTTCAAATGTTTCTGAATATGTTCCTAAATATTATCAGAGGATCAAAGCTCCAGACATTTTCTTGGTGTTTATTAGCAGTTTCAAGGACTCAGCAAATATAAGTCAGACCTAAAGATGTCGTGAGGTTTTACTCATTTAATAATAGAGTTTAGATTCCTTTATTTGTCTCCTGCTGAGCCTTTAGCTTGAACTTGGGTCACTTTCAAACTTTGGTATGCTCCTGAGGTCTAGAAAACCAGGGATTTATTGAACAAGAAAGAAAAAAAAAACTCAAGTGTGCACATGACAGCAGAGGGCAAGGCCTCAAACAGCTTGAGATTGCTGTAAAAATCCTGATGGCTTTCTAAGCCCTATCATTGTCGCAAGCCTCTAGCAGGCACTACTCCTTGTAGCCAGTTAGGTTCCTCATGGGAGGCTGCAGAGCACGCAACATTTCCCCAGGGCCAAGAGGTGAGTGTTTCAGGCAAGATGTTAGCTTGAATTTTTTAGAACAATTTCGTATGAATTCTTCAAAGACAAAAAGGAATAGAAGAATAGCTAAATGTAAAACTAATTCTCTTTATTTTTCAAATTATTTTTGAGCTTAGCTTTGCCCCTCGACATTTTGTTTGGCATCTTTTTCTCTTCCTCCTTCTTCTGGGCTAGGATGTTGCCTAATGTTGATGATCTATCCTATTTCCCTCCAGTCTGGTGAGGGAAATGGAGGAGTAGGGCCAGGAGAAGACTGTTGTTCAATAACAAGAGCACCTCTGAAAAGCTGTGAAAGTAGTTTCATTCCTTAGGTCACAATGGGCTTCTCACCCTGCTGGGTGCTTCTGGGAGACTGTCCAGGATACAGGTACCTTAAAACTGAGTATTTCAGGTGTGAGCATGACCATCAAGGGGTGTTCAGGCATCACCTTTTCTCTCCCACCTATTTCCCACCTCCTGCAGCAGTAGGAGGTGCTTGGGGGCCAAAACAGCTTCTGTCCAATTCCATACCAGGAGTTCTGATGTTCCTGGGCTGGGAAAGAATAATTGGGAAATACTCCTTTCCTGCAGCCTTGGGAGACTCCCTCCACTACTGAGGGGTCACCTCCTCCGCATCCCCAGGACTAAGCTGTTGGCAGATCTGACCTCATCACCACATCAGCCATGCTCCTGCCTGTACCAGGTCACCCACAGTTACTGGGGTAGGGTGACATGGAGGTGAGAGCCTCTCTAAGCTCTCTCTCAGCAGTGCCCTTCACCCCTTGGTGTTGTCCTCATGTCTTTCTGCTGGGAAAACAGGACTTTGTGAGTATGGAACTCTTTACAAAATCCCAGAATAATTAAGCCTGGAAAAAACCTCTGAGGTCATCGAGTCAAACAATTAACCCAGCACCACTGTGTTCACCATTAAACATGTCACCAGATGCCACAGCCACACACCTTTTGAACACTTCTAGGGATGGTGATTCCATCATTTCCCTGGGCAGCCTGTTCGAATGCCTGACTACCACTTCAGTGAAGAATTTTTCCAATATCCAGTCTAAACTTCCCCTGATGCAGCTTGAGCCTAATTTTCTCTTGCCCTGTCACTTGTAATCTGAGAGAAGATGCTGGTGCCCACTTGGCTGCATCCTCCTGTCAGGGGGTTGTAGAGAGTGAGAACATTCCCCTCTGAGTTCCCTTTCTCCAGGGCTGGCCCCCCACCCCTAGATCCCTTTAGATGCTCCACATCAGAATGTTGCTCTAGACCCCTCACTAGCTCTGTTCCTTTCTCTGAATACACCCCACAACCTCAATGTCTTTCTCATCGTGAGGGGCCCAAAACTGAGACCAGGTGTGACTTGTGTCAGTATGACCAGTGTGATGAGGTGGTGATACACTTTGGGCACACTCTGTGCTCCCCCCCATCAGATGAGAAGGATAGTTCGGAACTGACTGCTGGCACCTGGGAATACTCAGGAGAAACAGGCAGCTCAGTGCAACTCTTTTTTTCTCTGTGTTAAAACTCAAAAGGAAAACCCCGCGTCCTTCTTGAAAACCTCCTCTGCAAACCCACGTGTCTCTCTAATTGAAATAGGGCAGGGTCTGAAACCATAGGAGTCCACAGCTGCTATTTCTATTGTGCATGTCTGAGTCAAGGTGAAGAGAAAAGTTAGCAAAACATCCCACAGGGTGAATCCTCCATGTGCCAAGAAAGCTGACTCCACATTAAAGGTGAGAGCCAGAGCTTGCAAAGCAGTGATGGCTTGGGAAGACACAGGCCTTGATTCCTTCCAGCAGCCTCCAAGTGTTATTCCCATTAACACTGGCACTAGCCATCACCCTGAATACCCCATGCACCACAAGACGAGTGAAAGTGAGCATGTGGGAGGGAGGTGATAAAGTTGTCAGGCTGTAGGCAAGAATCTGGCCTCCAAGGACTGGCAGAGACTGTGTCATTTAGAGATACATCCTGGGATGTGTTTTAAGAGTAGATTGGAGATGCTCAGGATAAGGACGGGTTTGCTATCTTGCACAGGTTTCATCTTTGGTCAGCCTTCAGTTCACAGTGCTGGAAAATCAGGGCTCTACTTTTTTCTTCTCTTTTATCTTCATTACCAGAGAAAAGAAAAGCTCAATGTGGCACAAAAAAAAAACAAACCTGAGATGGCAAAACCACTTACATTATCTTCCCACATGTGACAAATTTCAGCACTAGGTGAGTGTTGCTAACCCTATGGTTTCACAAGTCACCTGCCCTGACTGCCACCAGGGTCAAAAGCACTTTCAGACTCCCACCACAAACAAAATCTGTCTTAAAGAGCACAGCAACCAGTCAAACCATGCCACGGGGAGACAGGAGAGACTATCACTTCTGCACTGGATCTCTGCTTTGGTGTTGAAAGAGCAGCACATAGAGGAAACACAGAGCTGTAGACAGGATGGTTTCTTTTTGCCACAAACAAGTCTGAATGCCATGGAGAAATCAAAAGCATTCTTGTTACTGAAGGTCCAACCTCTTTTCAGAGCAGTGCAGCCTTTATGCAGAAACTGTAGTAATTGAGAAGTGAGTCATTCCTCCTTCCCTCTTTTTTCTCCTCTTCCTCCCACCTTGGCACCAAAGTGCACTAAGAAAACAAGACATCAGCAAGATGTCTTCTGTATCATTGCTGCAGCATCCTGTCTGCCTTCAGGCTCTGGTGTCAAGTAGTGATCAGCCTCTTTCCTCCAGCCCTGAAGTAGCAGTTTTCAGACATGACCTTCTACCCCTTCACAACTCCCTCTGTCTCTGAAATGTCCAGAGGTCAGCCCCTCACTGCCTCCACAAGGAGACCTGTTTTGGAGATTCCTGCCTCCCATCAGCCACCTCATGTCCCTGTCATCTCCCATCATGTTACCAAACTGAAGGGGATACCAGGAGTTTAGATGGTGTCCTCCACCGTGACATGGACTCATCATTCCAGTATTTGTTGGGGAATGGCAGCTGTGCACTGCTCATGGAAAGGTAGCCTTGACTGACTAGCTAAAAATTAGAGGTGACCTAGCTATACAACTTACAGCTCAGGAACAATGTGACAAACTTCATCTTTCTTCACTGCCAGCCTCTAAGGTTAGAGCTGGCCACTACCTGTCATAGTGGGGAGGAGAGAGACAGCTCTATGGATGTGTCTGTCGGTGCATGTGGAAGGGGGAGAGGAGGAATATGCTCTTATTCTTTCTTTCCTACTTCGTTATATTGATTTTCAGTGACTTGAATGCTTGGAATGCAATAAGGGAGCAATTCCCTTCTATGCTGGCTAGTAAACATTGCCTGTAACTTTATTCTGGGTCAGGAAAGTCAGCACTTAAAATTAAAAGTGGTTCCAGAGGAGGAAAGCCATCTTTTAGGAAATTCTTAGCTGGGGGTTCCTTGTTACTGTACTTCATTTTAAAATCCAGTGTCAGGTCGTGTCATGTCATATATGCCTTTAAAAAAGCATTTAACTGATATATATTCTCATCTGCTCTTTACTTGTAATATTTCAAGCAGAAAATATTTTTTAAAAATTAGTTCCTTGGCTCTCTGAATTTACAGCAGAGGCCACAGACTATAAAGTGGAAGGAATTGAAATTAAGCCCAGGGGAGAGAGAAGTGCACTAGAGAAAAGGTCTCATATGCCAGGTACTTAAACACATGCATAGTTTAAATCCTGTGGCATCTCACCAAAGCCAATGGAGCTGCTCTTGTATTTAAGACTAGCCTACCTTAAATTCTGGGACATAATCTCTAAAACAATGTGTGTAATGCTGAGGTATAGATTGTGATGCCCATAAGCTGCTGCAGGTCTAAGGTACAATCAGCTGTGGGAGTTCCATTTTTTTCTGTGCAAAGCTTCTGTGCTTAAGTCTTGGAAAGCCAAAAGGTTTCCCCAAGTGCAGAAAACAAATGCCCTGGACAGTCAGATTGAAGAATGAATGCCCCTGTTGACATGTGGCTCCCAGATGCAAATCCAAGCCAGATTGTGTGTATTTAGATGGAGCATTTTTGCTAGAGAGGTTCCTCTCAGCAGAGGATCGTTCCTTGAGTGCTAGTATCTTAGCTGGAAAGCTTCCTTCTCCTGGATCAGGCTCTCAAAGCCAGTATTTCACATGTAGTTAGGCAGCAGCACTGAAAACATGGTGCACTACTTTTAAGTTGGATAGACAGGCATTTTACAGAGCTTTGCTCCTGCCACTGTAAAAGCAGAGAATTGTTGGAAAACATACAGTATAAGAAGCAGGACCACTGGTGTGGGGTGCTAGCCTTTGGAATGCCATGTGCTTTGCCAAAGCAAGCATCCCCAGTGCCCTATTTGCATTCTGTCCTTCTGCAAGAGTCCCTGCAAATCCCCTGTCCACTCTGCTGTGTATCCACGGGCCCAGCAACAGGGCTGTCACCACTTTGTCAGGTCTTGAGGATGTCTGTGGCTGGAAACCCCGCTGGGGACATGAAGGAAGCCTGGACTGCTTACGAGATGGCAGGAGGCACAGTACATCTACCTGGCCCTGAACTCTGATGCACAGTCTCCCTTGCTCCCCACTTGACATGTACAAACTGTGACAAGGCCTGTCACCTGCTACCAGATGCAACCATTCCAAAAGCTGGGAAAGCCAGACGTGCTGTTAACAACTCCAGCTTCCCCAAAGAAAGCCCCAGAGACTTAGGGCAAGGAGCTGCCTTGACTAGGCCAAATGCACTTGTGTTAGGAAACCTCCATGGCTGGCTCCCTGGATGAAACAGCCCCAGTGAAAGGACACCAGCAAGGCAAGCAAGACAAAGGGAAAGACATGGCACTGGTGTTTCACCCCTGCTCTCCTCCTTGTCCCTTCTCTTCCTGTGAGAGGAGAAACCCCTGGCTGAAAGATTTTAACCCTGGGAGTGACATAAGATGCAGCAATTTTTTGCATCACCCCCATATAGTTTTTGAATCACCCCTGCTCGCTGATTTTCATGCTTTCCCCTGGTCAGTCTCCTAAACACAACAAGGACTGATGGAAGCATAGGTATCAGCACAGGAGGTTCATCTGAGCACCTTCCTGGGGTCTCCATTTCCTGCAGCTTCACTGGTTTTGGTACCCAAATTGCTATTTCCTGATGGTGAATCACAACCTGGATTTTAGGGGCTAGAAAAAGTTGGGTGCTGCATTTCAGAGGAGACAAAATCTGTAGATTTGCAAATCTTTGCCATCAGCAGAAAACCTCCTAAATTTCCTAGATTCCCAAGCGATTCTCACAGAACACCTACTTCCAAGATACATTTTTCAGGATGCTGCTGTTGTTCAAGCCTCCATCTAAGCAGTCATGCAACAAGCATCACTTTTCAACAATGGTCTATTGATTACTTGCTTCATTAACAATGATGCTATTCCCTGGAAGGGTTTATTACTCTTGGTTTTTTTATTATTTTGTGCCTTATGATTTGGTCATTAATGGGTACACTTGCATTTCATTTCATTGTAACTGACTTTCTGTGAGGAATTCTCAGTGCAGTCCAGGAACCTCCATGAATAAATGTTTACTGTCAGGAGATATGAGTGTGTTGCAGGGCTCAATGGATGTTTTCATCCTGATGATGCAGCAGTAAATCAATTAAAATATGATTGATTGTAAATTTGTGGCTAACTTGCTTTTGCTTTGGGATTTCACATGACCTAAGTTAGTCAGTATAAATCTAACAATATATTACTCATGCAGTGATCATCTTGCTGGTATCTACGGTAAGGACTGCTATGCACACAGCTAAGGCAAGAACAAGGGCTAAAATTTGCCCTGGCATATCCTGCAGCTCTACTCCTGCACAGAGCACAGAGCCTTGTCCCACTGGTGATTTTACTCCTTTTGGCAACATTTGACTAGAATTCCCTTTACTAGAGGATAAAATAAATCAAAAAGGCTCTTGAAAGGTCTCTCTGCACAGATACGTTCATTCAGATTAGGATATAGTGTACATTTAGCAAAGAATAGCTATTCTTAATTAATTCCCTGTCCAGTTTTCTTTTTTTCAGCCAGACTACTGTAGCCCAGATTAGATTAATCGACTTTGGATATTATTGCTAACAATCACTTTCTCTTATTAAGCTTTATTAATATTAGTTCTTAGAAACTGATGATTCTGGAATAACTCACCACATTTAGTTATATCCCAAAATCTCCAGTGGTGTACAAAGGCGTGTGTGCTCTGACCTGAGCAGAAGTCCCCACAGTCCCCATTTAAAGCTTTTGCCAAGAGCACTGGTTGTGTCTGCTGAGCAGAGGTAGTTCTAAAATCAGGTTAGAAATCTTCTGTCTTAATTCTGCAGTAAAGTAAACCTCTTGGTAACAAGACCAAATCCAGAAGCCACCATTCAGCACATAGTGCTGCAAGGGAAATGTGAACTAGAAAGGCTGACACAAGCTCAGGACAAAAATCATATCTCTGTCTCCCATACACCTATCCAGAGCTTCATCCAAAACCCAAGAATATCGATGTAAGTCCTTCTGTGGGCTCTGAGTGCAGACCAGGGGGTCTGCTGTCTCTCCATGTATGCAAGTCTGAAGAGAGGAGCAGAGCAGCAATCTACAGGACTGTGTGCTCAACGAGAGATTTACAGAGACAGTGTGCATAAATCTAGATAATTTATACAGTGCCACAAATACAAATAGCAACGGCCACCCTTCACAAATTCACACACACAAATGTACCTCCAGTGTGAATAATGCAGTGACAGTGAGCTGCCTTTGTGTGGACATCATTGGTATCAGCAGCTAGGAATAATAGTCGTCTAATTGTAGTCTTCCATTGTGTGCTGTGTCAAAGCGCAGGCGAGTAATTGCAATCATCAAAACCCTTTCAGAGTGTGAGCAAAGCCCCGACCCCCATCACCTGCTATCAAGCCTATCTGATCCACCACACACATGCACTTACTGGGCAGATGAATTAGCTAGATGGGCTGTTCTCTTTTATTATTATTATTATTATTATTATTATTATTATTATTATTATTATTATTATCATCATCATCATCATCATCATCATCATCATCATCATCATCATCATCGTTGTTTTTCTTCCATCAAGGTTGTGTCTGATTTGTGAAGGGGTTTAGATTTTTTTAAATTGTTATTCTTATTTTGGGGTGGCGGGGGGGAGAGGAGGGTGAGAGAGAGAGACCGACCACTTTTTGGGAGAGATAACATAGATGACAGACATCAACAATTATACAAAATAATATGGTAACCAGCAACTAAAAAAAAAAAAATAATTGATTCTAGTAGACTGCTGAGTGTTAAAATTTGAATGTCTTTCTATTAAAATCCTTGTAATAGACACAAGGAGAAAGCAGAGAGGAGGGAGAGAGAAAACAGTTCTTTTTCAAATATTACTTGTATGATGGAGCACAAGATATTTTCAGAATGCAAGAGGGACTGATTTCCATTAACATAATCCCATTTCCAGTATTTTTTATTAATATAAACATCTTGGCTCTGTGAATGCCTCCTGGATCATTTATACCTGCTGTATTTTGCATTGGGTTTAGGAGAAAATCAAGGAGACCACTAAAAAAAAAGTAATATAAAAATTGAACCTATTTGTTATATCCATTCTGAATTGCCAGCTGTAAAATACCTGAGTAGAGAAGCAGATTTGATTATCAAATACAATTAGGGTCTGGTTTTGCCGATGTGGAGCACTATGTAAGTGCATTTTGTAAATATCACTACAGAAGACAGGAACACCACAATCATGTGGGTTACACACTCTGTCTTGCTGCTGGAGAGGACTTGCAGTGATTTTCTCTGGTTCAGCCTGCTGCAACAAGGAATCCATCTCAGTGCTGTAACTACTATTACACAGACCACATCTTGTTCAGGGAGCACAGAGTTTCATGGGTGGATACCCACTTTAAACCTTTAAAGGGTCACAGCTCTGAGTTTTCTGGTATCTGCCTTTGTGTGATAGATCATATCTATTTATTAATAGTATCTGGTACCTTCAGAGACTCAGCAGGACATGTCCTTTCTGCTGAAAGTATCCTCATTAGGACATTGTTTCATAAGGGCAATGTGTAGTTTCTACAGCTGTCAAACACTCGTGTGTGCACGCTTGCATTTCTGCAGTAAGACAATTTTGAGGTCTGTAATTAAACTGCCCAAGGAAGCAGGAAAAACCCTATTTTTGTGCAAAATTCAAGTAAACGGGAATTTTGAAGAATCATAGAATCTTTTAGGTTGGAATAAAACTTTATAATCATTAGGTCCAATGATATTTTAAAAATGTGTACAAACTTCAATGAAGAAAAATCTTCACAGTGAATTTTCTCAGACTGTGGGTCAGGTCCCCAAGGAGAAGAGATGTAACTTGTTAGTTAGACCACTTAAAATGAGGATAGGCAATATATTTTTGAATATTCAGTGGGGAGATATGTCATATTTTCAGAGACCCACAAAATCAAAGAAATCTTTTTCATTTTTGATTGCTGGAAGTCATGTCCACTGTGTTGTCTGACACTACTGCCCTCATTCTGCACACTTTGAATTTGCTTCTGCCTTTGAAAGAAACAAATTCAGATGTACCAAAATACATACATTTTATAAGGCCTCAAAGCAATCAAAATGGTGATGGTATTGAAGACAAGATACTGAAAAATACTTGATTGGAAAGGTTATAGATTGTAGATTTTTCTCATTATTGCCACTACAGAGGTCACCATTTTTCAGACAGCAGAACACAGGTATGGAAATAAGAAGAGTTTATTCCTACAGGTCTCATTCTTGCTGTAATATTTGGGGCAAGTCATTTGGGGGTGGAGTATGTTCATCTACAGTATCTTCCGTCTTAGGAAGACTAGGTGTTTATTCTCAGTTGTTTGTTTGAGATACATTCAGCAATCAATAATTGTGAAGAAAATAAAATTCAATACAGTCATTCATTCACTTCTAAAACTGGTGCGGATGAATCACTTTATGGAAGTTCATTTCTATCTACCAACATTTTCTGTAGACCTGTGGCTAGCCTACATAAATTCCTGGATGGTAGAAGTCAAAGAATATCTACCTTAAATACCTTTTCCTCTCCAAGCTGGAGAAATTCCATTCAACAGAAATGTTAGATTCAAAGACCCATAACTAGGTTTTTTCCCATCTGTAAATGTTTAGAATTTTGTTCCCTAACACAAGGAGTATATTCATCTCTTCTGATGGAGTTCCATAATGATTGTGTAGTAAGGACTTGTTTCCTCATTATAATGGTTCCAAAGGGTTAACTGGACTAAACCTTCATCTTAACAAAGTTGTAAATGCTTCTTTTCATAATCAAAGAGAACTGTTATCAATTTCCAGTTCCATTACCCACTGTGCTTTGCCAGCAACATTTGGCCTGGATGTCTTGAAGCATTGTTCTAGAAAGCAACTTTCCTAAATACTTATTATCCACATGATCATTAGCCCTAACTGAGGTAATTTTTCAGGCAAAAATGCTAATTTTTTGTGATTCCTACTCTGGAGACAAAAGTAGAGGATTCAGTAAATTTTTTATTGGACAGGTTTCTGAATTCCAGGATGGATTTAGTGCAATATCTCCCATGCAAGTGCTCCAGTGTGTACTCCATACTCTGATGGCACAGATTACCTGTGCAGCTGAGATATCCTGATGTCTGTGCTCATGGATGTTTGAGAGGGAAGAGTGATGATGTCAGTCCAACCATATTTTAAAGGTCATTGGTGCAGAACAAAAATTATGTATGAAAACTTGACATTTTCTGCTAAATGGAATTCATGTTTCCTGCCTCACCCTAATTAAGATAGTGCTGAGAAGTGCTTGTCATGAGGAAGGACTGTACACTTTACAAAGACCAGCTAGAGGCACACTCAACTCCAAACTTTTTACAATGCAAGATGAGTAAAGGAGAAGAGGAAACAAAACCAGAAAACAGAGTTGAGAAAACTATAAGTTTCATAGCAAGGGGAGAAGTAGTTTCAATGTTCACATGGTCGCAGTGTTGTCATTTTCAAACATGAGCACAGGGGGATCAGTTTTGGAGAAACTTCAGGGAACTGAGATGGGATTGCAGTTCTCTTTTAGGAGCTCCTACCATGCATAAAGGGCCAGCAAGGGAGAAACCAGTGAGACACTTGTCTGCAAAATTCAATTACTGGCTGATAGAGGATGTTATCACAGGATAACTAAAGATGGGAGCTGGCATTCCAAAGGCAAATTAGAGATGTGAGGTAGGGGGGCGATAGGTGGTGAGGAGCCTTTCAGAGGTCCCTGTATGGACATTGAACCATAACAGCCACTCATCAGCAGTGTGAAACTACCAGCAGCAATATCCCCAGGCTGGGAAAGACTCTTCTTGGCAAGCTTGTGTACCACACCATGCCATCCAATAGAGCCCATCTTATTGAAAACTGAATCCCTTTGAGTTCCCTGGAACAGCAGCAGCTGGAGGGGAAATAACAGTAAAATTCTATGGCCATAATAAAACGCATTAGCCATCTGAACACTCATTTCAATCAAATAATGCAGCCTATTCATATTTAAACAGGAAATATTGTTTAATGTTTATGATAATGATCAAATCAAATTTTAAAAATTAAACACGAAATTAAACATTAAAGTGAGGTTCCAACATTGGGCACTTGGGACACAGAGTCCAACCCACAGCTGATGGTTGCAATCAGCAGGGTCTATCCCCTTATTTTTGCTTAGTGTAGCTCCATGAGGGGGCTGTTAGAAGAAGGCTTTGGTGTCACTCAAATGACCACAGCTGGAGCAGGGTAGCTGATTTTGAGTTGATTGTCCCAGTCTCCCCTTGCATCCATTCTGCTTCTCATGACAGTGACACTTAATGGTTGTTGAGCGGGAAGTGGAAATTCCAAAGGAAAAGTCCTTTCATCTGGAAGAAGCTAAATGGGACTTGTTTTTCATCCAAGTAGAAGGCAGTTGTGTTCCTATTGAAATATTTTGGGCTTTTAACTTCTTCCTGAAGAGAATGGGAGAAGTTACAGAGGTTTTTTCAAAGCACTGGAGAAACAGCAGTAGAAAATGACACTGTGAAAAAGCAAGTTCTCAGATGTACATGATAGTCACAAGAGGCAAAAGTGGAATTTGCTCTTTAAATACTTGTTGCACTTTAAATTCTGTTCCTTTGGGGTAGAACACAGCAGCTTTTACACACCAGTAACATACAGCCTTTTCTGTAGTGGCAGTAATGGGTGAGAGCTACAGATTTCAAAAAATAATGTGTTGCTTTATACCAGTGGAGTCATGATCCCAGCTGATTAATTTAAGGTTTTGACAGCACTGTCAAAGTTTGTATCTAATGAAGACCTTGGAGTGATAGCTAGCAGTGTAGGGTATTGCTTTTAGACCGTATCTCTTGCTACAGTAAACTCAGAGCCAGGGAACAACTTTCTCCCACATGAAATCAGTAGTGATTTTATTGATACTAAGTCTAGCAGGTTTTTTTCTCCAGCTCTCTCCACATGAAGTCAGCAGAAAAGCAAAGTTTGAAACTAACTATTACTAAATAAACTAAATATTGTCTCTAATATTCCTTTACATTTCAGCCATGGACCTTATCTGTGCTGTGAGCCTGTGCCATGACATTAACCATTTGCTCTAATAGTTGCATCTTTCAAGGGAATATACCCTCAGTGTAAATGAATATCAAATTAGTATGAATTAATACAAAATTAGCAAAGCCTTGGACTAATACTGACTGCATGTTGTTTCTTAGGGGGGAAAAAAATTATCACAAAAGACATAATCGACCTGTCAATCCCCAGTCTTACAGCAATGTTCACTCAAATTTATTACAGAAGGAGTATGCACAGAAATTTCCATACTATGAAAAAATAAATAAAATGACTGAATAAATTATCTGGAAAAGTCCAGCAAAACAGAAAGATTTGTCTTGAACTGTGTCTATTGCTCTCATCTCTGTTCTATGCACTTTAAAATTGGATTGGTATCCTATAAGAGACTGTCAAGGATTTCATTTGTTCTACTTGACATACAGATGTACAATTGGTGAAACTGCATCTTATCTTAGTAATTGTCTACACTGCTAAGGCTGCACCTAGTTATTGACTTCAAAAGTAAGGTTTCATCTGTGCAGTTCCCTGATCCAACATCAGTCCTACCACCTCAAGCTCTATCTGCTCATCTTTCAGTTCACCTTCCTGGGTTAAACCACCTTTCTTCTTGCAATAGCTGCTTTTCAGCTTTCTGTAATCAATCAAGACTGGAATGTGGGGGTTGAAAAGCTTAGTTCCCTTGTTTTGGTAGCATCATTGTGTATCTAAAAGAAAGTCATTGAGAGCTGGTGCTTAAGAACTTATTGACTATTTTGAGGGCTTTTAAATAAAAAAGGGTTTTTCTAGAGTTTGGAGGGAGTTGTTATCTAGCTCTAGTGAAATTTCTTTTTAGTAAACAATTCACAGAGTTTAGTGATCACAGAGAGAAATTTCTGTCTGTCTGATGGTCTTTTAAAAGCACATTTTGTTCCAAATCCAGATTAGCATGTTGACACTGTAATGGTTCAACAGTGTTTTTTCAAACCTGCAGTAACCTTCCCTTTTCACAGCCACATCCTGCAAATAGACCCACTTGTAAAACAGGGCATTTTGTTACCAAAAGAAAGCCTTTAAAATTAGTTATTTGTTTTCCAGTTCCAGCTGGAAAGAGATTTGACTTTCGTGTTTACGATTTAAAAAAACAAATAACACCCAAGATTTTTTCTGAGAAGCCCATATTTCTATGGCTTTTGTGTATTCTAAAAACTGACATTATTATATCTGCAAGTATTCTTCATGGAAACACTTTAGGCAACTGTTGGGAGAAAAAGATTAAAAAGAAAATCTTCTTTCCTTCCAATTCTCCCTCCTGTCTCAATAAACAGTAGTGCCATCCTGGGAACCAGTCTTGCTTGAATCCCAGCAGCATAGATTCACTTTTTCCAAGGAAAACAGGAAAAAATATAGAACTATAGTCAGTCAGACAAACACTTATTCTGACACATATCCCATCTCCTAGGCTAGTCAGTCATAAAGCAGAGGGGAAATTGCAAGAGCAATATTTTTTTCTGGCTTCCTGCAATTGGCAGCTGAGGGATTTTCAGAGTCAGGGGTACATTCTTTGTATCAGTAGTTTTCAATGGATTTTTCTTCCATGAGTTGTCCTGCTGTTTTTTAGTTCACATGGATGTTTAGACTCTGGTTTTGCATCAATGGCATTTCTCATTGTTTAAGCAGAACGGTTTGTCCCTGAAGAAGGCAGAAGTTAGTCAAAGAACCTCAAGACTGACAACTTGTACAATCATAAAACAAAGCATTGAAGTCTCTTTTCACTTTCCCAAATGCTGTCAGCCAAAGTATGGATGTAGCTGGCACAGCTGTTTCAGAGAGAAAAGCCTGGCTGCACAGGGTGATGAAGTTTACCAGATGTCATCACTCAAGGTAGAATCCCAAACCCATGGCGCTTTATACTTTGTAGGAAAGCTGTGAGCTGCAGAAGTTCAGCAGCTGTTGTACAGCCCTACAGAAGGAAAGTACCTCCAAGGCCAGACTGGGTGGAAGCATAGGTGAACTAGTTCCACATTCCAGAGTTAAAGCCATCTCCAGACATAAGTAAGAACCACAAGACAAAGAGCACCAGGTTTTCAGAAGGTCCTGTGGCACCTTTGCCATGTGCCAGGCAGTCCAGAAACAACTCATTTTTAACAGCTGGCAAACAATGCCAGTTCTAGGGATGGCGGGCTGTGCCTATGTCAGCCAAACAGCATTCCAGCTCCCAGTGAGGAAATTCCTCTGCTCTTAAGAAAATGTTTGTAGTTGTCATGGCTTTTTGGGGAGACGAGGTGGGTTTTCAGCCCTGTTTCTCCTCCTGTATTCTGTTTTCAAGCTTCTCTACACAATCAGTGCTTGCTATAAAGTGGAATGATGTTAAGGTAGTTGGAAACACCCACACATAAACAAAGATGGTAATTAGATTAGTGTGTAGATCTGGGGTTGTCTGTTACACCCAGAGCTCTGTTCATGTGTTAGCTTTGTTCCTGGGCCTCCTTTGTGAGAAATCCTTATTTCAGGACTTCACAGGAAATGCATTATGGCTTTTGTTGTTTATAAATTTTTTACATTACAACTTTTTTTTATTGTTTGATTCCTGTATGGACTCCCCAGATGCCTCTAACAATGTGGCAATCAACACGGATATGCACAGTAGAAGAACTTCCCCTTTATAAATAAATCTATGCAGATATGGCAATCTACCTCTGGGTATCTTTCAAACTTGAGAAAAAAAATGTCAGGGAACAAATCATGTGATTGTTCAGACAGTTTGTGGATATTGCTCCCTGACTTTGGAGGCTCCTCTCACTTTTCTCTCTCTCTTGTCTCTTATCCTCTAGCCTCAATGTACTTTCATAAAGACAGGTGAGTAAAACTGGCATGAGCTCTCTTCAGGGATCCTTTGTCATGGCCAGTAGTGGAGACAGAGCAGTGGTATGTGAGGGGAAGCTCAGGAACATGTCCTGCTTTCAAATGTCTCCACACACCTGCTACTGGCCTCAGCTGGGAACTCCCTGCAGGCACAGCTGAGCAGTGGATTTGAAGCTAAGCCTCTATTAAAATAAAATAGAAAGCATGACATCCTTGGAAAACAGAGCCCAGGATGGCAAACAGTAAGAGAGCAGCATGATGCAGACCCAAGGCAGGTTTTGGCTTTGAATGACACTCACAATTCTGTGTCCTCTGGGCTTGCCACCCACACAGCTAATTTCCTCAGCCCAGATTTTGCAAGAAAAGAGGACATACCCTAACCTTCACAGCAAAATTAAGTGTCCTCTCAATCAGGCTTAGATGCCGAAGGAGAAAATGTAGACAGACAGGTTCTTCCCCACTGACTTCCCCAAGAAGGGCCAAGTATATTTATGGGGACAAGGGTGACCAAAGACCCCTGGAAAAGTGACCTTGGGAAACATCTGACATTCAGCTGTCTCTGAGCCGCAGGGGAGATGCCTTTCTGGAGTGAAGTGGGAACTGTCTGTGGCCTTTGACATCAGCCCAAAATGCTCCTATGTGATGACCCTCACCAGATCAGATTACTGTCTCTGTGGTTTGAGGGCATGCATTTTTATCTTGTACTCTGTCATATCAGAAAAGAGAATATTAAAACATTCTAATGGAGGTTTAGCTACCGTTACTAGGGGAAGCTGGTTAGGTCTAATATTATTTGGCATGAATATACTGGGAAGAGCCTGAAACAGTATGAACCTACCTAGGATTCCCAGACACTGAGACCCAGCACAGTTTTGAAGGGACAAAACTGGGGTCTTACTGGGTAAAAATACCTTTCCAAATCCCAGGGTAGCAGGACAAATATTATAATATATAAATTTAGATCATTTTCACCAAAAATAAAAATCAAGGCCCACTGTTGAAGAACAGATTGCCATAAACAAATGCACCACAAGGAGATGGGCTCTATATAAAGAACAAATCTAAATAGAGCAAAATTGAGTGGAATAACATTAAGGAATCTAGTTTAGATTAAAACAGTAAATAATTTCCACTTAAAATGCTTTCAAAATGCATCACCCATCCTATGAAAAACCTTCACTACTTTAAGGAGAGAGAGGACCACCAGGTGCCCCTCAGCTCTGAGAACCCAAGTGCCACCTCCATACACAGGTGTTCCCCCTGACTACTGCCTGTGTTTGCCATATGTCGTCCCTTTTTGGTTCACTGCCATTTACATGCTGGCAGGTTGACTTTTTAATAAGGTAAGAGTAGGCTGAATGTGGGCACTTGAGAGACCCTCCCCTTCACAGCAAGCTCAGCTTCCTCAGTTTTAGCTCAGGCTGGCATTATATCAAAGTATGCCTCTCCCCAGTGGGGATAACCACAGTTTATTTACAAGATACAACAGGAATGTCACACTAAATGAAGACGAAAGATGTGCAGGAAGTGTGATTGCTGCCTATGCCTTCTTAAGAACTGTTGATTAAGGAAATCATCCTTTTGAGCAGCAAGGAGCCACCAGAACTGGCCATGTTGAAGACTGGGGCAGGATCTGACCTGCTCACTGACATTGTCTATCGATAGCATTCTTCCTGTGGTAATGATGCAGATGCTAATGAGCATATTAATAATAAATAACACTGTGTGCATTTATCATGTCCCTGATTCAAAGGGTGGGAAATGCTTAACCAACTAGAAAATATGAAGTTCCAGCTCTTTGCTCTGTGTGGAGCTTACTGCTTCTCTAAGGGACTTTTGTCATTTGGGTTAGCAAAGAGAAGTGGCAGTGGAAACACTGGATTCCAGTCACTATGGTGCTGCTGATTCATGGCACGAACTTGGGGGAGTTATTTCAGTGCTCTGAGTCTCAAGTTAACCATCTATAAAATCAAGATAATTATATTTACAGTACTTATTTCATAGAGGTGCTGAGAAGATTAATAAATGCATATGTATTTACAAAGTACTTTGAGATCTTCAGGTGAAACTTGCTTCATATGTGTAAGATATTAATATAAAACACCTTGAAATCTCAGGAGCTGCTATGTCTTGCCAGGTATCACTACATTTTATAGTGCTTTTGTTCTTTCTCTAGGAAAGTTGTTCTGCAGGTAGCAGTAATATATTCTGTTAATGGAGTGATACTTTGAAAATAATAGTTTTTCCCCATTCCTTTTGACTTGTTCTTCTATCACACACCATGTGCAAGCAGATTGTGGTTTCATCAAACAGTGATTTTAGGTTAGTATTAGGAAACTTTTTTTTTTTGTTCTCTTCTCTTCTGTAGATCTCATCACAAAGAAATCCCTGTGTTTATTTGATATTGTCTATTCCAGCTGTGTTGGTTGTTTGTGATCAGTCAGATAAGCTACAATGCACATGATCCAGAAAGAAGGTACATGAAGGCACAATGAGGGACTGAGGATTATGTGTGTTTGTTTTATGTGCTATGGGCAGGATTGGTCTCCCCTAAATTTAGCCATCTGAATATTAATGGTTAAGTCTAAAGTAGTTGCTTGAAATTGCTTCATACTCACTGGAAAGAGGCAGGCACTGGCTCAGAGCAGCTTGCCTGACCTTTTTTAGGTAAGAGAGATCAGTGCCGCTGATCAAATGTAGGTGTCCACAGCAGGGTAAATGGAGCAGTGTACTGTGTTCCCCTGACCGTACAACACTCCCTCCACTGGCTTTGGCAACCTAAAGGGCCAGACTATCTGTAGGTCAAGTATGTGGATATTTTAACTTGCAACTGAAATCTCAACTCAGGCTTCATTAAGAGGATGAATACTGAATTATTTGATGCAGGCAGATATGCTGAGAGTGCCACATTTCTTAAAGTTAAACAACAATGGCTTCTGCAGTGCTGAGTAGTCTATAAGCGTTTCAGTGTTTGTAAATCAACTTAAAAGAACAGCAGGTTTTAATAATATAAAACTCACATATACTCACTAGTTCTTATCTCTGCCTATTTCAGCTGTTCCAGGATTGTGCATGTCAGCCATACTGTGTCTAAGGTTCTCAAATAGTGGTATTTCCACCTCCTTTTTTAAACCAATTCTTCAGTTTTAGGAACTCAAAGCCAAGAAGTTATTCAGTAGAAGGTTTCTTCCTTAATTTCTCTCTCTGACATGCAGTCAAAGCCACATGAATCACATAATGCAATTCTTCCTTATCTCTATGCTTATATATACATGTCCAGATATCTACCACATCCAAAACATACACAAGTTTTCTTCCTAATTTTTCCCCATTTTAGTCACCTTTGAAAAAATTCTGTATCCCAGATCTATAAGAAAGTGAAAAGAACACTTGCACATGCTCACCTATATACAGAAGAGTCAAAGCATTCAGCCAAGGAAGGAAAAGGGTAACAACTGTTTAAGCATTTTCACATACTTCCCCTAATTTAGTGGACTTTTACTATTTAGCACCAGCTGGCCACCTGCTTTAATATGCACATTTACACACAGACCTACATACGTATGTTTAGATAGATAGAGATATATAGATGTACATTGAAGTCTTGAGAGAAGAATTCTTTCGATTTTCTCTGGACATCTGATATTCCTTAAGGCAGTTGTCATTCTACATTAATTTGTCTTGTTCTGCCTCAGCTCATTCTTTTTTGTCTTAAATGCCATATTAGAAAATGTTTACAAGCCTCCTGCCTCCTTTGTGATACCCACAATCCACCCAGGTACCTAGGGAAGCATGCTGTGATCCTTCTTGACACATGTCAGCCAACATCTCATCAGGGGCTCAGCTGTGTCACCCCCGATGATATTGCGTGGCAAGATCAGTCGAGGGCTACATTACACCCGATCCTGCCCCCAGGGGAGGTGGGAAGGACTATGCTAATTGCTTCTGACCCTCCAAGATCACAGAGAGAAATCGACTCCATCCAGTGCAACAACAGATCTGTTCAATGGAACACATTGCTACAACATGCACAAACCCCTCCAGTGCCTTTACAAGATGGCAGAAGCCTTTGCCCTTGTGCTTGTGGTGAGATGATGTGGCACTACTACACTAGTTTCAGGTGATCAGCTCACCTGAAACTATTCCCAATAAATACAGGAGCATGTTCCCATTCACAGCCCTAGCACATTTCCCAGCCTAGCTGTGAAGTTATAAAAACATGTGCTTGGACCCCGCTGCGTACACGTTGCTTCAGTTCCCTTCAAGAAGCCCCCTAAAAGCCCTGGATTCTCTCTTCAGGGATCCCAGGAAACAGTGCGGCTGTCCATGAAATTGAGGAAAAACACAGAAAATCAGTACATTTCAAGATACCCTGCCTATTCTTTACTTTCTTGAAAGAAGGAAGGTTTTCTAGTTTACTAGAATTATAGAGTGTTTCAGGTTGAAATGGGCCTTAAAGATCATCTAGTCCAACCCCTCTACCCAGGGCAGGGACAGCTTCCACTACATCAGGTTGCTTTAAGCTCCGTCCAACCTGACCTTGGGTGGGACATCCACAACCTCTCCAGGCAACCTGTGCCAGTGTCTCAACATCCTCACAGTCAAGAATTTCTTCCTAATAATTTCTTAATAGAAGGTATCACCTATTTTTCACAGCCAACAGAGTGTCAGATTTAGGGAGACACAGGAGTTCATTCTGTTGCCCAAGACTTGCCCTCAGCCCCTCAGAGCCCTACCCTTAGCCAGTGGACCAGCACACGAAAAAGAAGGATGAAAGAACCAGCTGTTCTTTGACCTGGCTCTGTATGCCCAGATCATCAGACACACACTTCTTCATGTCTCTTGTCACTGGACTGAAAGAGAAATGTGTGACTGAGAGGTGCAATCATTCCCTCATCATATTCATTCTTTCCTTTTTCCCTTTCTTGCTCTCTTTCTTACCAATACTTCTTTTCCTGCTTTAATCACACCTTACTACACTCTGTGCTTTTATGCATCGCCTGCCAAATGATGTGCACAGGTTTCTGGCTTTACATTTTCCTGGCATGCAGATACTGCTGTCTTGTCTTTCACTGGTCATGAACCAATGAGAGTCATCACCTCCAACAGAATCAGACCCCTTTTCAGATCATGTGTGCTTGGTTAGGTTGTAGAAACATCTCAGAGGGGAAATAAATGTGTGCAATTATGTGAAATAGTTAAAGCAACACTGTATAAAGAAAACAGAAATTGTATTTGGTAGCCAGTTTTCAATTGAGCTTTCAGAAGCACCAGGTGCTCTAGTAGAATCAGAAGGCAGTTTTAAGATAGCCTTACACCAAACCAGTTCCTTGCCAGTTTCTTGAATTAGACATTGGCTTTCATCCTGCGTGATAGATATTTTGTCTCTTCCCAAGTCCCAGAAACAGCTAGTCCTTGTAGAACAAAATCTAGCTCTGAAAACTCTTTTGCACTGCATGCCAAGGCAAACAGCTTGTTCTGCAATGCAGGGCAGGGAAAGTAGGGAGTCAGAACTGGATTAGGCATTAAGGCTGGGACCTCAACACAAACTGAGGAGAAGATTGTTGGGTCATTGTTTGTTTGGTTCTTTTTTACTTGATTATCCAAGGGGTGCTGAGTAGGTGGTGTCAGATTTTACTCGAATTGCTTGTGTTTAAATGCACACATACACTGCACACACACAAGTACACACTCATAAGCACAGGGAAACGGGTGTTTCAGTGTGCAGGCAGGGTACAGGGTACGAGAGTGGAGCTGTCAAGACGATGTCATGGCAAAGGCATCCCATCAGCTAGAGGGGGAGATTTTCAGGGCCTTGGTTTGAGAAGTAGACAGATGAGTGACAGGGGTTAAAAGCTTCCTGCTTTCTTTCCCACATTGCCTCCTTGATGGTAAAGAGTTCCCTGTCCCTCACACAGAAGGTGCTCTGAGATTTCAAAGCAGTTTGCTGGAAATACTGCACAGACTATAATAAGCTATTGTAGCCCATGGCAGAGAAGCCCAGCTGAGCCTAATTCCCCATATCCTTAACTCATCAGCCTCTGATCATAATGCAGATTCAGTGTCCTAGAGTACCATTAAATAAAAAAATGCACACAAAAAAACCAATTAGTACATTTCATGGTGGTGAGAGGTGTCAGATTGTGCACCCTGGGCATAGCTGTCCTCTGCTTAGTCATGAGACAGGCAGTATAATCTACCCCACAGTCTCCTGTGAGCCTGACTCAGAGGACCTGAAACCAAAAGACAGACAAGAGCATGGGCTCCTCCACTCTTTCATTTTCCAGCTGCTTGGCTGAGGCTGTCACAGACAGAAATGGTCAATTTTGATATTGAAGGCATTTTCATCCACTCTTGTAAGGAATAGAGCACAGCCACCACCACCTCCAACACTGGCAGCAAGGAGGGAAAGTATATTAATGGTGCAGGTTAGCAAGGGAAATTAGGAGAAGGATATACAAATGAAAAGAAAGAGAAACGTGATTCTAAGTAGCTGTGATGCTAGCTGTGTTGGAGATCACTGTTGGAGACAGTGAAAAAAGTGGTGACATTTGGCTCTGAGTGATCAAAATTACAGTAAAACAATAATAAAAAGCACCTGAGATTTGCTGCATAGCTGCAATTGTTGAATTGTTATTCAACAATTCCTGAAACAGACCACATTTCTCATAGGCTCCTTTGCAAATTCCATGGGGAGAAATTAATTGTCTGCCTTGCATTTAACCAGTTCCCTCTCGCAAAGACGTCTGGGCTCAATGCATCTATTCCTCATTTTATCTTGGAGCTGTAATATATATCGAGCAGGAGATAGGACCCATGGTCTTGTTCTCCACCATCATTTCTCTCACAAGAGACTGCATCAAACTTTCTAGACTAAGACACAGCAAACCTCACAGATTTCACGGACGTGGGAGAATATGACCCCTCAAAGGTCTCTTTGGTTCATTGAGCCTGATGATGAGACATCATTGTGACACTTGCACTGTAAACACCTAAATAGATGATATCTCAGCTCAAAAATCACACTTCTGAGCTTCATTATTTAAATATTTCTATGCCTGAAAATAATTATAGCAGACAACTATCATGAAAACAACTTCTTAGCCAGGAAACAGTCAAATGGGCAGCAGTAAATCAATGACCATGACTCCTTAGCTCCCAAGCCTAGTTGTGAGACTCCTGCTTGGTGGTTGCAGTACCTGTTCCCATCTCCAGCTGAGGTTGGAGTGGTTTATTTTGCCTAATGATGTTTTTTCCAGGGGATTGCAGCTCATGGCTTAATGTAGTGGGCCCACTGAGTGGGTCTCTCTTGGCTATAGCATATTGGACCCATTTTTTGCACTTTGCAAAACCAAACATCCAGTTAAGACAGCAAAAGCAGGAAATTAATAAATATTATATTTCTGTGTTTTTCTTCTATCAGTGCATTCAATTACTTCTTCCTAATAAGCAAGATCCATTCAGGATCAACAGGTTTCCAGACTGATTTTATTTTATTAACAACAAGGAGAATTGGCTTTGCTGTTAACCTTTCCATTTATTTAAAATGTCTTGGATTTCATATTCAATTTTTATGCTCCCTCTTTATGATTGTTTCTTTGAAAAGGGAAATTCAAGGACTTTGATAAATGGATTGAAGGGTTGCCTTATTTCTCTGTCACTTCTGCCTTTGCATCCTCTGCAAAATGCTGTTTTGCAAATCAAAAAGATGGGTATTGCAACAAGTATTCATCAGAGTATGGCAGGGAGGGATGTAGGGGCAGAACAGATTAGGCTGTCCTAGTGAGAGGAAGAAGCAAGAAGCTGGTGGGAAACATTTTGGAGTTGAAATTAGAACAAGCTTGCATAGGCTGGCTGTCCCTGTAGTCTCTTTGATGGTGGGCTGAAACCAGTTTTACATTGCTGTGGTCAGTGGTAGTCTGGGAGCCATGAAAAAGGGCCTTCAGTAGGTTTGTGAAAATCTGTTGAAGAATTAATTTTCTTATTTGGGACTAATTTACACTCTTTCTATAGTAACTCAAGTTGAAATAGTGCTGATACAGGTATGTGTCAGACTGCTAGAGAGACTGATAGTTCTCCATCGCTGCACAAATTGTCACCTGCAAATGCAAATGGCAACACTGGTCCTACCCACGCGCCGCACACCTCCTGAAAAAAGATCACAAATTCTGGGGTATTCCATACCCCTTTGAATGAGACATCACAAATAAGTGACTTCCTCAGAACAGGTTTTCTTGAACTGAGCCACAGATAATAAGCACCTGGTGCCAGAAGTTTCCCCATCAAGACATCAGCATACCCAAACAGCAGCCCCCTCTAAGGATTCAAACTCAGGCTTTAAGTAACTGCAGAATGAGAAACCTCAGGCAATAAATAGGTTATTTCTCTCCTACATGAGCTGAAATAGGGTTTCTGTCCCTCCCGCATCATTGTAGTCATTGCACATAGCTGATACCAGGAGCATCTGGAGATCTCTCCTAATAGCGCCCAGAGTCACTTCATAGTGGAATTGGTAAATAAAAACATACCTGTGCCACTGCACAAGGAGAGCTCCCTGCAGAGTAAACACCTGGGACTGCTGGCTCTCCTACTCTTCCATTCCTGTGCTCAGCTCATGCCCCCAGAGCCCCACAAATGCCTTTCTAGCTTCTGAGCCCTCCAAGCCCCACTACAAAGGGCATCCCACAGGAAATGCTGAGCCAAGAGGAGATTGAACCCCCAATGCTTCACAAGGAGCTGCCTCCTCAGAAGGACATGACCACTCCTCAGTGCCCGTGTGAACGCAGCCAGTGGTGAAAGCACCACGACGTTTCAGATTATTCAAATGTGTGATTGTCACATTCGTCCCTTCACACACCTCCATCGGGGCAGCCAGGACCCATATTCCTTCTGGCTTTTCACTTTTCACTCCCTTTCTTTGTGCTACTATGGCAAGTAAGGAAAATGTTCAGCTCCCAGCTCTGAGTCATTGCCACCCTCCCAAAAAACAGTCATGTCCTGAACTGCTCTTTCCCAGGAGCTGTCAAGCACATCCCGGTATTCACCCTAGCTTCTTAGGCAGCTACAGACTACAACTTGTAGCAGGAGCCATTAATACTATTAATAACCTCTTTTTTAACCTGAGACCTTTTCAAACTGCAGGACTCAATACACTTGACGCATTTCACTACCTATGTGTTGCAAATCCACACCGTCCAAGGAATTTCACAGCCATCACTGATGCTGGCTGAGCTCCTCACGCCTGCCGAGCAACATCACAGACAGACCTCAGGCTGTCCTGCCCAAATCTCATAAATGCGTCACCATAAGAAGGAACAAGGGGTCCTCTGCAGCATAGCGGCTCCCCACTGTGCTTTGATGCACCACCAAACAACTCCACTTCTGAGCATTCCTGTTCACCAGGGCACCATGAGCAGTGTGCAAGCTTCCATCTTCCTGGATCATTTCTCTCAGCAGCAAAATACTGGAGCTGCTAAGCTCAGACCAGCAGGCTTACGATACAGGCTAACATTACATCTAAAGATTCAAGGAAGGTGGAGTGCAATCCCTTTAGAGCATGAGTACTTTCTGGAGCAATGATCTCCTCTCTAGTCTCTTTGCTATTACATTCAACTGTCTATCCATCCATCCATCCATACATACATCCATCCATCCATCCTCATAGTCACGGTTATTCTCACTACAGGTGAGCACCTGTAGTGAGCACATTTCCACGGAATGGGCAATGCAAATTTTTTTCATCAATGGCCATCTCATCTCACTTTGATTTATTTAGAAGGCTGGCCTATTCTTTTTTGACTTACTTTCACTCTGGATGCCACAGCCATGACTGACTTACTTGAGCATCTCTGACTTTTAATGCCTGTGACCATTTCCCACCAAATACCTCCTCTGAAAGAGTTTGATTTCAAAAAGAGACCATTTGTTGTAGGAACAGAGGATTTCTTTGCCTTTGCAGACCCACTTGTGTGCTGGGGAGAGGCAGTGTTGGGAGGACTGCTTTGCCATACCCCGAGGTTGGAGAGAAGGGTCTGGCCTGCATCAGGGTGAGACTGATTGTAAGGAAGGGAGGGAGGGAGGGAAAGGGGAGATAGAGACGCGAGAAACAACGTCACTTCCACAACTGCTACTGCTCAGGAGAAAGAAGAAATAGAAATATATATCTGCTTGCCTATTAATTTAAATCTAGACACTGGAAGAAGTCAACGAACTGTAATTTATGAGCTGTCAAAGCCTGAAAAATTCCTTTTGACACTGTATTTTCAGTTATTACATGCTTTCCTGCAAGACGACAGCGTAATTCTGTAGGGAGTCTTCTAGTGAACAGCACAATGGCAGAGGGCAGTGGGGGCTTTCTTATTATCTTTTCTTCCCCCTTTCGTCTTCTCTCCCCACTCCTTTCAATCATCCCCCCTTTCCTACCTTGCTGCTTGCCCAAACAGCAAAGAGAAAGTACATCAGCAGCATTCCCCATCCTGCCAGCCCTTCAACAACTTCAAGGCAGCACTCAGTGCTAGGCTGGATATGGCACGATGCAGAGATTTCTGAGGACTCACTGGGTGACGGGAATGGAGATTAGGCAGTGACAACAACTCTTACACTGTCTCTGGCATTTTAAACACTTCCACTGGTTTGCCTCTGCCCATGCTAGCTAGGTACTCACCACTCCTGCTGGCACACTTTTTGGTTGGGTCCCTCTCACTTTATCAGCATTGATTGACAAGTGCCAGCTCCCTCAGATGCCCAGAAGTTGGCAGCACCGACTGCCTGGCTCCCTGGTTCTCCATAAAAGGAGACAGGACTGTGGAGATTCCTGCCAGGACTTTGGGTCAAGAGTAGTTTCTCCTCTTTCCCTGTTCTTGAGGAAAAGGGCCCTCCTCAAGGTTTGCTCCTTGGAAGGCAGTGCTAGGATCTTGGGATGGACTCCTCTGGACCACACAAAAACCAGAGGGTGGGGTGGCATTTTGGTGGTAGTGTTTGCTGGGAGGGAAGGCATGAAAGAGCCACCTGCCCATGGGCATCTATCCACATCTCCATCAAGTTGTGGGAACATGCAGGTTTGGGAAGTGATGACAGTGGCACATTTGCCCAATGTCAGTTGATGGAGCAACTCAAGCTAACATCAAATGAAGTATGACCTGAAAATGTTTCTTTCTCCTGAACCCAGCCTGAAGTTCCCTTAGCATCCAGCTCATTTCCTTATCACTTGGGGACAGGAGTGGGGGAGGCTTTCACAACAAATGTCATTTATCCCTGTATTTCCAAATTTTCCTTTTCCTTACACACACAAATGCTTTTTAATTTGAGTTGCTGGTGGTAGTGGTAAGGTTGTCTTTTTGCTTTATTTTTTTCTTCCCAGCTTTGGTTTCTCACTTACAGCTCAGAAAACCCTTCTAAGGTCTATTCTCTGTGATAGGCACTTCGCCTCCTATTTAGAGAATCACTCCCACACACTGCACGCATCCATATGCAAACATGCAGACATACATTTTTTCTGGGTGAACTGAACTACAAATCTTGCGCTTTAATATAATTTAGGCAGCCTGTGCAAAGCTCTCTGATGTCAGGATTATGGACTAGTCTTCTGAAAAATGCTGTAGAAAAGTCCAGAGAAAAGGATCATGCTTTCTGAGGAGTTGTGCTACAAGGCAACTGCTCACAATTCCCAGTCTCTATTCCAGGTTGTGTGTCTCTTTAGCTTCTGTGGGTCTCAGTCACCCTAGGCCTGAATCAGGGCCAACACCACTACCTACTACTACTTAGGCAGTATTTGAATGATTATGTTAGACCTTCATTAAGTCTGCTATCATTCCTGTGGTAACATGTTCTTTCAGAATTGAGTATCAAAACAACCAAGGCCAAAACTCCCCTGGATCGCAGGTGAAGAGATGAAAAAAAAATGAAAACAAGGAGATTTGCCAAGAACTATTCTCACATCTAACAGCAAAAACAGGGACATAAAAGGCTGTCTCTTGAATATGAGGTGAATCCTTAGGGATCTGGGGACAAACTGTTGTTTCTTACTCATGAGTGGGTTATTGATGGGCAAACTTTCAGTGTTTTTGTTAAAATTCAGGAAAGCGTGCACCAAATCCTTCAAGATACTGCTCTCTGGGTCCTAGCTTCCACTTAGATAAGGTGTGAGCTACTACCTGAAAAAAAGATAGGACAAGTAGCTGTCTGTAAGACCAAACCACACAGGGCTAGATCTTCCTCAGTCTGGGACAATGTGTCTGGAAGAGGTCAGAAAAAGAGACAGGGAAAGCCAATAGTTAAAACAGTGAAAGAGACAAAGCAGAGTTCAATGCCTGTTCCCTGACATCTTTTGGTTAACATTACATATGCTAAATAAATGTCATCCCAGCTGGGACCTGGGCTTTGTTTCCAGCTCAGAGAAGTGTTCAGGGAAGCTGAATGATAAGAGCCCTGTTGCCTTTACGTTGCTTCACTGTGCAGGGAAGTCTCTGAGTGCATACAATACAATTACTTTTGCTCACAGGAAAAAAGATATCGAGGTGGGGAAAAAAAAAACCTGTCCTGTGTTTCTCGTCATATGAAACACTCTTAGGAAGTTTCCTTTATTTGCTGGTCTCTCCAGCTCTCCCAGTCTCGGTGGGAGTAATTTGTAAGCAGGTATTTAATCCCAGGTTCCTGCAGATATAATAGTGGCAAGAATATAATAAAGAAGAGCACAGTCCTTCTTAGGATAGTTGAGTCATTGTATTTGCAAAGATAACATGTACCCGAATAGCAAACACAACCTGCCAGTGAACCAGCCATTAAAAACAAGCTGCAATAACCAAGAGTGAAAAACAGAAATCTAACTGAGGTCTATGCCCAACTTTTACAGCAATATCTGGAGAAAGGAAAATACAATATTCTTAAATACTATTGTTAGAATATGGTGCTGCAGCAGAGGTGAAGTCCTGCTGTTCAAGCTGGGAGAAAGAACAATGCCAGAGGCAAGGGAGGGAAGGAGAGGGGCTATGTATCTTTGAGATCCTATCTTACCCCTGGCAAAACTGACTGATTGAGTTTTCCTTATCAGTGTAAGTTATCTTGAGCTGCAAAGGTTCTCTAGAATTGGAGCTTCCTTGTAGTTCTTGCTGAGCACAGTGTTCAAGAGGGTGAACATTAAATGGATTAAGAAGTGGGTAATGGACAAATCTCAAAATACAGTTGTCAAAGAGAAATCATGATAGAGTGAGGGTATTTGCAGCAGGGTTCTACATGGATCAGTAGCCAGCTCTGACGATAGTCAGCATTGTCATGAATGATGTGGAATTAAATATCCCAGCTGCTAAATCTGTGGATAACACAAAGTGAAAAATTGTCAGGACAGAACTCTGATACAGAGTCATCTAAGTCACCTAGGTCACTCTGAACAAGCTTCAACTGGCTAAGACATTATGTGCATGTTTCTGCAGGCCCAAATCTAAGTTGACTTACGGAGGAATAGGGCTGCAAAACTGGCCTAAAGAATGAGGGATTGCACTTCATGGGACAGCAACCTAGAAAAGTACCTAGGCAATGACCTAGAAAAATAGTTAGCACAGGTGAGGAAGACAACATCATGTCCCAGTGTGGCGGTGGGCAAAACCATCTAGTGGGCCTCTTGCTATACAAACAAGGAACCTGAAGGTCAAAGATGATTTTTCAGTAGGTGACACTGGTGGAGAGAGTACTCCAGAAAACTGATGCAAGCCTGGAATTCATCTTTTAAAAACTGTTACAGTTTTTTAGGAAACCTGTATAAAGGAAACACATGCCTCTATGTGCCAGGTTTGAAAATTTGTGCTCATCCTTGCCTAAGAGAACTACAAGAGACTTCGGTCTTTAAGTATCTTTTCTGGGAAAATAGCCTGTATATGAAAGAGCACTTTAATCACCTGGAGAGAGAATGCACTTTTCTCTGAAACTTTTGTAATTTGAACATGATGCCAAACACATGAAAGCGAGCAGTCAGAGACAGGCTCTTGTCACAAGAGGATGCACATCAAAGCAAGCTATGATGCTGTCGGTTGCTCTGCCCGTTGTCCTCCTAGTAAGAGTTGGCCCCTCACCAGGACACACATTTTAGCCAAAACACAGCCTATGGGGATGGCTGAGGGGCAGCAGCAGGATGCCTTCAGCACAGTGGTTCAGCCTCCTGGGGCAGCCCTGTGGGCATCTCTGGTACGGAGGCAGTGAGACCAGACCCCTACAAATCCGTTTTGATCAGACATGTGAGCCTCAACTAACCTGGGGTTAAGGGGGTTTGGGAATAAAGGAGGAGTTTGCCACTACTATATTTTCCCCTGTGCAATGCCCATCTTTGCTTCCTGACTGATGCTGCAGATCACTGAAGAGGGTCTTTAGCACGGGGAGCGTGCCGAGCCCGGGTGCTGGCTCTCTGTGTCGGTGTTATCGCTCGCTGTCACATTTCGAAAGAGGAAGCGAGTCTGTGCCACGCACACAGAGAACAAAGCCCTCGCCAAGCCGAGTGAGAGTTACAACTTGTCAGCACGTCTCTCAGCCTGCCGAGGGCCAAACATGAAACACAAAAAAGGCCTGAAATGAGGAGAAAAGGGAAAATAATAGCACAGTGAGCTCTCAAGCTCAAAAAAGGCTTGCTATAAAACAGCACCTTCGCTCTCTGTCTCTCTCCGTTTCTCTGAGTCCTGGCTACTGATGAAGGGAAGAGATGACTCCCCTTAGCACAGTTACAGTACTGTTGCAGTAATAGGGACTAGAGACGGGTTCAGATTCTGGCTTGAACAGCCCTGCTTTCTCCACACACCCCAAAAAGCATTGTTAGCCAAAAAGCATTATTAATAATGATGAAATCTGAGGTGGGAAGAGCCTGCAGAGGGTCATTTTTTATTAGATAGACAGTAAAGCTCTAGAGGTTAGAAACACCTTCCTGAGACTTGGACTTTACCCTGAATTAGTCAATTAATTTCTCCCATTGCTAATACTGAGTAGGAATGGGATAACCATTTTTTATATTTGCTGATCTTGCCTTAGCTGTATTGGTGGGACAAATAATTCTATAATTGAACGGTGTATGTCTGTAATGTTGATTTATACCTAGTAAGATCTTGTTTCAGGAAGCTTTCTAGATTTGTGCTTAATAATTATTTGGTCCAGGTGTATAATTTTCTGTTTCAAACACTTTCAACGTGGATAATATGCCATGGCAAGAGAAAGACAATAATACGGGCAGCACTGTGCAGGTTGAGATAAAAAAACCTATTTCTGTGAAAGAGCACTCCTGTGAAAAAACAAAGATGCATCTATACAAACTGACTGAAAACAGGTGACAAACTTGATATGGACTACATCCTATACTGCCAGTTGTTGTTGATACAATAGGTAGTATATGCATCCTTCAGGCTCTCTGATCTAATTAAAACTAGATGAAGCAGAGCACTGTCAGTAGAAAATTGCTTGACAAATATTTGTCTTGCTCCCATCATAGCACTGTGCTGCATCTCCTTCTGATGTCCATACTGGTAAGAAATTGAGTTCCCCACTATTAAGACTCACCTGCTGTTAAGAAAAACATCATCCAGTTCCACACTCTTGCCACAGGCAGGAACCCTCTTCTGCCAGGCAAGGTTGTTCAAAGCCCAATCCAGCCCGGCCAAAACACATGAGTCTTCTGAACAGACAGATGTTCAGAAGGTGTTTAGAAGTCTTTTGTCCCCAGCTCTTCCCTTTTGCTCTCCTCCATGAGTTCTACAGCACAGGGTCTCAGGTATGAGCTCAAGAGTGGCACATGTAAGATCAAGGTGTGGTTTAAAGCCAGGATTTTATCTAACTCTTGATGAGCAAGACAACAAATTCATTAATCCTGAAGGAAAACATAGGGACAATAATGGTCCTTCAGTTAGTTCAAGACCACCCAGCTATGCTACTTTTACAGAAGCAGAGCCCTCACTCAGTCAGTAAGAGTTATTAGGTTGTGTTGGGCTGAGCTGAGGAGGATTTAAAAAGACTGATGGAAAGGAGAAACTCAGCAAGGAGACAGACATGGCAGGAATTGGCCCTGAGCACTCCCATCTTCCTGCATGCAAGAGAAGATGATGGAGAAAAGATTTGCAGGTGCAAACCACTAATATGTCATAGGCATCCTCTACAACCAACACCTGTTTGCTGTGATTTCAGACCACAGCAGCTAAGATCAGAGTAGTGGTACTGTCCCCTCAGGCTTGCCGGGAAGGGCTGACTAAATTGTGTGAATGGGGAGGTGCTGAGTCTTTTCCTGACCAAGCTAACTCCAGAGACCCACCTCTCCACAACATTGCCAGCAGCACCAGTGGCTGCATTAAACTGCCTCTGCAGCAGGAGGCTGTTTATGAACTAATTCTTTACTGCTGGCATAGCACCCGGCTCGTTTTCACCTTTCTTAAAGGTTAACCTCATTTCCTTCTATTAGTTGGTTTTAGCGAATGCCATTCGGCACGGCAGTTAAAGAGCTCTGTCAGCGGATGGAAATGACACTGGCATTTAAAGCCAGTCGGAGCTGAGAGCTGGGGGGCTGGGAAGGTGGGTGGAAGAAATAATCTTCAATAAAATGTTTATAGGGAGATACTAAGTGACATCAAAGAAAGCAGCCTTGCTTTCCCCAAGAGGAGAAATCTTTGGCTCAACATGCTCAGTGGGATGGGTCTCCTCTGAGCTTGAAACCAGCCCAAATGCAGGGGAAAAAAGTGACTAGAGGACTCCAGAAAGGACTCTGGACATCCCACCTCAATGGATAACTCCTTTTTGGGTCCAGCTGGCCTTGCTTAATGACAAGTGTGTGCTGAACATTACTGTCACTGAAGGAAAGTTCCTCTGAGTGTGTTGATTATAAATTCTATTGCAAGCCCTGCCTGGTATTTCGGGCCATCCTATCTGATCCCAATTTTACTGCATTCTTTAACTGCTCTGCAGTGCTGTTTTAAAAACTGGGGTGAGACCTGCAGGAAAGTCTTCTCCTCATAGGAAGAATGAGTTTTGCCTGTGCAGGAGATGTCACAGAAGGTTTGTTTTCTTTTCCTTACTGCAACAGAATGGTGAAAGGACTGTAAGCAAACACCCTGAAGCAGAGAAATACATGCGAACTACCAAACCCAGGCACAGAAAAGGTGTGATGAGCATTGTCCAGTCTCTTGCTGTCCTTCTGCTCTGTCCTCACCAGATCTCTTCTGGCATGGGTGTAAGGCATCGTTCTGCATCAGGGAGAATCTGCAATACCCAGCAGTTGCAGGGACATCTGAGCAGTGTTTCAGCAAATCAAGAGTCTGATCCAAAGCCTGCAAGGCTCCGTGGCACTCTTTTTCATTAACTTCAATAAGCTTCAGCTCTAACCCTGAATCCCCGATGTTTATTTCAAGCACTGGTGTAACATCACTGGAATATAATGTTTCTCCTCAGATGCACCTAAATGAATATGTGGATAAGTCAAGCCAGATCCTTCTGGGTGGCATCCTGAAGCAGACCCATTCATTTCCTGGGTTATTTGTTGATCTGGCCAAAGTATTTCAAAGGAACAGGTGTCTAGCCCAACATGTAGTTTTGTAACAGACAAAATATTCCCCTGGAACAAATTCATTTCGATGAGATTTTTTCCAGGGCCATCTTTTTTTTAAAAAAAATTATAGAATTGGGTTCTCTTTTCAGGAGGTAAAAATCTATCATTTTAACAGGATCTTTTTGATTTAATTTTGTTTCAAATCTGTATTGTATTAAACTGCTAGCTTCCATTCTGAGTTAGACCAAAGGTTTGTCTAGTTCGCATCCACTGTTCCAACAGTGCCCATTAGGAACAGTAGAAACAAGGCTTTTATGAAGAGTGATCCTCCCCCTAATACGCTGTGGCTTCCAGCAGACAGAAGTTTAGTGACTAAGATAGATTTTGCATCTGGATATTCATGTTTTATAGCACTGAGTGGACTTAACCACCACTAATCTGTCTCATTCGCCTTGGAGCTAATTTATGACTTTTGCGTTCAGCAACATCCCATGACAGAAATGTCTTTTATTCATTCATATAGTGTGTGAAAATATGCTTTCTTTTGTCTAGCTGAGAACCACAGTCATTCTGCTTTATATAGTTTATGTTTTGAGGTTATTAAGACAAAGGCTTTTTATTCCTCTGAGACAATACCCTGTAACATTTCACAACTGAAGAATTTCCATTTCACAAGAACTTTGGCCTCTCCAATTCAAAGTGGAAGTACATTTTTTGAGACATCAGTATTTCTTATAGAAAAAGATCCCATTTTTCATCCAGTTTCAGTCATTTCATTATATCAATGTAATTGAAGGTGACAACAGCAAAAATAATAATAGCAAAAAAAAAATTGAAAAACAACCAAACAAAAACTACCAACAATAACAAAAAAACCTACTTAAGGCACCCTGGGAAGAACTGGCAAGAATGAATTAAAGTTTCATAATAGCAGCTTCTTCCTGCCAGCTGGGCTAGGAGAGTCACAAGGACAGGTTGGGAGGATCAGACACCCCAGCCTAATCACACTGGCACCACATCATGTGCTTCCACCTTATTGTTCAGCTGCCCATATGAAGGTGTGCTCTATATAGAAGCAGAGTCTAATCCTCACCTTCATTTTTATCAATAAAATCTTTCAAACAGCACTTCCACCTAGATAGAACAGAACTGGTTTAACAGAAGTTATGCTGTTTTTTCCAGTGACCTATATTGTGGGGAAAAAGACGTCACTGTTAGGGTGTCCTAGCAGTCAGTGGGATTTCTGAAAGATTAACTGGGTGGATCCTATTGGGGTTCAGATCTTGTACTATTCACCTGCAACTGGCCACATGCACTGCATGCCCAGTTCCACTGCTCATATCCATATTCAAATCCTTACAGGACTTCAGCTTTTGCTACATAAAGCAGGATGAAATTATTTTTTCCCCCGATCTTCTTATTTTTCTGCTTACAGTTACAGGCAATGCTATCTCTTCACAAGCTCATAAACACAGACTGGCAAACTCCACTTTTGATTTTAACTAGGGATTCCAGGTATAGCATCAAAAAAATAATGCACAAAACTTCTCTGTGAAATACAGCTTCATCACTGAAGTAAATATTAGGCTAAGAGCTATATGAAGTAGAAAAGGTGTTACTGAGACCTCTGAGATGTGTTGCTTGGATTCCTTTATTATTATTGTCTTCTTTTGCCTTTTCTTCATTTTCTTTGTTTGTAGATGAGGGGATGGAGAGGAAAAAAAGCCAGCAAGTTTATAAAAGCAATAGAGAAGGGAGTTGAGGCATTTTGTGGAGATCTTTAATGACATTCTGTATAATTTGAAAGTGGGGAGAAAAGCGGGAGAGAAAAGGGGAATTAGCAAAAAAACTGGCAAAAGAGAAGTGGAATGTGGAGAGAAGTGTGTGGATGAATTTTAATGCAATCAGAAAGCTGTAATAATGGTAATAAAGGAATATATTCAGACGTCAAGAGAGGAGAAGGGAACAGGACCCGCGACACCAGAATTTAAATTAGATATAGGCGTATAATTCTCTTTTCTTCCCCCCTCCTTTCTTCAAATGAAGAAAATGGAATTTTTAAGCACAGCAAAGGAGGGATTAACAATTGGCAGGTTTTCAGCCCTTTGTCTTTTGGCGAATCCCATTTAATCACCGTCTTTAATATTAAGAAGGCTGTGGCCGTGCAGGGCTCTCAGACTTGGGGGAAAAGGGATGATATACAGAGGAAAAGAGAGATAACACTTAGGTGCAGGCAATTGTGAGAAAGTGTTTCAATTACCTCCACTGAAGTCTTTAAAAACTGAAGTTTAATTTGATCTGAAATGTCGTCCCAGCTCCTGCAAGAGAAAATATGTCCTTCCCACCCCCTTTCCTGCCCATGCCTATGCTGTTTCAATAGTCCTCGGTGGTCAAGGCTGGAGTGCTACCACAGATTAATGTCTTGGCCTTGTAGGTTTCTGGAAAAGGTTTCAAATATTCGACAAGTCACCAGTGAGATGAGTTTAGGAACTGAAACTTATTTTCCTGACATACCAGTCTTGACACCACTGACCCTGCAGACTTTGTCAAGACTCTTCTAAGCTTTGTTCTGAATGAGTGTGAAAACCAAGTGGCCTTTCGGGCTCAGCCCCAACCTTGTGTGGCCACAAAGTGAAAAGGGGATGTTACACATAGGAAATAAGATCTGTTAAATTTCCCAGAACCAAAGGCAGTAGAAGTTGTATTCAAATCTAAGCTGCCTCTGAAAGATGAGTGCCAAAGCATAAATCAATGTTCATTTGAGGTGTCATTTGATAGTACAAGACAGTCTTCTCCTTCATCTCCTTCTTCTTCTGGAAATCCATCAACCTGGGCTAAGATAATATTTGTGGATTCACAGGAGGAAGGAGCCTAAACAGTCATGCAAATTCCTGTGGAGTTTAGTCATAGTAGAGCTGAACACATCTGCTCTTCCTTGCTGGGTCTCCTTAGGTGCTTTCTCCCAGGAACATTTCCAGGGTTGAGAAATTTCCCAGGAAATGAGAACTGTAAGAACAGGCTGCTAATAGCTAGGGAAAGAGGTCTGATATTTACCTTTTTTCATGATTGACAGGTTGATTTGGATTCAGATATTCTTCTTGTGGCAAGATTGTGAAAGAAAGCGTGTATTTAGGCTACAGGTTGAGTTTAGAAAGACCAGATTTTGACTGCCATGTCTTTTCCTAAAAATCACTGCCTCAGGAGCAGTTCTCAAAAATATTCCAGTTGTGTGTTTCAGGTAATGACTAGGAAGAATTATGAGCTGTGAGACACAGTTCAGAGGCAGAGGCTTTATGCTTTGCCTGGCATGGTGTTTGGGACTTTTTCCACCAACAGCTTTCCTAAGCAAAGGCCACAAATAAAATGGATCTTTTCAAGTTGTTTTCCCGGCTCAATATCAAACACCATAAAACCTGTCATTTAAGATCTGCACAGGGAATAGCATCTCTTGGCAGTGGACAGTTGTGACGGTGCTGTTCAGCAAGTCAGAACTACAGATATTTGTCTTGGGGTTATAATATTTGCAGCTGTACAAGAAGAGTCTGCTGTTAGTATTGTTCAGGCTATGTCTTCATGGCAGAGTTTGCTTGGCCAATGGCCAAAGTGCAGAGAGGAAGCCTGAGTGTGTTTCCATCTGAACTTTCCATCCTCATAGTTACCGTTATTCTCACTACAGGTGAGCACCTGTAGTGAGCACATTTCCACGGAAAGGGCAATGCAAATTTTTTTCATCAATGGCCATCTCATCTCACTTTGATTTATTTAGAAGGCTGGTCTGTTCTTTTTTGGCTTACTTTCACTCTAGATGCCACAGCCATGACTGACTTACTTGGGCATCTCTGAACTGCCCAGACGAGGCTCTCAGTTTGTGGCTGGGTTTCACTTCAGTGCTGGTGCACAGCAGCTGTTGCTACAGGAGCACAGACTAGCCAAACACAAACCACTCCATCCTCCTGCTCTGAACAGACTTCTCTATCTCCGTCCACTTTTCATCATGACTCTGCACTTTTTCCCTCCTGCTCATATGCTTGCTCTCCCAGACAATACCTGAATGTGGTGTACAGCTGCTGCACAAAAAGGACATCTTCCAGTTCCCTGTATAGCAGGTCTTTTCTCAGGAAGGTAGGACTTTGATATAGGCTAGGACACTGAAAGCAGAGAATAGGCTCAGTCATGTTTAATTAAAAAACATAATCTTAGACATTGGGTTCAATATCTGGCAACAAGGTAATTTTCTTTACAGTTTCTCACAGGGCCAACAGCAGCCAACCTGTGTTTTCTTCGGCAGAAGCACCTTGATCACTGTGCCAGAGTCTTTAGGAGTCACACTACTGCAGGACATGAAAATCTCTCCCTGTAAGATAACTCCAAGATTCACAGTCATTGTAATTTACAAAAGTAGGCTTTTATTGAGGACTAAAACCTGCCTTGACTTACCCCCACACTCTTGCATGAAAAGGAGTTGAGAAAGCTCCAGCCACTTAAATCTGATAGAAACCATTGCAGGGTTCAGCCACAGATCTGACTCCCAGCCTGCAAGGTATATTTCATTATTTCTGTCAGGGCTACCTGTTCTCCTGCAGTATGACAAACCTCATCAACACACAGTTTTGCCAATTGCTAACACAAATTAGTCCTTTTGCAGGTGGGGAAACTGAGGCTGCCTTTTCCACTGGGTAATTTATGCAGCCCTATTTCAGCTGAGACTGCTGTCCTTGGCAGAGATATAAGTATTTAATAACAGTAACTGCACAGTCATCTATCTCTTTTGTACCAGGCATAACAAATTACTCTAAGAGAAATGTGGTTTTGCTTTTCATAGTTTCCAAAGCACGGCTTAAGATGGGACTCAGGAGTCCCAAAAACTAGTCTGAAATGTACAGAAAAGAGCTTCAGCCAAGCTCTTGAATATCCTCATGGGTCCACTCTTCCATAACTAGATCAGGAATGATTTCTACTCTTTCCCAAAGCAAGATCTAGGTTCTATCTATCAAAAATAGTTTGTAGCAGGGTCAAAATAAGCAGAAGGAAGAAATTCCTAACTCAGTGCGTGCTTAAGCTGCAGAACATCTCGCTGCAGGATGTGCTGGATGCTAGCAAGTTCACGTGGGTTCAAAAGTCCACTGAACAATTACATCAAAGAAAGACACTTCAGAAACTACTAACATACAGGGAAAAAAAATACAAAAAAACCAAACAAACAAATCCACTGAAGACTCCAGAATTCCCTCAATTGCAGAGCACTGAAATCTAGGAGAATATTTAGGAGGATCAACAAAATTCCCCATTCTTTCACTCTTCCCTAGACATCCACAACTGGTGTTTCCAGACACAGCAGAGTCAGACAGACCCTCTGTCTCTTGTTCAGCTGTTCTTTCACCCTGTTTACAGGATCCTTGTCCAAGTCAAGGCTCAGAGTGCAGCCAAGAAATTAAGTAAGAGAAATCCTTCAAACTAAGCTTTTGACATGCAACAGTGGGGAGTAATGCACCTGTGGGATGAAGCTTCCCTCTTTGCATGGGAGAATTATGCTCCCACACCTGGGCTTATATTCATTTGCACTTGTCCCCAACACACAGCTGTTCAGATTAGCTGTTATTATCTCTAGCTTGAGTGCCTCAAAGCCTCTGTCTCCAGCAGTTTTAGACCAGCAGCTGTGCAATCATATCTGCTAACCTATGGGATATAAAGGATCTGTTAAGTAAAACCAAACCAGGGAGAGAGGAGAGATCAGTGCAAAGAAATCAGTCCTGCTAAGATGTGATTAGGGATGCCCCACAACACCTAACTGCAAGGAAGAGGTGAGCTCAGCAAACATTTTAAAGCCTGTAGCAGAATTAGCTCCTTGAGGGTCTTGTTTGATATGGGAAGGAGGAGGGAAAAGGGGCCAAATAGGAGCTGCAGGTGGAAGGAGGGTTTGTTTGCTATTATTTGGAGTTAGGTAGCTATGTTTCTATTATTTGGGCTTTTGAATCTTGTTGGATTTTTCCCCCATCCTAATTTTTGAAACACCAAAAAACCTTTTCCAGCAAGGTACCACAGAGAAGATAATTAGCTAATTTACAATTAGCTACAACAGAATTCATAATCACTTCCCCTGTGGAAAGGGTGGTAATCATCACGTAGCTGTAGGACTGCTATGAAAATGGCAATAGGAATGTGAAATCCAGGCTCTGGGAAATGCCCTGCTTTTAGCCTATTGATCACCTGATTAGCACAGGTTAAGGGGAGTGGTGGGGTACTCTGGCTCAAGAGAATGACAGGTTTGAGCTAGCAGATTTGAGTTCAGAGCTCAAACCAAACTTTCATAACATTCAGGGCATCTGCAGCTCACCCTTCCTCTCTCAAGCTCCTTCTTTGTTCTTTGACCTGTGGAGGAATCATTGGTCACGACTGTCTGAAAGAAACCCAGGTTTATAGCTCTTTTTCACCACTGTGACTTTGGCATGTGCCTGATCCCTGATTCTTGGAGTTGGGAGCTCTGCTGGATGAAAGCCTGGGCATGAGTCAGCAATGGGCTCTTGCAGCCCAGAAACCAGCCCTGTCCTGGTCTGCATCAAAAGAAAGTTAAGGCAGGTGGTTCTGCCCCTCTGTTCTGTTTTTGTGAGGCTGTTTTTGTGGTTTTGAGACTACTACCTCTGGCTCTGGAGCCCTGCCATAGGAAGGGTGTGGACCTGTTATAGGGTATCCAGAGGAGGCCACACAGATTATCCAGAGGTAATCAGGGGCTGGAGCACCACTGCTACGAAGACAGGCTGAGAGAATTGGGATTGTTCAGCCTGGAGAAGAGAAGACTTCAGGCATATCTTATTGGGGTCTTTAAATACTTTAGGATGCTTATGAGAAGTGGGGATAGACTTCTGAATATAGCCAGTAGCAACAGAATAAGGGCTCCTGCTTTTCAAACAAAAGAGAGCAGATTCACTCTACATACAAGGAATACCTTTTTTACCAAGAAGTTGGTGAAACACTGACATAGGCTGCCCAGAGGGATTACAGGTTTCTCATTCCTGGAAACTTTCAAGATCCTGTTGGACATGGCTCTGAGCAACCTGCTCTAGTTGAGGATGTCCCTGCTCACTCTAAGAGGCTTAGACCAAATGACTTTTTTAGGTCTCTCCCAACTCAAACCATTCTGATTCTGTGCATGTGGGGAGCACCCTCAGTGCTATCTCCTCTTCCTTCTCTGCCAAAAATGAATCAGGAGAGCAGGCAAGGTACATCAAGTCTGTATCTTTCATTCTTTCTGGTAAATGTGCCACTTGGTACTATGCACTGGCTTTTCTTCTTACCCATACCTGCATAGAAAACTTCTCTAGGCTGCTTTATTGTGGCGTGGTGCTGAGGAGATAAGCTGAAAGGCCTTCCCAGTGCCAGGACCAAGGCACTGCAGCTGCTCCCCCTCTGTGTGTGCAAGCACATTTGGGAAGGAGGGGAGTAGCAGAAGGGACAAATAATTATTAGCTATAGAAATTAGCCTGGGACACAGAGATGGTAAATCTGTCCCTCTTAATTTCCAAGGCCTCAGAAGCCACGTTCTAGATGGTAAAGCCAGTTTGCACTTTCCTGATACAAGAATTCAACCTCTTTGTTTTGCATGAGGAATACGAGAACACAAGTGTATTTATATACTCTTATCTAAATGTACCCCCACGCACACACATACATTAGCAAGAGCTATCTAGATAAACACAATCCTGTGTCATGTCTCCCTGCGAGTGACCCTAATTTTCCCCCAGTCCCTCCACAATTGCTGTGATTCTTGTTCTTGTCCTCTTGCTCCACAGAGGGTCAAACATCCTGCATCTCATTGTCCCTTCTGTCTCTTTAATTAGTGCCCATCCTCCCCCTTCTCCCCTCTCTCCAGTGTTCCCCCTTCCCACCTCCTCTCAACACTTGGTTTGCAGCGCTGTGTTATTTCACCTTTCATGTGTACTGCCTCCTTTGCCCGGGCCCATCTGACACCTCTGCCTTACACTCATCATGGAAACATAACATTTAAATACAAATAGAACAGTGCAAATTTAACCCCTATTTGCACTGGGGAAGGTGCCAAGGCTGCATATAAACACTGCAGGGATGTCTGTAGGTGCTGTATATTTATCTGACAAGCTGTGTTTCTTCACCACGGTGCCTTGCAGCCAGCTTTTCCTGACAGGCACAAGCCTCCATTCCTGGAAGAGTAGTCAAGAAGAGGGAAGCCTGTTGTGATGTTTTTATGGCAAAATGGGGCAGACCTGAGATGAACTTAATTTTCAGTGTTTTCAGAATTCACCAGCAAAAACCTCCTTGGCTCTCCTGGGTGCCACCACACACAAATATATCCATCCATGATTGGATATTTCCATGGCAAAGCGGGCATGATGGACTCAGCTTGTAGAAAAAAGCCTGATAATAGGGTATATAATAATGAAGAAAGACAAAAACATGAGGAGAAGAGGCTCACATGGACACCATATTCAGTTGCAATGTTGCAGGGCAGTGTCACTGCTCATAGTGGTGCTGGTTTTAGGGTTGTCACTGCAGCAAGGTAAGTGGACAGTCCCCAGATGAGATAGAAACTGAAATTTTGTCTTGAAAGAATATAATATACAGAAATTTGGACAGATTTTTCCTCACAAAAGCAAAGGGAAGATGCTCAGATATGAATCAATGCTTGATGCCCAGCCATGTGTGGCCTTGAGGAGGCTACATGGAATAGACTTCTTTCATGACATCTGTTTTCCTAGACATGCTGAGTAAGCTCACTGTCTTCCTTCCTCTCACAGTGGGGAGATGGAGGATGCTCCTCCTGGGTGCCCATCTCCATTGAGCAAGACTGTGTGGTACTGCAATGGTCACAGGTCTGTTTAGGTTGGAGCACAAGGTTGAGTCCTCAGCTTATGCTGGGGACATCCCAGATCATCAGCTCATGCCTAGCCCTTTTTCTTCCTTCTCTTCTGCCCTGGACAGTGATATTTCTGTTCTCCTTGACTGTGTGTTCACTTTAGTCTGGGACCCAGGTCTTAGGAACCTGGGTGTGAAGGTTTTTTGCCCCACAGTCCCACAGTCTGAAATGGCATTGAGCATTGAGCCTGGCAGTGGAGGAGATAGGGGACTGAGTCTGCCCAGTTCACTGAAATTCAGGTGTGGTTCCTGAGATATATGTATTTGGAACAATGTTTCATTGAAAACAGTGAGGCATGGGACTCAGGATGGTGATGTGGGTGGACTGTTGTTGGTTGAAACAGACCCTACAGGCAGGCAGAGCTTAGGGACAGCATCATGTAGGACTGCTCCAGGCTTATGTGAACTCTAAAACTCACATTTCTGTAGGATGTAGTGCCTTCAAATCTCACTAGAGGACTCTGGAAACATCTGGTGAGGAGCACCAGGGTGTGCACATGTACTCCAAACACACCTTGATGTGCACGTCCCCTCTTCATTTTATTCTTGCAAACTCATGGCCTTTTTTAGACATACTTACATATCAGAAGTAGTTGTCTTGGTGCATTGCATGTCAGTTTTTGTCTGGGATGTGGAAGATGTACAATGATGCCCAGGGTGTAAGAGGCTCATAAAGAACCATTATAGGATAAACTCATTAGCCAAGACCTGAAACACGTTGAATAGTCCCTTCTGCTGGATTCTTCCCTCTCTTTTTGTACTCAGGGTATGAGAAAAGTGTTCTTAAAACACAGCATTGGGTTCCCTGAAAGAGCTGGGATGTGAGAGGCAAATGCAGCACTTTGTTATAGAAACTACTGAAAGTAAAAAACTTTTTAAATCATTTTTTATCAGTCTAGTGTGTGATTGTGTAGAGTTCTGACATGGCAGATATAACAAATGATTCCCCTGACTACACAGGGTGCTGTTTTTCAGGAGGGAGGCAGGATGCTGATTTGGAGATGGGGTTGGAGATCATGTCCAAGCAGTCCATGGGGATCCCCTTCATGCCATTTCCCCTGGACCAGCAGTTCGTGGGGAAGGTTATCCTCCCCTTTGGCAGAGCCTGCTCCTGATGGTCTGATGACCATCTCATGGGCAGCTCAGCAAAGCACCACATCATCTGCCAGCCAGTACAGTCCCAGTGTACTATAAAGATGCAGGGTGGTGGGATGTAAAAATAATCATTTGAGCAGATCCCAAACACCTGGCTTTAGCTTTACATAAACTAGACCAGACAAGGCAGTTTCAGGCCAGTTCCACACGAAACAGTTTTGCTAACAGAGAAGGGATGTGATTTTTTTTTAAATGATACATTATATTAGCAAAAAGTCTGGTGAAAACAGTTAGAGAGCCACAGGAGTGCTTTTGCTGATGCAGCTTATTTGAAACAGGGAAAGCTGTATAAAGTACAATACAACACTCTCCTGTTGTGCTAGAAGCATTTAACAGACACAAAGTTCTAGGCAAATCTTTTACCAATCATGTTCCTAGCTCTTCACAGCTGATCTGTCCCCTTCCTAAAATATCTTGCAGGAAGCTGGTCCCGTTTACAAGGTGGGTTTTCTTCCGATACCTTGGAAACCTTTGGACTTTGGACTAGACTTGTTTTCTAAGGCTCTGTCATGCCCTAGACTGAAAGACACCCCCAGAGCGCACAGTAGACCTCAGCAGCTGCTTCTCTGAGGCTTGTATCTCACATCTTGAGTCCCTTTTGCAGAACACTTTGGCCACTGGGAAAACAAGCCTTTCACATGTCCAAACCACCTTCTTGTTGGGTGGGGACAAGCTACAAGCTGCACGTTGTTAGGCGGGGCTTTGTGCACGACTACAATTTGAACTTTTTGTTGCCAGCATGGACCGCAAAACACCTCTCTGCATAATCAATTCCGACATAAAGTAGGACTATTTCTTGCTTTAACAGATCTGTCAGAAGGCTGTTTCTATTTTTCTCACCTATCAGAAGTGTGCCTGTATCTCCCTAAATCTATTTTTTCTACCAGTTCAGCAGCCTAGCTGAAGGCAACATAAGTCCTGCTTTTTTGTGGACAGTACACTTTTCGTTGTCTTGGATAACTCGACTGCAGGGTTGAAAGCTCCTAATATCCTCATTCAATAGCCACTGCATGAAAAATTATTCACATCCAAGGTTGTAAAGTAATTTGCCAATGTGCAGGTGCATCTTGGAGAGTGGAATTTTGATCAAACACTGGTTGAAGCAGAACAGATTGCCTACAACAGTGATTTCTCAGTGAACAAAAGTGACATGAATTGCCCAATTAGTCAGCCAGAAAAGAGTTATTGCAAACTAGTGGTTTTTTCAGCTTTAGGTTAACCTGTACACTAAAAAAATAAATTATTTTTTTTAAAAAATTAGGTATTTAGATATATTTATTCAAATTAGTTACGTCTGCTCTGTAATGTGCTCTGAAAAAATCCTCTTGGGTCACACATTTACATATTGTTTAATGAATCATAAATAAGACATTTATGAATCATGTGCAAATGGCCTGTTTACATACACGATGTAAACTATGTAAATTTTCTTTTTTTCTGGGTGTAATGGCAGTAGTCTTTGAGCAGAAACCTGATTGAGAGGCATCACTCAGCCCCCTCTGAGATCCCTCTGACAATCATTGGTTTTCACCAATATTTTCTGGAGGTGTCTCCTGAATATCCCTAAGCTTGGTTCAAGTCCAAGTATAAATCATAGAATCCTTTGGGTTGGAAGGGACCCTGAATATCATCTAGTTCCAATTCCTGCTCTGGACTCACTGCAACAGGTCCCTGTCCTCCCCGTGGTGGGACCAAAGAAGTGGATTTGCAGTGCTCCGGGTGGGTCTCAGCAGAGCAGAGCAGAGGGGCAGAATCCCCTCCCTCCCCTGCTGCCCACGGGGCTCTGGGTGCAGCCCAGGACACGTTTGGCTCTCTGGGCTGTGAGCGCACAGTGCTGGGTCACATTGAGCATCCTTGTTCAGAAGCAATTATCCACTAGCAGAAAACATCCTGCTTTGGCATGAAATACCACCTGTCTGAGCTACCTCAGATATTAGCAATCATATAAGTTAGCTTTATGTTTCAAAAAATTTTAAGCTTCAAAAACTTTGGGCTTATTTCAAATGAACTCTATAAATATATTAAAAATCTCATCCAAACTTGTAGATACATGTCTCTGAGTGGGCATCAATGAAAAATCTCCAGTTTACAGGCTGTGACTTACATTATATCCCGATTTTAAAAAGCTTATGTTAAACATTCTTTTCCTGCAACTTATTTAGTATTGCTAGGGCTACTAACTTATGTTATTTTTCATTTGGACTTGGTTCCAATATACTATATTTATCACATTCCTCTTGGATTTTAATCTGAGCAATGTTGTCATTTCATTTACTGTAAACTGATGGCAAAAGCTGATCAAAAGAAGCTGATTTGGAAGACTCCAGATTTTAAGAGGCAGATAAAGATTTTATATATAACCAAACCACTTTTCCTTGTTTTTTAGCTGTTTGGTTTTTCCAAAATTTGCTGGATTATTTTCAAGTACTCATGCGAAGTCAGATGCTGTTCAGGCTTTTTGAGCCAGCCACCTGAAAAGACTAGCAGTTTCTGAGAAGTGTCACCTCGTTGAAGTCACTGTTTGTGTTGCATGTGATACTGAACTGTCTTGGCTTTCACATCCCTCCTGAAATATGGTAAGCATCTCTTTATTTTGTTCCAGAAGACAGAAAACTCTTTGTGGGCATGCTCAATAAGCAGCAGTCGGAAGATGATGTGCGCAGGCTATTCGAGGCGTTTGGCAACATTGAGGAGTGCACAATCCTTCGGGGACCCGATGGCAACAGCAAAGGTAAGGGATGGCTTGTGTTTACCTAGACCCTGGTCTTTGTCTATATACCATTTTCTGGTGTAACAAAAGTATCATGCAGCACTCAGAACAGCACCTCTTACTTTAGGAGGGGTCACATTTTTACTCTGCTGCTGACTCTCTGCTTGTGCATGAGATGAAAAAGCTGACTGTATTGTAAAACACATCTCCAATGAGCTGTGTGTCACTACATGCAAGCTGATGCCTTCCCTCTGAACAGGGCCTTTACATTTACTCAAGGTGTGCTCTCCTCACCCCGTTGAACAGGATGACTCTTTCTTTTTAAAAAGCCAGTATTGGTACTTTACATCTTGACTCACTGACTCCATCATTGCCTCTGTTTCTCTCTCATCCACCAGCCCCAGGTCTTTCCCTTCTTCACCTGGTCTTTGCATGGACTCATACCAGCCAGTGATTTCAGCTGCAAGAGTACAGTATTACACTCATTACACATTTACTGTTTGAAACACACAAATACCTCATTGCAAAACTAGGTGCTTTTCCTCCTTCTGCCACTATTTTTTACCTTTACAAAAGAACTTCTGCTCCAGCCCAAGCATGAGAATGAGGCTTCTTTCTTGTGAAAGAAGGTCATACTTTTCCCCCATAAGTCTCTAGACAAAGTAACTTCAATCTGGCTAGGAAACCCTCTCTTCCTGGCAGTATAATGTGTCCATTAAATATTCATCTGCATATAATATAGCATAAACTGTGTTGGCATGTGCAACACCAGAGAAGAGGCCAGTCCTGCCGACACCATGCATATCTCACTGGATATTTTGACAAGTGACAACATCAACCAGCATATTTTTGCAACAGGGAGGCAAAAAAATCCAAATCACAGTGATGCAGTGGAGAAAGATATTGTTATTCCATAAAATCACTGGTGGCCAAAAAAATACTTTACAGTCTCATAGCTGTTCAATACACATCAGCACAACTCAGCCTTCCTGATGTAAATGTCTGAAAATAAGCTGTGGACATATTTTTTCCAGTTTTGTGGTTATTTTATTTCCACAAAGTGCAAAGACAGGGGCTGGCCCTTGGGGAAGTAGTAGGATAGGATGTCCTAGAGAAGCTCCAGCCATCATAACAGCAGACCATTAAGCATGTCATTCACTGAACAAATCAGTAAATTGGGGAAAAGTAAAAAAAAACCCATGTCTGTCTGCTTCCACCTGGAATGAAATCTAATGACAAAGGAGTTAAACAGAGTAATAATAAAGGCAATAAAATCTGGGTTCTGTAAGAAACAAATTCCAGAGATCTAACCCACAGGCTTGTCTTCATACTTGCTCTATCTTTTTTTTTTTCTCCTTCTAAAACAGTTTCATTATAAGACAGAATCTGAGTGGCAGCTCCATATTGCTAACCAGTTTAATTATTAGTGCTAGCAGGCTGCCGTCTCAGGCTGACGTTTCACTGAGCTGTTCAGGATCAATACTGAGCCTTGACAGAGTTAATATTACCAGCTTCCATTTGCTGGTGCTATTTACTGAGAATGTGAAGCTCCTAATTTACGCACACATAGTTTCGTGCATGCACACATGCACACAGAGCAGTCAATCCAATGGAAAACTTAAGGCTAGTGCCCTTATCTTAGGAGACAGTCAGGCAAGCCACAACTCCCACAAAGTTATTCCCAGTCTGTAATGTTTTCCATCTGCAAGAAACCAATATGTGACACACACTGCTTGTGAACTACTTATTTTGGGTAAAACTCATAAGGCTTAAATTCAAAGTGGAGATTTAAGCAGGTTGTCTAAATTCCAGATAACAGTCAGATCACATGCACTTAAATCCTACCCAGCCCACCAGGTATCCCTGTGGTGTGCTTCTACACCCTTCAGGTAGCTCAGTGCAAGCAGTGCTCTCAGAAGCTGGGTTGCAGCTCCCCAGTTTGATCCCGTCACAGTCCAGGCATAGCCAAAAAAGCTGCCTAAGCCTTTTCTGAAGCTGTGGGTGCTCTTCTGAGCCATGGGGCATGGCCTTCAGGATCTGCAGAAATACTCCTGCATGAGTCACAGTGCTGGGAACAGTGGCTGGAGTAGGGAGCCAAGTGGCAGAAGAGCTGGGACTGAGGGATTTCTCACTCTGAAGCAGAATGCAGCACCTGTCTTTCCTGGATGAGAATGGAGTGATGCTGCACCACTCCAAGTAAAGCTCACCAGGGTTCAGGTAGGAGTGCAGGAGTTCTCAGGTGAAGGACCTGAAGTGGATCCAGAATAACCCACGAAGTCTTCATTGCTGCTGATCTCTGTGTTCTTTTTCCCTTTTTTCTCCATTCAGCAGTCTGCCTCACTAACTTAGTAAAAATTTCCAACAGCACGCTCCAAAAGAAGAGCCTTACCACCCTCTTCAATTACAGTCCTAGGGCCTGATTCTGCAGTCTCCTCCAAGTTGACAAAACAGTCAGAGTAGTCTTTCCAGCTCTAGTCTGGAAGCAAAGGAACAAGAAAAACTTAAGCACATGTATCTGTGTGTGTGCCACACTCCAGAGTTGCTCCTGTCAAAAGGACAGCATTGTTCTGAGAAGAGTGACATGACTCACGCCCTCAGCTCACCAGCTCCTGAAGGCAGTTCTGGTGACAATGGAAAGGAAGATTATATGCACTTTTGGTGTTGCGTACAGAAGCCATCTGATTGAATGCACAAGCACAGAGGACAAAATGTTGGGATCTCTGCTATTGCCTTTCCATTTACACCAGTAAAGGCTGAGTTTTCACTCATCCTTCTACCTCAAAACCTACTGGAAGCAGTTAATAGAAAGCAGTAGAAGGGGTCCCATTAGCATCCTGGGCATTAAGCAAGATAAATGCCTTCTACTCCCTTTATTCCTACCTTTATCCAGCTCCATTGATCCATCAGGACCCTCAGCACAGGGGTGAATTCCACCCAACAAGAATGAAGTCTTTGACATGATAGCAGTACCACAGCCAAAAATCCTGCTCTAAATGAAATTGGTGACTGGAACTGGAAAGCTTTTGTATAATTGCTAATCAGCATCTTCTTTTTAGAGGCAGAAAGTACAAAAGAATCTCTGCAAATAATTAAACACCCTTATTCTGGATTATCTCTGATTAATGAAGAGGAAGATGCAGTATCTCAGGAGCCTGGGAATGCTGGGCTGGGATTATGTCATAATTGATCCCTATTGTTTCCAACTGAAGTTTATCTATCTCATTTTCTTATGACTGTCTCCTCTCAGCTCCTCATAAATTAGGGCCCACTATTAGTAATAATCATTGGGCCTTTCCTGAAATACTGCCTGAGCACAGTGCTGAGAGGGCAACGTAAAGTAAACAGCTCTCAAAGTGAACTGCATGATATTTTATATATGTATATTATTTTTAGAAGAGGTTGTCACTACTTTCTTCAATCTCACTTCTATCAGTCTGCAGTGATGATTTTAGGGTCCATTTGGGTTCATTCTTTTACTTTGCAAGTTGTATTTCTTCATTTTTCACCCTGCACTGTAGGGATACAAAAGGGTGTGAAGATCTTCCAAAGATGCTGCAAAGGGGCTGAAGGAGTGCATCCCACTGTCAGGACTGGCATCCCATGCCCTGCAAACTTCACCCTTTCAGGGAAACCAAGAGGGCTTTGCAAATGGATTAAAAGCTCAAAAGACATTGCTGGTAATAGAAGGGGATGGAAGCCAAAACTTCTCAGATCTCTCCCAATCTGTTCCAAAAACTGCCTTAGCATATGGAAATTACCCTTCCTGTCTCTGAGTCAGTTTGCTTGTAGCTAGGAGTGTTGGCAATACTTTCCCCCACCCTAGAAGTGCATGTAACCCTTTGAAGTCTTGATCATTTTTGCACTCCAGCACATATTCATAAATGTACCTTTCTGCCCTAAAACTTTACATAAGGGCTCAGTGTGAGCACAGCAACACAGGCCAGAGAAACTTTGCCCACATTTCTCTAATGTCCAGAAGAGAATGCCTACACAGGCACTGACTTTGCAGCTATGAAAAACTAAGATTCAAGTTTTAGTAATGGTAGGATGGTAATCAACACATGGGAACCTCTCCCACCCCAGCTACTTCACCAGAAGGTGTCTCGTACTTTTCCAGACCTAAGTGGCTTGGAGCCAAGACAAACTCCGGGCAGTCTGTCACAGAGCTCTACCAAGCAGTGATATGATAAGGTACCTTGTGGATTTGGAGTAACTTGAATGCCTTCTGTACGTTTGTCCTGTGGTTGCTTGTATCAAGTATGTGCAGCTTTCCAATAACTTACACATGCTTCCATATTTTATCTCACAACTACAGAGGGAGGAACACTCAGCATTAAGTCTAATACAAAAAAAGAAACAGATTTTTCTCCCAATAAATTGTAAAACTGTGCAAGGTTCTGCCATGGAAATCTGTGGAGGTCAAAACATGACTAGATTCAAGATGTATTTGCTAAGTTTGTGTCTGTCAGTACTTATTACAAGCAATATGGGAATTCTGGAAGAAGCTTAGCCTTAAGAGGTCCTCATGCTGCTAATGTCTGGACTCTGGAAAAGGACCAGGACACTTTTTTTTGTTATACTTTCTTCACAAAACATGCTATTGTCCAGTTCTGAGGACAGGATATTTAGTTAGATGGAATTTCATGGTATCCATGCAAACTTTCTTACACTCTTCTTTTTCCTCTTCCAGGGTGTGCATTTGTGAAATACTCTTCACATGCAGAGGCCCAAGCTGCCATCAATGCCTTGCATGGCAGCCAGACAATGCCGGTGAGTAGCTCTGTAGCACAGGCAAGTGAGAATTGGGCCAGCCCTGGCTGCCCTGTGGCTTGATTGAGGAGCAGAAATTATCTGTCCTCTGAAACTCATCATCTAAGGAGGCCCAGGGCCTTGCATGTGCTTAACAAATCAGAGGAAAGGCTGGGATGGCTCTGTCATTTCGCATAGGCACAGAACCCGAATGGGTGCTGTGTTGTATCACCAACAGTTTTAATGACCTGAAAAAAAGACATATGGTTCACATGTCACAAAAACTTTGGGTCAGACTCGCCATGAGCGCAACCTTTCAAGTTTCAGAGCAATGAATCAAGTAGAAACTGGACCCTAAGGGTTTCTTCATTTTCCCTCCTCAGAGAGTCCCTGTCTCTAGGCAAAGGATAAAGAACTTTTTGGCAGCACTGAGCAGAGAAGCATGTTCACATCATGGTACTGGAAGCTAGAGACAAATCACAACAGTGATGGGTGCCTTTCACTATTACCACAAAAGTACCAACCTAGGCATAAGTCTGGTCCCCTACACCTGCTCTTTGAAAGTGTATCAGACCAATTACTGAATCTTCCTGGAAAAATCTGAGGCATCTTTCCACTTGCACAAATTTCTAGTCATGTCGGGTTTTAGGATTCATTGGTCAAGAAAATAGAAATGGGGTTGTATTCTCTATGCAAACAGATATTTGTACATCATCATGAGACAGAGAAGAATGTAAGGCATTCCACAGTCTGTAGGAGAAGAAAATCTGGTACAGCTCCTTTTGGTTTATTATAATAGTGTATTATTTTTATTACTAATTATTCACAGTGTAAATCATGGAAGGCTAAGAAGCATGCTGACAACTTGGAAATGATACAAGAAAGCTCAATTAAAAATATTTGAGAGTGTACAATTTCCCTTTCAATAAGAGACTCTAGTGTAAATTCATGAATTTATCCAAATAAATTTAAAATGGGCCCAACAGATTTTCTCTAGATCTTTGCAGGGATGAAAATGGAAAATTCTTTACAAGCAAAAAGATTTCTAAAACTAGCAAACCATCAAGATCTCATTTTTTGGAACCCCATCTTAGACAAATCAGTTTAAAAATGGTACATGTTTACCAGTGATGGTACCAAAAAGTCTCCTCAAAGATGGGGTCTCCATTTTTTGAAGTACTTAAATACTTCTAAGAGTCTCTTCCTAAAAGGCTCCTTCTAACAAAACCAGATATTAGGCTTACTGCTGACATCCCATACTGATATATTAAGGACATCTTTCCTGAGACACATTAAAGAGGTATTTTTAGTGACTTCCTTTCAAACTTTGACCCAAAGTCATGGTGTCTATAAGCTGACATCAGGAATTTCAATTCAGTAGGGTGTGGTAGCCCAAAAAAGTTTAGTAAAAAGTCAGTCTCAATCCCAAAAACCTTGCAGATTCCTGTGACAAAGGTAAGAGGAAGACATGAGAAAACAGACAAAACCCAGGGAGAGTTAAAGATTTTATCTATATCTAGTATACCCAAAATATAATTATTCCTCAGCCCTTTCCCTTCCTTCTTTCAGAGCATTTTGGAGTTTGAGAACATACTCATCTCACAACCACCTGGAAACAACTTATGACTCCATCCTGGTGGTATCACCTGAGCTTAGGCTACATAAAATACCTGAGAATTTGGCCACTTCATGGGTCAAATTTATGAGACCATTTGTCCTCTTGACTTATCTGACTCAAACATCTGTTATAGAAATATTCTTTAATAATCAGACCAGGGCATCTGAAAAAGCACCACAATTTAACCTTTACTAGACACCCATCCCAGACTCAGAATCAAGTTTCCACAGCTTCACAAGCTTCCATGAACTGGCTGATCCTCACAGTATATACTCTTAGCTCACAGGAAAAGTATATTATCATAATAATGTAAGCTCCACTGTAAGCTGTTACATGGCCTTTTCTTGTGTCTCCCATGAGCTGCAAACAGGCACAACACTGCTACCACTTCTTTGCAGACTCGTGAGGACCTGCAGAGTGACCAACACTCAATGAAGAAGTGGAGCACAACAGGTTTTTCCCACAGTGGCTAAAAATTTCTAAGGCTCTTCGAATGAGATAGGCCAAATCCTGCCAGGATCTCTGTGCCCATTCTTGTTTTCATGGTAATTCGGGGTGTGTAGCGTTGTTCAGGACTTACTTGGATGTTCACAGGGAAATACAGCCACCTCGTGGTGAGATGCCGATGCAGTCCATCGTGCTTGGGAAGGAGGGGGGCATTTCTGCCATCTTCCTTCAGCCCCCTTCCATTCCTCTCGCCACTAGGACTGGCCTCGTTTGTGCTGTTGCAATGCCAACTCACCATTGTTCCTGTGGTTCAGCCAGTTTCAGCATCTCTTGGTTTGTCCTCGTGTATCACCAGCAGGGCATCCATCATCATTCTTGTCGGGTCTCGAGCCATTTGTTCCTGCAGGAGACTCCAGTTTCTCCACAGCTGTCAGCATTATTGCTCTACTGTGACTTTTTGTTCACACAACATATGTTGCCTAATAGTTTCAAAAGGTAACTTTCTTTTATGAAAGTTCCTCTTTTTTTTTTTTTTTTAAATTAACCTTACTTTGGACAAGTGCCTGACCATCAGCCATTACAAGCCCATTTCTCTATGCAAAGCACCTGTTTCTCCTAAGGGTCCACCTAGTCTAAATCTTTCCAATTTTTACATAATCCATTTTCTTTAGAAATAAACTACCCAAAATCCCCTACTTTTGAGCAGGTGCAAAGTTCCTTCTATACCTATCTGCCAAGAGAGTTTTCTTCTTGTCTTTTTCAATCATATTCTCTATCAGCTCATCAACTTTATGAGAGTGGTTTACTGGATCTCTGTATCATCCTTTATAAGACATCATAATCTTAATTTATTTTTGCTTGTATTTGTAATATATTTACGGCAATTATATGTCTTGTACTTTCAGCTTTGACTACTCCATCCGCTCCTGTCTCTGCTTCCTATCCATATGGGGACATAAACAGGTCCCTTCCTATCATTCTCTTCTCTTCCTCATCCAAGCCTTGTCCCTAACAGCCTTTTCCACCAACACAAATTCAGCTGCTATTGCTGTAGTGACAGATTGCAGATCTAATTTCTCTGCTTCAGGACTGACTCCTGTCCAACCCAAAATCTTAGTCTGTCTTTCCAACATCTCCTGGTGGATGTTTAGCTGTCAGAACAAGCTCAATATGTATAAAACTGAGCTCTTGAACTTTTCCACCCAAAACCTGTCTTTTCTATTTTCCACTTCCATTCTCAATCACTGCGGACAATATTACCATTCTACCTGTCAGTCACACTCGTTCCTAGGCATCATCCTCAGCCTGGTTTTCTCTTTCTCCCCATGTCTTCATATCTAGGCAACAGCCAAATGTTGAAGAGTCATTCTGCAGAACACATCCTACAAATCTAAGATGTGGCCTTGTCCATCCACCCACACAGAAAAAACTCTTCCCAACATTTTATTGAACTATCATAGAATGGTTTGGATTGAAAGGGACCGTAAAGATCACCTACACGTCCATTAGCAGGAGTAGAGACACTTTTAACTGGACCAGGTTGATCAAGGCCTTATCCAAGCAGGCCTTGGTCACTGCCAGGGATGGAGCACCCATAGCTTATCTGGGCAACAGGCTCCACTGCCTCACCACCCTCACTGTAACAAATTTCTTAACAGCTTAACTAAGCCTGCCCTCTTTCAGTCTGAAGCCACTTCCCTCTGTACTCTCACTCCAGACCCTTGTCAAAAGCCCTTCTTCATCTCCCTTGTAGTCCTTTAGGCATGGGAAGGTGCTATGAGGTCTCCCCTGAGCCTTGTCTTCTCTACCCTGAACAACACCAACTCTCTCAGCCTGTCTTGCCATGAGAGGTGCCCCAGCCCTCTAAGTATCTTTGTGGTGTCCTCTGGACTCGATCCAACAGGTCCATGTCCTTCTTATGTTTGGGGCCCCAGAACTGTATGAAGCCCTGCAGGAGGGGTCTCAAGAGAGTGGAGTAGAGGGGTAGAATCATGCCCATTTAAGTCACAGCAACTATTACCCTACCCAGAAGCTACACAGGGTTAAAAAAAGGAGTATTTTTGCATCTTTTTCACCATCTTGCCGACTTTGGCTACTCAAAATTTCTTTGGTTATGAATTAATTTCTGGAAGGGGTAGAACAGTACTGTTATTATGTACATTTCCTGCATAGGGGTGAGAAGAAGTGGAGAGTGTGCGGTTCTTATCTTTAACAGGCTGAAAGTTTGTAACCTATTCTAAATATCTTCTAGGATTCCTGTAGAAAGCAGAGAGAGACATTTCCAGATATTTGTGCATTCTTCATTTTTCTGTGCTAGGATTGGCAATACCTTCTGGGCATGCCTGTCCCATTACAATGCATAACTCAGTAACAGACTTAGACTGAATACCTGAGGTGGGACTCATTTAACCTAATTTGAGACACCCAGAAGTTAAGAAACTCATGTCTGAGGTTGTCATCTAAGTTTCTCATCTAAGTTTCCCTTATAATCAATAGAGGGAAATAGATACCTCTGGAGAAATTTTATTTTACAGAAATAGATTTGAAACCTGTCTAACTAATAAGCAAACCCAAATAGAAGTGTGCTTTTTAGCTAATTTTAGGCATCAATTTGCTATGGTTCTCCTGCTCTAAAATAGTGGCTCTTCATACGAAGTGCAAAGTAGAATGAAAAAAGGACCAATACTGCTTTAAAACTGAAGATAAAGCCAGTGCAGATTAAAGTGGACACTTCACATCCAATGTGGGGAGACCCAAAATTTGTCCTGGATGTTTGTTGCCCAAATAAAGCAATTTGGGAGTCAGAAACCAGACATTCTGCAGCAGAGTCCCCTGACTACTGTTCCATTAGATGTGCTATGAACTTGCTTAACGCACTAATTGTCAGCACTATGTTCATTCCATATTGTTCTTAAATAAATGTTTAAGGCCACCAGACTTCTGTAAGGTGGCTTCTCCTACCACACAGGCCAAATCTTCTCTTTGTTTTACTACAGAAGTCTGCAGCAGCTTGGTCAAAGCACTGCATTTCCTCTGCATCCAGGCAATAGCATCCCAAGTCTATCTACAGCTAGCTGAACATTTTCCATGAAAATTACTTTTCAGATGGAATCCTTGTTTTACAAAAAGGGAAAATGTGAGACTTGGATACAGGCACTGAACAGACGTCTGACTTTCAGAGAAAGATTCAGTTTAGCTGAACTCTGAAAAAACAGTAGTATTGCAAGGCACAACTTTGTTAACTTGAGGACTTTAATTTAAATATTTTTCCATGCAGTTCTTTTCAACACAAATGACAAAACCAAATTCAAATCTCTGTCCAGGAACCACCAACTATATCAAATTATGCAATTATTGCTCTGTATTTTTAGATGACATATGGATCAGATCTCTAGTTGCTGTATTTTACTCCTTTTATTAAGCTAGAAAATATGAATGGCATAATACCTTGAATTAGGTTGATTTTGAGCTCCTGTCCATCATGTTCTTTGGAAGTCCATGCACAGTATAAAAATTCCCAGCCAAACATGGGTAACAGTCAGGTGAAAGAATTGTCTTCTTTCCTTAGACTTACTGTTTAGCCCCTCATACCATAAGAGACTTTTTTCCACAATCTAAGCTAAAGGAATCTGTCACCTGTTTGGCTTATCAGGTAAGAATGACTTGAATATGAAATTGTCAAAAACTGCCCCAAGAATCACAGAATGGTTTGGGTAGGAAGGGAGCCTAAAGATCATCTAATTCCAACACCCTGGCTTGGGCAGGGATGCCAGGCACTAAACCAAGACTTTAAAGTGTCTTTGTCCTGTTCACTGGCCTCTTTCAAACTAAAGGCAAATGGGGCGCTGCTTCTCATCTTCCTGGTTTTGGATGCTCAGGCACCCCACCAAGGAAACCACCCCCAGCTCACACTAATGACTGCTGCTGTTATTGCTGTGCATTCCCGCCGTGCAGCTAAGACTTTGCAAAGCTCTGTGAAGCTACCTTCAGACACAGCCCCACTGTGGAAAGCAGCTGAGCAGCTGTGCTCACCCCCCACTAACACAGCAGAGGAATATTTAGGTGAATTAGGGGTGGAGGGGAAAGCAGCGCAGAGTCTGCAAAAGGAGCTCTGAGCAGGTGGAGAAAATGAGGGAAATACGCCTTTGTGGGCATGATGAAGCTGCAGCCCGGGTGCTATGCTCATGGCGTGGTGGGGAAAGAGATTTTGCAGGAGCAGGCTTCACCAAAGCATTGAGTCAGCAGGAACTCCCTGGGAGGAGCAGCCTGGTGGCTCCAGTGAGTGGGGGGCCACAATGCCGTAGATCAGCTGAGGTTTTTTTAACAATTATTTTGATATAAACAGCTCTGAACTTGAGGAGCTCCATGTAAATGGGAAGCAGTGGGGCTTGTAATTAGATTTGTGTACACTTTCATAAATTGCTGGAAAACATCAAAGCCGTGATAGAAGGCTGTGGTGCACTTTATTTCCTTCTTCTGTTCTTCTGTTAATTGAATGGTTGATGTGTGGATAGGAAGCGTTGGCTTCGCAGAGTACTATTTACAGACCCGCTGACAGCTGCACTGTGAAAATTAACAGGAACAGAGCAGCCTCTGTCACAGCTCTTCCCATGAGGGACTTGCTTCAAATTAGATCATTTCTTTCATAGGAGAAACTTTCCTCATTGCTCCTCCCTTCTTCGCAAATATGCACACACATCCAGCTGCACACTCCCCTCCTCCCCTCAGGCTCATGGCAGCCTTTAGTGCTCAGAAGGGTTTGTCATTTCCACAAAGTTGGAGTAGTTAGGCTGCTGTTTAAAACCTGTAGTGCATTCCATTTCCAGCAAGACATATTCCTCAGGAAGTTATCCAAATCTGTAAGCCATGCACATGGAACCACAGCTTCATGTTTGCAGGTCTCACATTAACTAGAACATCCTTTTCCTCCTCCCAGAAACTCTAGTAGACATCCACTCAGACTGCTACTGTTGGAAGTGTGGTTACTGTCGTTCCTAGAGAAAATTGCTATGTTCTAAACACCATAAAAACCTCTGACAGGACAGTTCCTACACTCAGCAGTTTGCTAACTAAAGGCCAGGGTTAACCTGGCTGGATGAATTACTTCAAAGTGTCAGTCAAAGTATAAAACTTCAAGGTCATCTATACTTTTGTTATAGTTGATGGAGAGAGTCTAGGACCTGACTGTCTTGGGTAACTGAGGGTTTAGAACTCATGCCCAAAATGCCTGCAATTAGATCATCAGAATGTCTCTTTAATAGACAAGACACAAGAGAGAAGCAAAAGAAATAATAACACAATGTATGGGAGTGAACCAGTCTTTTACATAATTAATACACATGTTTAGCCTGTTCTTAACTAAGTGACAGCAGTTCTTGTTCTTGGTTCCAGTAGAGAAGAAATAACCAGTGAACACCTGAGAATCTAAATCTTAATATTGTTTGTATCTGAGAAATGCAGAATTAAGAATATCAAACTTGAAGCCTTCAACTGACCCCCTCACTTCCCAAAAATGTTTTCAAAACATCTCAGTAACATAAATAGAACTATAGACAAACCCATAGTATAACCAGCTAACAATTAAACAGACCACAATTCAGAGAATTAACTAACCAACAAAATTTACTCTCATTGAGATTCCAGCATGGGCTCAAGTTCTCAATTAATAAAAGCCACATTGTGAGAGTCAGTAGAGACACAGTCACTGAGCCCCTCAGGCTGTCAGGGTAAATAGAATCACATTATCACAGAATCATCAAAGTTGGAAGAGATCTTTAAGTCCAACTATCAACCCAGCACCACCTTTGTAAGTCCTAAACCACATCACCCAGGTCCAAATGCCTCTCAAACACCTTCAGGGATGATGACTCCACCAGAGCAACCTATTCCAATGCCTGAAAACCCTAACAGCAATTTTTTTTTCCTAATATCTAGTCTGGATCTCTCCTGTCTCAGCTTAAGGCTATTTCCTCTGATCTTCTACTGCAGGCATAGTAGGAAAGACCATTCCGCACCTCTCTATAATCTCCTTTCAGGTAATCATAGAGAGCCATAAGTTTTCCACTTAAGCTTCCTCCTCTTGAAACTAAAATAGGAAATGGAAAACCCATTAGACTTTTCTTTTACATGACCACAAAAGCATAAAGAAGTGATTCTCAGAGGTAATCCAGGCTGAAAGCTGATGAAAATTCAGCATCTAAATGACCTTCATGACTCAAACCCGAGTTTGGCTGAAAGTTAGTTGCCCAAAGCCACAAAGTCTAGGGCAGAGTGAGGCACCATCACTGCTAGTGCACCTGTCCATATTAATGCAGAAGGGCTGAGGCCTGGGTTTACATGATTGTTGTTAGAGAAGCTGATGGGTGAAAATGGAGATGTCGACTCTGACCCTTTTTTTTTCTCTTTTCTGTTGATCTTAAGCTCTCTAAAGAACACACATTCCTTGCAATGTCATTGTCCAACACAGAGGCTGTCTTCTTTAACTCAGAGCAAAGCACAGCACATCCATTTCTTCTATTAAAAAATAGTAATACCTTAGGAACCCATTAATAAGTCACCAGCAGCAGGCCTGGCCCTCTTTCAAGTAATGAATGATTTTTTGAATATGCCACTCAAACACCATTTATAAAGGTGTGTGTTGTCCTTTCAGGTAAAAAAACAGTGGACATGTAATATCTACATGTTAGTTAGCAGCCATTTCTACAACCAAAGTCCAGTGACTCTTGATAGCTCATCTTTCCTTTTCATTGGGCAGTGGGATCTAGATGGGGGCAAATAAAGCTCATAGACCCCATCCCACCACCTCCATCAAGACTGCTGATTCTTCAAGCTTTGGGACAGCAGTGTCCCACTGTTGCCATAATTTCCCTTAATTCTTCCTATAAAAAGTAAAATTATAAGCTTGCATTCCCTGCCTCTCCCACAGTTTCTTAAATTAACTAATTAATCATGTTTCTGGGTCCTAGAGGAGAGATCCAGGCAGCCTGGCTGCCTGACACGGGGTGTGAATCATGCTGGTACCAAAGATGACCTTCACTTCTCTGGTTACATCTCCAAAACCACACAGTCATCCATCAGGACACTGAAGTGACTTGTGGGACATGACAGACATCACTGGACATCTTCCCTGGGCTTCTCCGCTCCCTCTGACCCACAGCATTCACCACATCCAAACAGGATACAAGCGATAACTGCTTGTGAGCCACATTACCTCATTCTGAAAAAAAAAATTTAATTGGTACCCACTCATCCCTTCACAGGTCTAAGAGGAGCTGGACATTAAATCAGAAGCTGTGGAGGTGGCCATGGGAAAGCAGGAACAGGATCATGGCACTGCTGAGAGTTGCCCAGGTCCTGGTGATAACAGCAGCCCCTGCAATTTTTACTCCACTCAACTCTTGTCTAATCTGTGTGAGATTAGGACTTGAGGGGATAAAATAATTCACAAGAAATGACCTTTCTGGGATATCAGAGTCACTGATAAGCCTCCAGCCTGGGAGACATGAAACAGTCCCTGCCTGCCAGGAGAGTTCCTGGCCTATTGGAGGTAGTTCCCCTGGGCATCATCACTTTTCTCTAATTAGGATTAAAGATATCAGCATTGTCTTTACCTCTTCTGCTCACTTTTGTGGGTATCTCTTTCTTCCTCCTTTTCTCTTCCTGTACCTTTTGATCTAAGCCTCATTTATATAAGTGGGAACTTCCTACACAGTTAAGTAGGCTCTGGATCAGCATTAAATTGCTCTGGATTCTTCTCATTTTTTCCCTTTAATTCACTCCTTCCCAACTTTGCTCAGGTGTATGGCCAGGATTGATAACATACATTCTTTTGAGGCAAACAGATCGTAGTAATTGGTAGAATTATGTTATCCCTATCCTAAACACAGCATAATGATGCAGGAGCTATTATCTAAATGAGTTTTGCAAAGTTCAGAATTAATTTTTAGGGTACAAAGATGTCCTCAAATAATCAAAACAACGAATCAAAAAAATAACTTTCAAATAAGACTCTCAACTGAAGTTCACACAAATTCATGAATGTGAAGCATCCTACCAGACACCAATGTCTTTGCCTCAGTGAAATCTCATAGAAGAGCACTCTTGACTTCCCACTCCAAAGGTCTATCTGGTTGGGACTCACAGGAATAGTAGTTGTGAAGGTGGCATGTTTCAGTCTTAGTGGAGTGGAATGCAGCAAGGGCAGATCCTTCAACATAAACCAACTTCTTATTCCATGAAACCCAGGAGAGCTTCACTGAATTTACACCACTTTATAGCTTCAGCTGACCATCTGTTTCTCTGTATTAAAGCATGGGTGACACCTCCCTGAAAGCAGAATATTTTCTCAATTTACTGTGGAATCATAGAAAAATTTGGGTTAGAAACAACCTTTAAAGCTTGTCTACTCCAGCCCAAGGCTGGACAGTGCTTGGAGATCTTCAGTTTAAATATGCTGCAAAATCCAAATCTTTTACTGTCTTAATTGAGCAACATGGTTTACACCACAATAACCTGGAGCCTTGCAGCATGACAGGGATCTGGGAGACACAGCCATGTTGGCAATGTAGTGCCATGGAAATGTTCTTTTATGTCATATGAACAGCTGAAATGTATCTGTCCAGCTTGCCAGCCCTTCTCTTTTTTTCTTTTCCCCAAGTCATCATAGGCTGTTCCTGTCCTCATCCTGAGCTGCTAAAGAGGTGTGGAGCTCTTGCGAGCAGAGTCCTAAAGCATCAGGATCTCATAGCTGGTTGAGATGTTACTTTTTTTTGACAATTGTCAATTCACTATATGACTCTGAAATAATTCTACTTCTCTTATTTTCACCCTTGTTTGTTTAACTGAAAGAAAAGATCATTCAAAAGGCTCTATAATACAGCTACTAAGTATGTTCTTAGTAGTAATTATATTAGGCCTTTTGGTGGGGGGATGGGGGCAGTGGTGTAAGGATATTTTACGGGGTAGTATATTTTTAGTTACTGTGGAACTAAACATACCTAATCTTTCAAACCATGTTGTTCTTATTGTAAGGGGGGAATATACGACACTTTCTTTTGGATTCTGGATTTTATGTTTTTTCTTCAAATAGACGAAAAAGAAAATCATTTACTGCTTTCACAGTCCTAAATATCAGAAAATAATTTCTAGTCTGTTTGTGTTACAATACCTCCCATTTCATAATGCATTAAGGAAGGTGAATGATTTTGTGAGGACTTTTATCATTCATAGACTGAGCTAAAAAATACAGAAGTGTTTGAAGAACTCTGCCTTTAAGTTTAGGTTTTTTCAGATATCTGGCTTTGATTCAAGAGGCATACTAACACCTGGGTTATATACTGAGTTCTTCCTAATTAGAATTAGGTGCAGTGACACCAGGACTCAATGATTCTGTTGCCCTGTGGAAAGTAATAACTTTAGTTCTGAGAGACACCTGGTAAGTAGTGTATGAGCAAATAAAACCTAAATCAAGCTCCAAATAAATTAATGGCTCTGGAGACTTGTGAAGGGAAGTACCTGCAGCAAGTCTCTCTGCTTAGACATTGCATGAAGAATCTTCTCTACTGAGGGAGCAGCATTATCAAAGGGTCCATCACTACAGTCCTGGATGAATGCCGTCTTTCCCCTCTACATCTCTGTCACTCTCAAGAGTGTCTAAACCAGCTCTCAGGATGGTACAGTGAAAATAGCTCCTAGTGACTGCTGTCCTACTCGTCTTTCAGATGAGACATGAAATTGAAGCCCTGCGTGCAGAAAAATAACATATTTCACAAGATGGGAGGGATGTTAGTCCTGGTCTTTTGGTCACCTTCCAGCCTGAGTAATTGCATTTCTGCCTAACTGAAATTCCCACTGCTCTACAGTTTAATTGGACAGTAGTTTCTTTTTTGCTTGCCTAAAATCTCAGGTTGGGGTCAAACCCCACTTTCTAATTCAGCAGCCCTCTTTTGAATAGAGCTGCCTAGGCATTTTCAAAAAAATTTCAAATTTGTTTTCAAACTTAGGAGACATCATGCAAAATGAGATGACAGAGCCCAAAGCAAAGAAATCCTTTGGCTTTTGCACCTTAACATCAAGGATCCTTGCATAGAAACATTACCCTGTTTGTCTTGCTGAAGTTCAGCATCCTCCCAGCTCTGCTTTGTAGTCAATAAGGGAATGCTAAGGCAAAATTTCCACCACAAGCAAACCCATTTCTGTGGTGACACTTAAGAATACAGTCATTGCCTAAAAGGGGAGCATCCAGAAGCACCTACTCATTTAAGCATCTTTGTTCATGGCTGACATTTTGGAAGGTATTTTGCAGGGTCTGCACATTCAGATCTCTTATACTCAAGAGCTTTAGTGACTGTAACTTCAATATAACAATATTTTTTAAAATATTTTTGGCCCAAGGCTTCTACCTGGCTCCATTTGAGCTAACTAAGATGTAAAGGTCCACCTCCAGAAGACACCCTTGTGTTTAAGTACTTAAATGTATGTTTGCCTCCAGCAGGAGATTCACTAAGCTTAAAATGAAACACAATTTAAAGGCTTTGGCAAATTAGGCCCAGATTCATCAGTTTTGAAGGAAAAAGGTGTCTAACCATCTGTGGCGATTAGTAACCTACTGAATCAGAGCAGATTTGTAGGGCTGGCAGGAAAAGGAAATTCAGGCATATATTCTGCAAGGCCAGACCTTCACAGAGCATTTCCTAAGAATATTGTTCTAGGGAGAAGCAATTGGACACCTGAACTAGAATACAGGGATGGGAAGCAGAACAGCCGCCCTGTAATCCAAGCAGAAGCAGTAAGAAACCGGGTGAGTCACATAGGTGCTCACAAGTCTATGGGACCAGATGGGATCAATCCTAAAGGGATGAGGGAGCTGGCAGAAGAGCTTGCCAAGCCACTCTCCATCATTTATCATCAGCCCTGACTCACTGGGGAGATCCCAGATGACTGGAGGTGCCAATGTGACATGCATCCATCAAAAGGGCTGGAAGAAGGGTCTAGAAAAATACAGGCCTGTCACCCTGACTTTGGTGCCCAGCAAGGTTGTGGAACAGATTATCTTGAGTGCCATCACATGGCACCTACAAGACTGCCGAGGGATGAGACTCAGCCAGCATGGGTTTGGGAGGGGCAGGTCCTGCCTGACCAAGAGGATCTCCTTTGATGACCCATCTGGCAGATGTGGAAAAGGCTTGTGGATGTGTCTGCCTGAACTTCAGCAAAGCCTTTGACACTGTCTCCTACAGCACCCTCCTGGGTAAGCTGGCAGCCCAGCATCTTGCACCATCAGCAAACTTACAGGTGACACCAATCTGAGGGGTAGTGTTGAAAGGTAGGAATGTTCTGCAGAGGGACCTCTATAGGCTGGATAGATGGGCTGAATCCAACAATGGATGGGGTCCTGAGTCCAGCACTTTGGCCACAACACCCTCCTGCAGTGCTACAGGCTGGAAACAGTCGCTGGACAGCAGCCGGGCAGAAAGGGATGTGGGGGTGCTGGTTGACAGCTGACTGAATATGAGCCAGCAGTGTGCCCAGGTGGCCAAGAAAGACAATGGCACCTGGCCTGTATCAGGAATAGTGGGGCCAGGGAAGTCATTCTTCCTCTGTACTTCGTACTGGTGAGGTTCTACCTTAAATACTGTGTCCAGTTCTGGGCCCCCCATTTTAGGAAGGACATTGAGATGCTGGAGTGTGTCCAGAAAGGGGCAACAAAGCTGGTGAAGGGTAGCATAATGTTGCAGCAACCCTTTTGTTAGAGGGTAGAAATGAGCCAAGACAGACTTCTTGTTTATCACAGCATGAAAAGGGTCCTGGTTTATTCCTCTTTACAGCTCAGCCATCCCGACTCCAACTATTCACCGACCCTGGCTGCAGCAAGCTCCTGCTGTAGGTTTCCCTTGCAGCTTCTGACTGCTGGTTATTCCCTGCTAAACTGTGACTGCAGGGATTAGTTTGCAGACTCTGACTCTTACCCAGCTAGACTATGACTGCAGGTTCCAACAACAGGCTCTAACTGCAGATCCAGACTGACCTCACAGTAATTATTCCCTCTCCCCAGGATCCTTCGTCTTCATGATCCTCTCATTCCCTTTTCCTCCAGGTTCCTCCTCCTTCATAATTCCCCCTCAGCAGCTAACCCTCTCCCTTTTATCTCACTTATCTTTATTGGATATAGCTATGACTCATCAGGGGTGAGGCTGCATTGGTTAATTACACGGCTGTTACTTATCAGGGATGAGGTCCCCTGTATTTCCTTCTCCTACAGCATATGTCCTATGAGGAATGTCTGAGGAACCTGGGGTCTGTTGGAAGACTGGAGAAGAGGAGGGTCAGAGGGAACCTCTACATCTACATTGGCCACAGGAGTCTGTAGCCAAGGGAGGGTCAGTTTCTTCTCCCAGGCAATAAAACAAGAGGACGCAGCCTTAAACTGCTCCAGGCAAGGTTTTGTTGGACATGAGGAGAAATTTCTTCACAGAAAGGGTGATTGGGCATCGGAAAGGGCTGCCCAGGGAGGTTGTAGAGTCACAGCTCCTGGAGGAGTTTAAGAAAAGACTGAATGTGGAACTCAGTGCCATGGTCTGGTGGACACAGTGGTGTTAGGTCATAGGTTGGACTCAATTATCTCAAAGGTCTTTTCCATCCTAGTTGATTCTGTGATCTTTGCTGCCGGACAGTAATGTTTGGCCTCCTAAAGTGCTTTTACTTAATTTGTGTGTACACTCCATTTGGAAGACCATATCTAATGGGAAAAATTTCCAACAACCAGGCAAATTTGTTTTCCTTTGCCTTTAAATGAAATATCAATGGATGGATATTTTATTTTTAGCTGAATATGAAATTTCACAAGCGACCTGTCAAGCTCCTGTTTTCAAGAATGACTTTATTTCACACATCAAGACAGGCTGGGAAATTAGTTTTTCTCACAGAGGCCTCTGATTAGGGATTACAAAGTGAGTGTGGTGCAGAGTGATTTTTCCTCCATCTTTTCCCTCACCTCACCAACCTAGAGAGTACCTTGACTCTGCTGACTAAGGAGAGCAATTCATTACCATGCAAGGGAGGGGGATGGGAAGAAAGATAATCATATTAAGTAGACTTGCTGGCCCAAGAGAGAATAGGAGAGGCATACTTAGCCCATATCACTCTTTTCATCAGTAGATATCAAAGCACTTGAAAAAGGATGTTCATTTGATGGGAAAAGAGATAAATTCCAGTTGCAAGCAGCCTATTGCAGAGGCACCGGCAGGAATGCTCACTTTCATGATGGTATCTTCTAACTCTGGGTCTGCAGGGTAGAGAAATGAACAAGTCCTTTCCTCCAAAAACTGCAGAAATACACTTGAAACTTTATTGACTTACCCAGCGTAACCTCTCATGGGGTTTAGCAAAATATGAGGTCCAGTCTGAGAACCAGAGAGACCAAGGAGATTATGTATTACTAGTAAATGACAGAGCAGACAGGACCTATTGCTTTTGTCAGCAGACAACAGCTGATTTACATCATGGTTTAACTCCTCGCAGAAGCAATAAATAGTCCAGATGAAAGGCTGCAGCATTTCTACCCTATGGAAAATCTGGCCCATTCTGGGGCATTTCTATTATGCCCCAGATCTGAGTTATCCAGCAGATTAGTAGAAATCATTGGAGTAGAAAGTAGCCTTGTTCTGCTGTATATGAACAGCAATATTTGGCTCCACTGTAAAAAGTTCTGCACTGGCTGATCTGATACAGTTAACTGCCTGATTTCCTTTGGGCCACCTGAAAGAGCTGCACATGAGGAACCACATAGTGAAAGCATCAATCCCAAGGTCAGTCTTCATATTCAAGAGCAATGCAACATCTCTACTGGCTACACATCTTTAACCACTTACATGCACATCTCATTGCAAAGAACTCTTAGAAAAACCTCTCTTTTTTTCTCTTCTTTCTTTGTAGTGTGTGGTCTAGCTTGCATCTATTTGCAAATGGCCTTTCTGCCCTGTGTATAGGATAGCAGTGTTCAAAGAGGCCCGAAGTCCTGCTGCGACAGGCAACCCAGAAATACATCTCTCAGGGGGCAAGATGAGATCCCATTGGGTCAAACAGCTGCTGTGCAGTCACTATGACTCATATCAGAAGGGAAGAACACTCCAGGGGAAGCACTTCATGTGGAAGTTACCCATGTTTTCATGATGCCATCTACAATAATAGCTTGGTTTTCAACACTGTGAGGCATCAGTCAATGCCTGAAGCAGTTCTCTGGCCCTAAGACTTCCAGGGCAAATAGAGATTGAAAGAAAAGGAGAAGGAAGACACCAACTTATTTACACTTCTCTGTCATGCTAACAAGAGCAGGTCACATCTTCAAAACCCCTTCTGCAGAGTTGAATACACTCTCACCTTACTCAGTTTTAAAATCCTCCATCCTGCATTGTGCCCATCATGATGCAGGCTTGGCTCTGCTCTGCAAATCTCAACAGCAGCTCTGAACAGCCCAATCTGCTGTGGACCAGTGCCTCCCTCTAATACAGCTGCAAATAGGTTTAAATCATTAGATGTAAGTTACCAAACAGTCTCTTGGATCAGGGTTAATTAAATGAGTGTTGAAATCTAATTAAGAACTGGTCCAGGTGATAATTAGCAGGAAATGTATGCATTAAAATATTCATTTGTCGATGAGCTGCAATTAAGAGTGTGATTTGGGGAAGGATCAATATCTGCATCATGTGATCTAAAGAAAAATTAAAAGTCACCCAGCCTTCAACAGGGAAATGCAGAGGAATTTTGGCTACAGGGGTTTTTTTCTCTCCTCTCCTCCACTCCTTCTTCTGTTTTGGTTTTATAATAACTGCTGAAGATCTCTCTCTGTCTTTGAAAGGAGCATTCATCTCTGCATCCTTTTGTTTTCCTGAAGCACTTCTTTCAAAACCTTGCTCTTCACCACATGGTGTGAGTGGGTTATAGATTTATTAGAGAGAGACTAACAGGTCAAAAAGAAAGATTCTTTGCCAATGAAAATCACTTTCTCCCAGAACAGATTGCTAATCCAAGGGAACATCGCTCATTGTGTGGTGTTAGATTCTTGGGGTCTTTTTTTAGCAGGTTAATTCCTCAAGTCTTTATTCATAGCTGAGGATCTGAAGAGGCTGCTGAATATGTATAGCTTAGACTTATATATATGTACGTCTGTAGCTGCAGTTTACTACAGTCTTCCCAATTTGTAGCAGAGCAATTCTGCTTTCACTGAGATTATTTTTTCTGGTTATAGGTACATAGGGGAATGTGTAAGCCAGTTAATATTTTTCTTGTGCAATCCCAGAAAATTCCTCTTCTGCTAGGAAAACAAGGGTCCTGCAACAGTTCAGCTCCTCTGGAACAGAGCTAGTCTTCCTCTACAGCCACAGCCAGAAACTGAGCTGGTCATTTCCCCACTGACTGTACTTCTGCCAGTAAATACCAGTTTGTCAAAACAGAAGCTATGGGACCATAATTATTTCAGCTGTTCTTTGTCAGTGTCCTGACAGCTCACCTGCCCATCTCCCCAGGCTGGGTGGCCATCCAGCTCCCAGGGCAACTGTCCCCTGCTGTCAGGGCTGCAGCGAGACTGTCCCTCCCTTACACTTCCGCTATCCCTGGGGAGGCCACCCTGTGGGGAAACAACCAACCCATGAACATAGGACTTCCTTGGAGACAGACCAAAAAATTCCTTCCTAAGCAGATCTATTTCTTCTCATCCCTGCCTCCTATCAGAAATTTAAGGATTGCAGCTACTGACCTTTCACCTAGTTTTGGGAAGGAGAGGGATTTCTTTCTTTCCCCAAAACTCTACATTTTTCACAGATTTCTGCAGGCAGCCCTGATGGTCATCCATAGTTCTGCACTGATTTTGACTGCAGACATAATCCTAATATTGTAAATCTTTCCTGGAAATGTGTGGGGTCTTTCATGGTAGCCTCTATTTCCTACCTTTAGTGGAGAGGAAGCTCAGGTCCATCTAGTACTATTTTTGCTCCCTCAATTTAGCAGTGCTGAAGAGATGATGTTTCCTGATGACACATACGCCCTGCCCAGCATACTGACTCCTGTCTCCAAGGCTGGGCAGGGATTTCTCACTGGACTTGGGTGTTACAAAATACAGCATTGTGAAAGAGTGATCTATTTCAGGGGTCTGGAATGCAGAGACTTCACACATTCCACCAAAACAAATTGGTCCACAAATACTATTACATTCATGCAGCAAAGCCTCCTGTGTTTTGCTGCACTGTGTCCAGATCTTTGTCCTTTGACGAGGACAACATTCTGGGCCTGAAGGCGGAAAGAATAAGGCAACAACTTTTGCAGAGAAAATGTAAATGACATCCTAGAAGGTTGAATTTTGGAGGCAGCTAGGAGCTAGGCTGCTGACACTCACCCTCCAGAGTCCTTTACTTCCTGATGCTCTCACCCTCTTGCAAGGGTCAAAATTCATAGCCTGATGGATTGCATGGAGAACATCAGTACCTGGATGCCATTCTACTAAATCTGTGTTAGATGTATGGATTGATGAGCTGGTGTGCATCTGGCTCATTCCCTGCGTGTCTCCTTTTTTTTCCTGTGCTGCAGGGAGCCTCTTCAAGTCTGGTGGTGAAGTTTGCAGACACGGACAAGGAGCGTACAATGAGGCGCATGCAGCAAATGGCAGGACAAATGGGCATGTTCAACCCCATGGCCATCCAGTTTGGAGCTTATGGCGCCTATGCACAGGCAGTAAGTATAGACACAAGCTCTCTGCATGCTCATGGGAGGAGGAGTATCACCTGGAACTGCACAAAAAACTTGTGGGAGTGGACAAAAAACCTGGGCAGAAGTGGAAGCGGTGGCTTATCTGTTAAACTGGTGATATGATGGGAATAAAAATTAGCCATGCCATCCAGGGTAGGCTCTGGAAATCTGGCAGGTGTTTCCAACATGCCATAGACAGTTCTAACAATAACTTTTGGTCATGTGTGGACCCTTGCAAAACACTAAGGGGGCTTAGCCATTGTTGTCAAATAAAAGCGCAACTACACTTTAACAATTTGGATAAAATAAACCGGGTCAGTTTATCCCAGTTCTCTGCCCCATGTCACCATGATGCTGCTGCACCTTGCATCACCATGGGTACCTTTGGAGTGACCACAGGATAAAATAGCTGTTGACAGAAATGCTTTTAGATTCAAAAAGCATGATAGATAATAAAATGTACACACAGACATGTGCCCACACACAGTCCTGCTGCCCCAAGGAGTATGACTGAAGCACACTGGGAAAAAAATCCTGTTGTGCTAACTTCTGCTTTCCCTGTGGACATACCAAATGTAAGAAGATGTGAGTGTACAGAGGGCTGGGCTCTTGATGATGTTCTGAAATGGATGCCTCTGGAACTACTTGTTTTCCTTAGGCTAAAATTAACAAGGGTCTGCAAGACAAGATGAGGCTCAGGTAACTTGGACCCTCTGCCAAATATTTTGGAGGAAGGTGGAGGTGATGCCTGCAGGAGGCAGACACAATACTAACCAGTGACTTTGGCTGCTTTCTCTGAAGCAGATTTTCAGGGAGTGCTTCATCTATTTGATGGCAAAATGTGGCCCTCTGCATGATTTGTGCACAGGAGGGAAATACTGTTGAACACATTGTCCAGAGTAGCATCTTCCTGAATGGGAGACCCAAATCTTGCTGTAGGTGTGCCGGGCCAGCTCAGGAATAACACGCTGATGTGCTAATACTCCTTCCAGTGCAATGTCCACAAGGTTTCCCTTTCTCCCCTGATTGTTTCTTTCTCATGTGTGGGCACCAAGTATTTCCCACCACATCACCATGTCCTCTTTTTAATTTTAAGGTCTTGACATTTCTGTTCCTCTTTAATAGTCCTGTGCTTCGCTGAATGCTTGGTACAACCCAGCCTACCCTTTGTATGAGCCATGCAGAGTCGTGAGGACGTGAGCTCCACTGAAGTTCCTCCTCTCCTTCCAGATGCACCTCTCAGTGCACTTCTGGAGTTTTTGTTCTCTCTCCTCTAGAAAGATTCTATTTTTACCTCCATTTTGCTATCTTCATTTCTACTCCTAGTCAAAGTCAGTCTCTGTCTCTTCCTTTGTCCTCTGCTCCCTTCCTTACATGATAGAAGAGCTACTTCCTTCTCAGCCTGGCTGTGTTTAACACTCTCCCTAGCTAGGGTAGGCTGCAGGAGGAGAAAAAGAGACAGTAAATCCCAAACAAGCCTAGGTCAGTGACCAGCAGACTCTCAGAGGGATGTAGCACCTTTTCCCCCATGTACCAGAGAAATTAGCAGGAGGCAATCCACAGACAGCTTGGGACAAACTTTTTTTGAGGTTGTCAGGCAGCAGAAGTGGCTTCAGTGTTACTCTACAGACATTGGTCATGCAGCTGGAGAGATGGTAAAGACACCACTGTCCTGATGTTCTGGTCCAAAAACTCTTTTTGCATTATTTTTAATCTAGAGTAACTCTTCTAAGTTCCAGACAAGGTTTATACTGATAAGAGAGGATGCAGTTTGCACATTTACACCACCAAAGTTTCATGTTTCTAATCAGATGATACAAGTGCATTATGAGGAGAGGTGAACAAATGGATATTTTTATGTTGATTTCTGTGAAAGCAGAATCTTCTTCTTCTTTTTTTTTTTTTTTTTCCCTGATAAAAATGCTAGTAAGGGGGAAAGAATAAGTTTTAGATCTTGACCCATTGGATATGACAAGCTGGTGACACCAATTACCCTGGGGACTTCAGAGCTGTCTAAATGATGGGATCACATTTCTGTGTGGTGCCTGTACACCCAGAGCGTGCTCAGATGCTGTCTCTCAATCAGCCTCTCTATCTGCTCCATCTCACATGAAAGAGAAGGAAGGGAGCATTGAGGCTCTGTGACGTTGCCTTGGTTGCCTCAGTCCCAATTAATCTAGCTCGGACTGCTGGTTCTCAGATATCAGGGTGATTGGCACCTTGCAAATGCCAGTAGGAGATAGTGGAATCAATAGGGGAGAGGGAAAGGGAGACAGCAGTTTTATTCAGCCTGAAGCTGAAGAGCTAAGGCAAGTCAAGAGGAGGGAAGGTGAAATATCAGGAGCCGGACTGTCATGATGGGTGATGCCACTGCCACCAGCAACTCCTATGACTTTGGTTGAATTGTTTGACTCCCTGATCTTGTTTCTTCATGTACAAATAAACCTGATGATCAGATTTATTTATTTATTTTCTCCCTCAGGGACATGGCTCTCTCTTGTACTGTCTCTCCATAAGCTTTCTCAGAGTGGTATGGCAGTAACATAAGCGTAAGAATAGTCTCAGTGCTTAATAGTAAGGCCAGCACAAGCTTGAGACCTCAGGCTCTCTGATTCATACTTGTAGCCTGTCCTCCCAGCTATCCTGCAGCAGTCCAAACCTGACTGATACACCTATACAAGAATTTCCCAAGCAATCCCATGACAGTGTTTTTCAGTAGATTCTAATGGTCTGTTCCCATGGAGGTGGTTGCTCAGGACCCTGTTGCTGCAGTTTCTTGCTGAGTTTCCCCCAGATAAGCATCTTGCACGTCACGGTGACTAGATTAGCTCCCAAAAAGGTCTCAATGCACCAAGGTGTTCAGTGCAGCAGAAACCCCCATGGTGTGGCTATTTGACAGATTGGTGGGCAGCCATGGGTTTGCCAACCCAGCAACAACTGCTGAGGAGAGGCACCAAAGGTCTCTTCAGTCCATTGAAGCTTGACAGATAAACTTTAGTGTTGCCATCAGGACATATTTGGGCCCCAGCTCCTCTCCAAGTTACCTCCCTTACAGCCCAGCAAATGGCCATGCCACAGCTCTCCCTGCTGCTGCACATTGCCAACCCCCTCAGCCTCAACCCAAATAATTTTAACCCTGATAGGAGCCACAATCTCGTATCAGTCAAGCAACCAGTCCTGGGATTCAGCAGCCGTCTGGCCTCAGACACAGAGACAAAAAAATTGAGGAAGCAAAGGGAGTTCTTCACTGTGTGTGGTTTTCTATCCCTTTCTCATGTGCCACCTTCAAACAGACCAGACAAAGCTTGGCACCAACCCTATGTGCTGTTTCAATGGCACAGAAAGTCACATCAGACCTACCTCACCTCTTTTGTATGCAGCTCAAAGCAAGTCAGATTTCATAGCTTTCTAAAACTCCCAGAGCCCCTACTCTAATTTATTTCAGTGTGAGTTTTTTGATTGTTTTAGGTTTTTTCTCTTCAGCAATATCTTCCCATACTCATTTAACGTCCCCTTTTATGGAGCAATTATTTATTTTATTTCACAAGTGTACAGGGCACTAGCCCTTTTCAGTGTCAGGTTACTGTGGATCTACATCAGCTGGGTACTGAGAGCTGTTCCTGCAGTCTAAGGCCAGGTTGAGATATAGATCTGGATTCAGCCTGGAGAGAAGGAGAGTGATGCTACCTGGCACCACCTTTGATTTGCTGCCAGTCTAGGAAGAACCTGCAGGCACTCTCTCACAGTGCACCTACTTAGGGTGGCCAAGCCCAAAAGCACAAGCAGTGACAATCAAAACAGTCAGGTGGTAGTATAGTCCTGGCACAAATAAGCTACAGTTCCTGCAGGTCTTCCAATGAAGAAAAAGGGCAAGGAGTGTTTAGTGCCTGTCTCATGTCAGTGATGCCTCACCATGCAGAAAGGAAATGTGCACAGATCAAAAAGGATGAGGGAGATGGGAAAATGCAGAAGAGCAAAGTAAGAACAAAGGAAGGAGCCTTGGAAAGTGACAGATACAGTATAAATTATTTAAATTTTAAATTATTTAAGATAAGATCAAAGTCATAAATCAAGTTTGCATAAAAAATGGGGTGGGACTGTTAGCCACTGGCCAAACTCCAGCCATGGGACTGATTGCATCCTGCAGCAGGGGATAGGCATAGAGTTGGTGTGTAAAAACAAATAGGCTGGGACAGAGACAACACAGGAAATGCTAACCTTTGTTCTCTGGCCTGGAAAAAGTCCCTTCTCAGTAAATCCCAGTTCTCATCACTCAGAAAAAGTACAAATGGCTGCTGCTGCTGAACTGCAGACAGTAACTGCAACAAAAATTTGGAATGTCCAGCATTCCAGCAGCATTCCAGCAGAGCTCTCAGACATCACCTTAAGTGGTCTCCTTGGGAAGTTAGGGCAGCACTGACTACTTTGCTGGCCATAAAACCCTGGGTGCTCTGTTCTGCCTATCTGTCCAGCTCCCATGGAGATGAAAGGATATTTGTGCTAAATGATCTGCGGTAGTGCTGACAGGAAGAATTTTTTTTTCCAATATTTCTTCAATTTGTACTGTGAAATTATTTTGGAGAGATACTTAAAAAAAAAATCAGCTAGCCCTATGAAATCAGGGAAAAATTACTGACTACAGGCTACCTTCTGGATATAATAGTTATTACATTTAAATTACTAAAATGGGACAGTATCTTTGGTAAATAAAACCTTTTATGCAAATTATTTGCACTGATCCATTCCAGAAGAGGAAGCTATTTTTGGGCCACAATACTTTGTAGCAGGGTTAATACCATATTTCTGACCACCAGCTCCCTAGTAATTCAGAAATAATGAACACTAAGATTTCTGCTCTACATACAAATATTTTAGGTCTTTTGGGGAATTTTCCATAGTTTTCAGGAAGTTAGGAACCCAAAGTATTGTGTGTCAGACTTTGGAAAGACACTAAGACACGTGAAGCCAGGTGTTGCATATCTGTTTAGGCTTTTTTAATGTCTTATTATATTTAAATTTTATTTTCAAAGCAGAAATTTCTATTTCCAAGAAAACACAAGAAGTATGAAGGACAATTCTGATTTTTTTTACCAATTATCTTCTGTTTGTTTCAAGGCTTGGAGGGTATTTTTAGTTTTAATTCCCAATTGCCAGTTAGGTACAGCAGACACGAATTTGTCAGTTACATGATTTTACCAGATATGAGTTGTATTACTGCTTGATTGACTACTTTATTTGCCTCTTTCTATTACAGGGATAGCATGAGGATACATTAGCTAAGTCTTTGTATAAATAATTAGAGGTGAGAAGTATGGGATGCTGTTATTACTTTTATTATTATTATTGCCGAATGAAGAATATGAAAAGTCAAACAAAACATTGTGTGGTTCAGAAACAAAGATAGAAAATAGCACTGGAAAAAAAGGAGAAGGTCATCACAATGTTCAGAGAAAGACTGAAGGGCAATGATCACAGTATTTCAGAAAGAGCTCATCAGAAATAATCCCCCTTTCTCCTCTTCCCCTTCTTCAGTTTCACACATATTTCTGTTGGGGGATGGGGAAGGCAAGTTGTGCATGCTTTTCCTCTTTCTAGCAGGATTTTTTTTCTATGAGAAAGTTCCTTCATTTCTCCATGCAATTGTCACCCATGTAAGAAAAGGACAGTATTTCCTGTCCTTGAGTGCCACTGCAACTTAAAGTAGGAAAAAGATGTGTGAGACAAACCCTTACATGTGTCTCTATTGATCAGCCAACACTGCCACCCCTTCCCATGCTTTGGATGGCTTTTCCAGTGCCTCTCCATCTGTTTCAAGCATTGAGATAGTGACTGCAGGCTCTTATCTCTTGGGGTGCTGTCCAAGGGCAGGAACCAGTCTGGTAGCATCTCTTGGTCTCCTCAAAAGATAAATATTTGAGCAATAGAAAAGATAGCAGGAAAGAAGGAATGAATCTTTAAAATGGATGGGGAAAAAGCTCTGAACACTGAGGCAAAGGTCATGTGAAGGAAGTAGGAGAAGCAAAAGGAAGTGAGTCCTTTCAGCTAAGGGAGGCAAAAGCTCCTCTCTGTCCCCTTGGATCAGTCTGAGATAATAAGGCTGCTGCCTTCCTGATTAGTGCTCTGTAGCCCCAGCCCAGGCAGGGAAAATCTGCATTTCAAATGGCATATTTTAAAGTACACAATACCCAGGGGCCCTGCTGCTATTGATTTGCCTCTGGTGGGGTCACTGCCTCACTTTCTACAGCTTTATTAACTGGGACCATACACTGAGTCTCTTTCAAAGTGAAAGGAGAGTGGATGGGACATTTGTCTTCAGAGGGAGCTGGGGAAAGAGTGGGGTGACTTTCACTGGGAATGCCTTGGAGGTTTTAGAAGGAAGACTGGTGACCGTTACAGGACTTGTTCTCCTACTGTAAATTTCCCTAGAGCCACCCTGAGGGGGAAGGAAGTAGGTCTTATGCTGTCAGCTTCTTTCAAGGGGACTGAGTTACTGTCCTCCCACCCCAGTGGTGCCGCTGCACTCAGCCAAGCTCTGACCATCAGCCACTGGGCTGGGTAGGAGCCCCCTCTTCTTCTCCCTTAGCCTTTGCCCCTGAGCACCTCCAAACAGAGTGAGATGGGCATGAAAGGGATCTGTGACCAAGTTTGTCAAGGGTTGAAACATCCAGACATTCCTTGGGCCTTGGTTGAGGCCACCTCTCCAGCCAAGGAAGCAAAGCCATCAGCTGGGATGCACACCTGTGTTCAGGTATGGAATGCTCTATTCCTTCCAGCTACAGGCAGTCCCATGTTTACCCTATGGACTAGGTCTGAAGGTTGCAGAGAGGTCTGTGTCCCCTGGGTCATGATTTGAAGGGCTCATTTCAACATGCCAGAGGGATTCCCTGGTCTCTAAGACGTCTCGGGGAGTACATCCACAGAACACTGAGTATAACAGATATTGGGTGACTGCTCTCTGCAGGAGCACCTCTGTTTTGTAGCAGAGGCACCTGATAGTTTCCCGTATCACAGATTAGGACCTTATTTTTACTACATCAAAGTGTGAAAAGGGGTAAGAAGGTGCTAGAGCCTATAAAACTGTGTATTAAAAATCTTCAAAGCTACAAATACGTGAAAAATATATTTTAAAAATCAAAAAAATCTTTAGGCATTACCAGGTAAAAATACCCAGAACAGAAGATGAGATGTGAGTTAGCACACCTAGTGTTGGAGCCAATCCAGTCTTAAAGATGCATGGATTCCCCTTCCTCCTTCACTTCCTTGGCATACTTTCTAATATTGCCTGCTCAGTACCTCCTCTGGAGAATAAACTCAAATGTTGCCCAGGAACAAATGTACTCCTTAAAGGAGAATCAACATAGTGTATAATACAAAAGATTGTCTAATCATTCCATCAGTAATTGCAATGAGCAAAATATTACTAATTAAAATGTAAAAGTGCCTTATGCAGGGTAAAATTAAAAAGGGTGATTAACCATCAAAGGGAAAGCCACCACTTTGCCACCAATCTGCATTAGGCTTCAAAAATAATAATATTCAAATCTAGTACAACACATTTCACCTGTAGACCTGACAATGTGTGGACTCAGGTATCCTGTGTTACATTTTATTGCTGGAGATATCAAGGCAAATTTACATAACTTGTGCATGGTTATTCAGCAGGTTCTTGTCAGAGCAATCCTTACTTTGGACTGTTTATGGATGGTGACAGGGAAAGTTTCAGCATTTGAATGAGTGCAGTGATTTCAAGGGTTTGTTTTAGTGTATGTGTGTAAGAACAGCTAATTTAGCTGATACTTCCATATTAAAGCGAACAGAAGTGAACAGTCTGTTCCTTGCCGTGACTTCTGAGGTCTGTTTAATTCTTAGAAGCATGTCCCAAGTGCTTAAAGAACAGCATCAGAGGTGATTTCCTGATGGGAGAGAGAATGAAATCAGAGAGAGCAGTGAAACAGAGTTACTCCAATTTTGGAGACAGCAAAGACATGACTCACTTCTAACATCACCACAGAAAAATATTTCTCTTTTCCACTATTATCATCAAGTCACAGACTACCAGAGGTTAGGGAACATACAGAGTGAGGTTTCCCAAACTTTCTGCCCATCTTCTTTCCTCCACACCTTCTCTAAGCACTGAGACATACCCATCCTGTCTGGCTCTTCGTACAGCACCAGGGAAGGAGACAAGAAGCAGCTTCAACCAAACTGTCTTACTCTTCAAACCAGGACAATTTTAAAAGCTCTCTGCAGCCATACTGTACACATGAACTGCACCAGTTTGTGAAACATAATGATAACAAAGTCTTTTTTTAATCAAAGAAGCATTTCCAGGATTAATAAACATTCACCAGCCTTCTGCTCCAAATTTTTTAGCCTGAAAATGCAGCCTGGGTTCCTTATTTCTGACTTTTGTAGGTGCTCTGAAAGAAGCATCATTTTGACCACTTTCAAGAAAAAAATTATTTGAGAAAGTCAACCCAAAACAAAACTACAGGGAAGGGGTTTTCTCACTAGACAGTATCAATCTTGCTAAAACACAGGAGCTCCCGTCTCTTGTACAGCACATTTGGGGGTCTCTGATAGTGTTGCAAATAGATACTATGACCTGATCAGAAGTTTTGGTAGTGGTTTTGCTCAGTACCCAGCTGAAGCTTCCTGGCAGCACTAGAAAAAGTGATTTTTGCCACTGACAGATGGCAATAAATCAGGTTATCTCTAGAGAACTAGTCAAAATTTCTGCTTTGTAGAAAGAATCCCCTTTTCCTACGTACATTGGTCTTCCATCAGTAACCTCCAGGCTTTCCCAGAGTTTTGAAATAAGCAATGTAAGCCATGAAACTGCTCTGCTCAAGTATATTGTGTTTTGTCTGTGTAAAGACTTTTCTCTGCCTTACTGACCAGAGAAGTACCAAGGAGCTGGTGGGCTGAGCCCAGTTCACAAGAGACCTCCACACTAGGGAGCACATGGTGGGGTGGGGACCATTAAGACCCCAAGTTGCAAAGATGCCCTTGGCTTCCAGCCTCTGTAGCCAAAAGAATGACTGAGCCTGGGGCAGAGGGGGTACCACAGAGGTGGTGTGCTGACCTTCCAAACCCTTGGGATGCATCCCCCGCCTCACCAGGTGCCCTCCTGGTGCCGGTGCCACAGGCTGCCCTGCCAGTGACCGCGTGATATTTTTTCCCTGCTCTCTTTGTTCCAGCTGATGCAGCAGCAAGCAGCCATCATGGCGTCGGTGGCGCAGGGCGGATACCTGAACCCCATGGCAGCCTTTGCCGCCGCCCAGATGCAGCAGATGGCGGCTCTGAACATGAACGGCCTGGCAGCCGCCCCCATGACTCCAACCTCAGGTGAGGGGGCAGTGGGCTGGAGAGGGCAAAGGGTGGGGAAATCAGACCACATCCCAGAGGAACACCTGGCAGGATTTGTTAGCTCTTTATCCAGGTGAGGATCAGTCTCTCCTCCCAGGTAACAAATAAAAGGACCAGAGGAGGGGGTCTCAACTGGCACCAGAGGGGGGTTTGGATTGGATACTAGAAAAAGGTTCTTCCCAAAAAAGGTTGTCAAACATTGTAACAGACTGCCCAGGGCAATGAACGAATGTCCATCCCTGGAGTTATTTAAAAGGCGTGTAAATGTGGAACTTAGGGATATGGCTTTGTGGCAGGCTTGGCAGTGCTGGGCTAATGGTTGGGCTTGACGATCTTAGAGGTCTTTTAGAACCTTAAATATTCTGTGCTTCTATGACATTTCTCAGTCTTATCCCATACACAACTTCTTTTTAGCTCTGAGAACCCTCCAAACACAAAACATCCCATAGTGACCTCTGTGGTTTTTGGTGCATATATATGTTCCAGAGGTCAGCGCTTTGCTGACAGCCAGGCTGTCCCAAAGACTAGAAAAATAGGGTTGTGGTGAGATGAAATATCATTAACAAGATGAATTTTTCCTTTGGGACACATAAGTCTTTCCCCCTGTTGTGAAATAGGATGGAAGGTAGTCTAGGAACTGCTGCTACCTGGAATGAGGGTGTTTAGTGAGGGGGTTTCTGGCTGCAGGAACATAGACAGGTAGACAGTGAAGGGGTTCCATGATCTGGTTAGGCTGTGAAAAGCCCATTCTAGGAACTGTGGTATATGATTCAGCAGGCAGAGAAATAAGCTGAGGCAGAAACAGGACTATATTTCTTCTTTCAAAGAACAAGATTACCATTTGGGAAGGAACACATCAAAGAATCATCAACCATGGCAGTCCTGGACTGACATGTGGCCTAACAGCAGGGAAATAGGGAAGCAGTAAAAGTGGGGCCAAAAGAAAGAAAGAAGTGAGGATATGGGAAGTTTTGCAATATACTAGAGTCTGGTAGGGAGGCAGAGGACTCAAAGGTACATCTTGAAAGGACCATTTGTAACAGAATATCACAAGGGACTGGGGAGAGAAGGGAGAGTAAGATCTCATTGCACAAGACTTTATGGAGACCCAATAAAAAGCACTTGACTCAAAAATCTTATACTGAACATTTCAAAATATATGTTTATACAATGATAAATGTATAACCAAAAAGTTGATGGAGCTACTGCAAATCCAAATTAAAAAGTGGCCTAATTATATGTGTACCCTTTAAACCCATTGATGGCAAGATTATCTTATTTGCATTAGCTAGATTTGTTTTGTGTTGGTGGGAGCACAGAGAACATCAAACAAAGACTGCCTGGAATTCAAATATTGTCAGGGCCTGGAAAGCTGAAACCAGGCAGTGGTTTGCAATGGACCCACCACAAAAGAGCACAAGCTCTTTTGAATATACATAAGAAATTCTTCAAAATTAGTGCATTCTCTGTCATGGGTGTAAAAACACCTGTACAACAGTCAAATTCTGTGCCTAACAGGATCATGAAAAATATCCCAGGTCTTTTTTGGTGTAATTTTTTCCACTTCTGCTATGCCCAGTGCCTTTCAGAGTCAGAGAATCATGCATTTTAGGTTGTAAACGACCTTTAAGATCATCAAGGCTGACCATTAACCCAGCGCTGCCAAGCCCAGCACTAAACCATATCCTCCAACACCACATCAATGTGCTTTTAAAATACATCCAGGGATGGCAATTCCACCCTGGGCAGCCTGTTTGAGTATTTGACAGGATGAGGGGACTGTTAAACTCTCACTGTCAGAATACAGGAGAGGAAACTCATGTTATTTACCTGCATTCTGGATCACCCATGACTGGTCATTATTGAAAATAAGATGCTGGTTTAGATGATCACTTGATGTCTTTCACAGCAGCCGATTTTGCACTCTCCTAATGACATTTTTTCAATCACAGAGCTTATTCACTTTGGTATTATTGCAGATTTACCATGAATGAGTACCTTCCTTCATGAAAAATCTCTGTGGAAGGCTGTGGAAATGTCCACCGACAATTATCACTTACGAGAAATGTTTAGACTTTGAAATTACTCCTTGTATTACTACAACACTCACAAAGTATGTGATAAGATGCATAGAAAATGTTTCACATGATGTCTGAGCAAGCAAGCCTACAACACTAGCAGAGATTTTTGAGTAGCCAGGAGATATCTGAAGCCTAACATTAATTCTCCTGCTGGCTTTTGTTAGCATTCAGAAAGCCAAATGGAAACTGATCATTCTTGCTTCATAGCAGGATTTCTAGTCATTGAAGTATATCTTTGTTCTGCCTTGGAAGGAAAATGAAATATTTCAAAGTTCTGGGGAAAAAAAAAACAAAACCAGGCTCTAGAAAAACTGTTTCAAACATTGGGGGAAAAAAAAAAAAAAGTTTTGATCTTCCTGAAGCAAAAGAAAAATTGTGCCAGAAAAAAAGATTGTGGTAACCCAGAAGTCCTAGAGGCTTTGGAAGTATTGGCTCAGTGCAGTGCCTCTGTGCTGGTATCTTCAGGGTTCCTAATAGAGCTGGTTTCCTCTATGTCCCACCTCTAGGAGAGTGGATTCCTGGGAATATGACCATAAGTTCATTCATTCCCATGGGACCTTGGGGCACAGAGTTTCGATTCAGGCAAATCTAACAGATGAGAGACAGTATCAATCTCACCTGGCTTTAACCATATGAAACTTAGACATCTCATTTGAACTGCAGTCACTGGAGTGCAATAAGTACTCCATGTGGGTAATTCAGACCAAGGAAATTTTAATGCAAGTTGCTGTCATTTTAACAGTCTTCCATCAAGAGTCAGGTTTATTTCACACAACAGCCCATAACTGTGAGGCAATTAATTTGACATTTCTGAGAGTTTGGTTCAAGTTTTACATTTCTCCTGTCACTGCTACAATGTGGGTGAAAAGTGGGCCTGGCAGTGGATCTGCTCTCTTACCTGCAGTGAGGGGCTAGAAATGAAATTTTATTTAGGCTTCCTTCCTTCTTGCTCCTCTCCCTCCCTCCCTTCCTCTCTCCTTCTCTCTCTCCATGTTGTAAATCTGCACCTGGTGTAACTACAGCAAGAGATCTCAAACAAGGGATGAAATCCACAGCCAGCATGCACCACCACCATTTGTTTTCTATTGTGGCATCATGCCAGTTTTACTCCAGCTACAGAACTGGCCTCTCCAGGGGGGTTCTTTATAAGAATAAAATTAAAGAATTCCAATAAATATGCGTAAACTTCCTTAGATGTGCACAAAATAGCAAGCACAAATCCCTTGCTGAAATTTTAGAAAAAAAATTTATTTACATTTTCTGTGCAAATAAAGGAGAGATCCAGAAAAGCAACTGAAATTTTAAGTAGCCTTTGTGATTTGGAAGCTGATGGCATATGCTGAGAGCATTGCCTTTGGACTTCAGTTGCCACTGCTGGCTCCCTGTACCTCCACAGAGGACATTTTTAAAGGCCAGCTCCATTTAAATAAGAAAAAGGGAAGCAGCAGTTTGTCTGCTCAGGGTATAAGAAATGACCTGAAGTGCTGCCTTTTTTGGCAGGGGGGATACTCAAATCTGAACATATTAAAACATCTCATGTACCCGTAGTGGCTTTCTTAAAGCACCAACACAGATTTAAGCAGTTGTTGAAGTGTGTTATTGGACTAACCCATCATGGAATGCTGCAATGGTGAAGAAAATATCTGCAGTTGGTTTAAAAGAGAGGTTACTGCAAAAATGGTGTTTTCAATCAGCAGTATACCCTGGCACAGAAAGATATTGTTGAAGATAAGATAGTTTAACTTCCCACTCACACCTAGCAAGAGAAAAATATGATTTCATGCTCATTGAAAACATATTTTTGGTCCCTGAAATCATCCTGAACATTTTGCAAGAAGAACATACTGTCCAGTCATTTTACATATACATAGGAGGAAGCCAGTGAGGTAGCAGACAGATTTAATTCTTTCCCCAGAAATTTAAGAATTCTCTACCAGTGGGTGACAAGATCCCACTCCGAACATAAAGATGAATTTGTTCTTCTGAAACAGCAGCATTACAATCTCCTACAGGATGCATCTGGGAAAAAGGAAAGAATACAATTCCATGAAAGGAACAAATTTAGTCCAAATTTTGCCCCCATTCATTGGGAGATATCTGTTAGAACAGTATGAAGTCAAGTTTGGGCCAAACAGTGACATTAAAAAATGTATCACTGGATACCTTTAGGCTACAAATAAACTTGACAAGTCTTTTAAAGATCCCTAGTGCTGAGAAAGTTCAGAATGAGTTTTCACATGAAAGGTGTATTCATGAGAGAGTGCAGACAGAGCAGTCCTGAAAATCGGTACACCCACTGAGATCCAAAGGGAATCTGATAGGAACTGCTGTAGAAAGCTAGGGCTGAGAGTTTTTGGAGGTGTTTCAAGCTTCTCTTGAATGCTTTCTGAACAGGGGGGCAATTGCAAGCAGTCCATTTATTTGCTCAACAGCTTGGGAGTTTTTCATTTCTCATTTTTTTCTTTGTGGGTGGTGGTCGCAGCTGTTGTGTCAGCAGTTTTCTCCACAAAGTTGTTGTTTCCAGTACTCACCAGCCCTGCCCTTGTGTCCTCCCCATTTGCAGGTGGAAGCACGCCTCCTGGCATAACTGCACCAGCTGTGCCTAGCATCCCATCTCCAATTGGGGTGAATGGTTTCACCGGCCTCCCGCCGCAGGCTAATGGGCAGCCAGCTGCTGAAGCCGTGTTTGCTAATGGCATTCACCCTTATCCAGGTAAGCCAGACCACTCCTGTGCCCACAGCCTGTTGCCTCAGTCCTGGGGATACTGTCCACACCCACAGGCTTTGCCCAACAAAAGTCTGTGTCATAGGCTCAGAAGGGTTATGCCCCACAGCACCAGGGCTCATTATAGCATTGGTGTATTGTGTCTTATACAGCTACAGTGTTAAACAGTTCAATCTGGATGATAAACATCAAGGGCATGTTGGAGGTGGAAAAACTGTGTACTGAATATTTGAGTGCTCATCTGCTGGATAACATGTCTGGTGAATACAGTCAGGACAACCAGCATGTTTTGCTTTGGTTGAAAATTGACCTGACTCCTGAGCAGTTCATGCTGGCAGACGCCCTCTCAGCACTGCCAAGTGTCTTGCTTCTGGTTAGTCTTGAAGGAGTTGTGCTAAGCCTGTTTGCACTCAGCACTGGTATCTCCTGCTGGAATTCCTCTGCAGCCAGATGGCTCTAGGAGAATGATCCGAAGGGTCCACATGTCCGCTGACCCAAGTGGCTTCCTGTGTGCAGGGAGCAGGTGTTGATCCCCAAAATGCTCACTGCACACAAATCCTGCTGCCTTACTGGGCCTGGAGAGTGAATCTGTATTAATATAGCCTCTGAGTGGGCTCAGGGTCATCCTTTGGTGGCACACTGCAGAAGAACTGCTGCTGGGATTCACACTGTGCCTAGCTTGAAGATGCCAGCAATAAAGAAGTGATTTTGCAAGCACTGGCAGTCAGAGATGAATGAGGAAGGTTAAAGGATACATACCTGCCCCTATACCTATATTTACAAATAAACATACAGTCTAAATCTTTAATTAACAAGAACTCAGGAGTTTACCATTCCTTAATGTGCACCTACATTTTTTCAGCATCCTTGAGATTTGAGATAAATCTCTCCTCTAATACACTTCCTCTAGGAAGGCATTTTTTACCACTCCTGTACCCATACTAATGGTAACAATCATAGCAATAAAAATCTAAGTAAATGTTGCTAATTAATCCTAATCACCAGCTGGCAAAGGAGTATTTTACCCTGGGGAACTGATAGATTGATCTAGTCTGTTAGGAAATCAAATACTGAGTTTAATGTTGCAGCCAGAAATCCCCCAAAAAATTTAAGAAAAATAATTCTTTCAATCTTAGCCAGTCCTGAAAATTCAGAAGGTTCATCATCATAGCAGACTTTATGAGCTACAAGGAAAAATACCATATAATATAGAAATACCAAAATCTTACCTAGGTATTGACAAATCATTATCTTCCTCCCAACAAACATTTTGCAAACATGGAGTTTGAGTTCAGCTCTAAGCAGAATTAAAATCAAGGGACTTCCTGTACTCAAAATTAGGCATGGATATATGTCTTGTAGCAGCTTAAGGACTGGGGAGATATTGGAGTCATCAGAAGACTGCAGAGAGCCCTTAGTATGCTCAGTGAGTTCAACTACAACACTGAGAAAGCATTCTGTCTTTAAGGTTATATAAACATGGCCATCTGTTCTTCTGTCCATTCATTTCAGTTTGCTTATTTGCCAGTCAATCATTTCTCTCTTTATTCATCCATTTCTATGTATGCCTGTCCTTTCTTTCTGGTTTTTTTTAGATCCTTTTAGCCAATTTCAATGATCCATTACTGTGCATATCAGAGAAAAGGTGTTCTTCCTAGGCGAATCTTAATGGCTTGAGCTTTTGTTACTATCCCCAACTACCCCCATAATTAAAGAATACCTCAGTTAAGTGTTTCATCCATGATTATATAAAAGCCAATAGTCTTAAGCTGATTCTCTCTGAGTTTCGGAGAGCGGCTCAGGCAGCAATTCACAGTAAGTCCCTGCACAAACACCATCAGGCTGACACACTGAAAGGTGACAGTCATCCTGCCCCTCTTCATTGCAGGAAGAGAGACACCCTTCTGCCAGTAATGCTGACATCCAAACAGTCTGAGCTGTGTAAAGTTTGGATTTATCTCAGGGTAACTTCAGCAATATATTTGTCTTTCTCATTGCTCAGCTTCCCCATAATGTGGTGACACCTTAAGTTATACCAGAGGTGTAAACGGAACAGTGGCAGATCCAACACCCACCTCTCATTATGCTTTTGTCTGTCCCTGAAATGCTGAAAGCAAGTCCACATAGCTTACATCATGCATTTGCTCCATCTAATTGTGTTCCTTCTCATGAGCATTTATGCACTCTCCAAACCTCTCTTCCTTGCCACAGGCTTTATTCAGTCCTGGCGCTTAGCAGCATAAAAAATAAAAGGATTAGACACTTATATGGGTAATGAGAACATCCACAGCCATATTAGACTGGATAAAAATGTAGATAGGACACAAAACTTCATGTTTTATGATATAAGCCAGCCACTAATTGCTTGGGGTTAGAAAGAAATTTTCATCATTGGGCAGCTTGTTCCATTATTATGGGATTTTTCTCACTCTCCTGTATTGCATCTCTTACTGCCCTGTGGTTCTGAATGGCTCTGTCTCTAAATGCAAGGGTAGAAATAAAATACTACAGCTGAACAAGCAATTGCACTAACACTATGAAGAAGGGAAGATCATGACAGTCCCCATCCAAAGTCAGCATCTTCCAAACAACTTTTTTTTATGGAGTATCTCTCATTCTGAAAGTGGCTAAGACTGCTCCTGTATTATGTACATAATCATAGTCTTGCTATGATTATGACTTGCCATATATTGTTTAAATCCTGAATATTGCTTTCAGATACTCTCATACTCCACAAAAAAAAAACCCCTCAAATTTGGGTTCACACCATTACAACCTGTAGCAGAATGTCCTTTGTTGCCTGAAAATAGCAAAACAGGACAATGAACATCTCTAGAGGCATGGCATCCATATCTTTCAGACCCTAATAAATTCCATTAATTGTGCAGTTTGTCTACATGTTCACCTTTCTGACTAGCCATATTATTTTTGATGCTGCATCAAAAGGACTCCAGAATACCACAGCCTTTATAAAAATAAGTCCTTATTATCTAATGTATTTAGTCTGTGATTTCACTCTTTTTTTCTTCTGTCTTCCTCTGCTCTCTTTTTCAAGATTCCCTTTGACTAGAGAAGGGATGTACACAGTATCATTTCAGTCAGATTACCAAACTATCCATGGCTTTGTGGCAAAGACCAGAATAATTTGAACATTCCTACTTGCCAGGGCTTTGATCACAGCACCTGTCCCTGCAGGAATTAGCTTTCTCTGTTAATCTGGTGAGGCTATGGATCCATGCAGTGGCACTAGAAAACCATTCCTTGCAGTCATAACCTTTGCAAGCCAGGGTCTCACCTTCTCCAAGATCAGACAGGACATAATGCCTCAGTGCACTTTTTGCCACAGAGTGAATAACAAGGCAATAAGTATTTCCCCTTCCACTCATCTGAGCCCCTTTAGAGATTTGACCTTTTTGTGTATTAATTCCTGCCCTTTAATCTTTCAGTTTGCAGAGCTACTGAATGTGGCAATGTGTCACAACATATAGTGGGGACAAAGAGCATTATCTGTAGTGCCATGATCTTGTGAGTCACTTTGCAGCAACACAAGAGCGTTTGCCGTTTCCACATTAGTCACAGTAGCAGGGATTGCACTCTTCTGCCAAAGCTTCTTAGCCACACAGAGCCCAGAGCCTCTCTTGTAACCATGTGTGATGTACAGTAACAGTAGACACCATCTGCATTGGCTTCTGTTGTGTTTCACATCATCAAAATTCTGCTCTCTGCTAACAGGTCCTGCCCTGCTGAATTGCATTGTGAGGGCCTAGACAAAATTCTCACTCCGAAGATAAGGCCTTTTTGGTAAGAGAATGGCAGGGAGGGATGAGAAAATTGTGAGACCAAAGGGTAGCAAACAACAGAGAAAAGGGATTGGCTGTCAAAGAATCGGTGAAATGAGAGAACTGGAAGAAGGAACAAAGCAGAGCTCTCAGAAAAGTGAGGACTGTTTGATAATCTTCTGCCCAGTGATGTGTCCAGAAAGAAGTGAAAATACACTACATAGCACCTTACATCCCTCACACTCCTCCTGGGCCAAAGGATGCCCAGCTTGACCAGAGCCAGGGATGGCTCAGCAGTTTGGCAGCTTTGTGGAGCCTTAGATGAGGAATGCTTTCATGGATGCTGACTTCTTCAGCTTCCTCACAAGGGGAAGCAGAGGAGCAGGCACTGGTCTTTTCTCTGGTGATCAGTCACAGAACCTGAAGGAATGGCCTGAAGTTGTGTCAGAGGAGATTTAGTTTGGGTATCAGCAAAATGTTCTTTGCCCAGAGGGTGATTAGACACTAGAACAGGCTCGCTAGGAAAATAGTCATAGCACCAAGCCTGGCAGGTTCAAGAAGCACTTGGACAATGCTCTCAGGCACATGGTGTGACTCTCGGTGTTCCCCAGTGCAGGATTTCAATGATCCGTATGGATCCCTTCCTAATCAGGATGTTCTGTGATTCTGATTTAAGTGCATTTGGTCTGGATTTAGGTTGCTGAGGAAAAAAAGAAAAGTCCCCTCAGTTCCTTGTAATCCATTAAAAGTGTGTCACCTCATTTACTGTTTCCAGGCACATAATGGTTCTTTTTCTGACTGGTCACCACTTGCAGGACTGGATCTGTCGTTCCACTCTGCAGACCCAGCACTAGTTTCTCCACCACCACCCTTTAGCATACAGTGGGTATGTCTGGGCTAGCAAGACAGCAATCTCCACTTCATACCCTGTCCACGGTCTAGCCCTCTCTCATGAGGACTAGCTGTCAGTACAAACGGGCAACCAAGCTTTTAAGCCCGCATTTTTCCAAGTCACCACTGAGACAGGCAGTAAAGGTGTGCCTCACAGAGGAATTCCTGTTCTGTAGCAACTCATGTCTTTGTAACTGAACCAAGACCATCAATTCACTTTCCTTGGCTCAAGAAAGAGGTATCAGGCAGCCACTAATTTCACCCACTGCCAAAAGAGACAGCATTCAGACTCCATCTGTAATTATTATCATTACCCACGTTAATTTTGCAGGGGAAGAGTTGCTAGCATGCTGCTATGACAGCCTTATCCACCAGTTTGCCAATTAGAAATGCTGCTGATGGACAGGCTGCTGCTCCAGACCAGTGAGTCCAGTGCCAGTCCTGACCACGTCAAGCACCATCCAGTGGAACTGGTCAAGAGCAGGGCTTCACTAGTGCAGGGAGAGGAGAGGACTGGCTTTTGACACCCTAGTGTCTACCTTGATATTTCAGGCCTGAACGGTGTTAGACAAGAAGAGTTTAGAGAGGAGGTGAACCAGGAGAATAGAAAAAGAGTGATCTGCCTGCACCTGTAGAAGGTCCAGGGTGAAAACCAAACCCCACAGCATTTGGTCCAGACATACACTATGGCCTAAAAACAGGCTCAGCTACCCTGAAGCTAAGTTCCTCACTACAGGAAATCTCTGGCTCTGTATTGTTTGTCCACCCTAAATCTCTGGGTGAGAGCTTTCTTGTTCATATTTTGTATCAGCAGTTCCAAAACTGCAACAGTGAGCACCTGAGACATCATTATGACTAGAAAGCATTTATTTGACCCATTTTTAACAATCTGCCATGTGCCATAAACCACACTTTACCAGTAAAATAAACAAGTAAAGGAATGCACTCATTAAAAATATAAAAACAAGTTGCCATCTTCAATTGTAGTCTAAGCCACTTTAATGATGCCATGTGTTTCCAATGACTGTGGTGTAGCTGTAATGAATGAGGCTGTTTAAGGCAGTTGTGTGAGGCTTTCCACAGCAAAAGTGTTTTCTCCTCTGATCTGGAAGAAGGTGGAAACACAAATCAGATTGTGCTGATGTCTTCAGTAGCATCTATGTGAGTTTAAGGCCTTGAGCATTTAAAGATGACTTAAACAAAGTCCCCCAAAATATGGACTTAGAGTGCCTTAAGAGCTTTTAAAACCTAATCCTGACTTACATGATTATGGCCTTTGGCAAAGAGAGGGAAGTCTGGTCCTGACTTTGCTGTTGAACATTTGTCACCTTAATTAGCCCTGTCCACCTGTCTGCCCTTCTGAGTCATCTGTGTCTTTCTTGCTTTGTTATCCAGAAGCTCTTCATTGCCAGACATGTCTCCTATCATGTTTTCACTCAGTATCCATCTCAGAAAGAACCTGATAAGGGATGGGGCTTGGAGGTGGGACTATTAAGAAAATAATAAAGATAATCTTGGTTTCCGTTTTATTGAACAATATGAATTTTGTAGTAAGTCCAAATGTTGTCCAAAATAAGCACATACAATAGCTGGGGATGCTACCCAAAGGGTTGTTTCCTACCAACAGGATGAAGCAGAGGGTACAAAATCCCTGGATTTCTTTGCTCTTTTGATGTGCAGGGGAAGAGACAGAGGAACAGCATGTCTTCAGCTGAGTGGTGTCCCCCCCTAAATGGCAAAACGAGACTATAAAACACAGGATCAGCCTCTGTTTTCTGCCAAATCAGCACATTCTTTCTGTTATTGCAGTTATTGTTGTGTCTGAATACCTAATTAATTACAACAGTAAGCGCTGGCTTCTTTAATCACAGCATCAGCTGTCCTAATCAATCTTAATAATATGAAATCTGTACTATGGCACCCATGAATTTTAATCTACATAAATTTCTTAAGACCTCTCGCAAGCTTGTTGTACGAAATGATATAATTATGGATATAGATTAGGACTGTAGAGAGTGATTTAAATTGGATTTAAGGAGAAGGTGAATAGAGCCCTCCCACTCAGTTCTTTATTTATTTTAATCCTGGCCTTCACACAGACTTTTTTTTTCCTATCATTATGTTATATACCCCCCCAGCACAGCCTCACTTTGATTGCCCTCCTCCCCCATCTACCTTCCCAAAGGGTATAGAAGCCAAGCTGCTGCTCCTAGGAGAGGTGTAGAGTATCTCCAGGATAGTGAGAGGAATTAATAGGTGGGGCAGAACACAAAGCTGAGAATCCAGCTCATAACATGCTCTTTCAGACCTATATAGGAAGCATCTGTGCAAAATAGAACGAAATAGTTGGAACTGAGCCTGTCAGTCAGAAAACGCACAGATAGTCACAAGCAAGGAGTGGAGAGAATATCACATAGAAGTAAGATCACTCCTTCCACCAAAGTGAAATCACAAGCCATCTTAGGGGCCAAAATGTGCCAGGGTCTGCTTTTTTCTTTCAGAAGCACTGGACTCCTCTGATTTCAGAGGGCAGTCCACTTTGGCTTTTTTTTACCTGAGCTGGGACAAGAAGGCTGTCCCATAGTCCACTGAAGGCATTTGAAGGCCTCTTTTGCTGGCTCAGGCTGTAACTATCATCCTTTTTCCTCACCAATCCACTCGTTTCTATGCAGATCCTCCTGATTTATACCCCTGAATACCACAGCAAACTCCAGCCCTCTGTCCCCTACAACCATTTTCACTTGGGGCACCCATATAACAGATTATCTTGGACAGACACTGGAGTCAGGATACTGACACCTCAGGGAGGATTCTTTATAGAATATCATTTAAACCAATTTTATTTATTTTTAACAAGGTGCTTCATTCTGCCACCTCCATCCATTCATTCTCTGACAAAAGCTAAATGTCAGGCCCAACACTAACTGAAAGCCCCTTTAAAAAGTTGGATTTCAATCTAGAGATATATTAGGAGTAAGAAAGTTTCCTGGTGTTAATTTTAAAGCACTTGTATTTCATGCTGACTTGGGAAATCATCCTCAGTTTTTTGGCATCAGGCAGAGGATTTGGAAAGTGACATTAACAGATCTACTTTCTTTGAAGGACTTGGGAGTTATTTCTTGACTTCTGCCTAATGAATAAGTGCTGCCTTCGTTAAATTTATATTTATGGCCATATAGTAGGTCATTGGCTTGTTTTATTTCTCCAGGTTTATGGAAGGTTATCTGCCATGGTCACCTTGTGGCATCTCAGCCAGGATTGTCTTGCAAAGAGACAATTGTATCTGAGCAGGACTTTTCCCGTGGAGATATGGAATTGATCAAATTAATATAGAGGAGATGTCCAGGGATAAGGCTCTTGCCCTGAGCTGCCAATTGAAGTTACTATTAGCATTTGTTTTCACAGTACACCTTTAGTTTGCCCTGGCAAGGCCAGATCCTCAGCTCCTGGAAAGCAGCAAGCCCACAGGGACTTCAGTGGGGCTAACGTGATTGATAGTTGTCCTCTGGCCTCCCAGGAACCTCTCTGCTTTTTTTTCTTTTCACCAGCTGATACTCAGCATTTACATTACACCACCTTTAGTCTCAGAAATGTCTGTGTGTTGGACATGAGACTTCCATGGGTCTGGCCACAAGGAAATCTGTTTCAGATGTTCTCCCTAGGCACATTTGCACAGAGTTGACACATCCAGGGTCTTTGGATGATGATACAAGCTAGAGACATACTGGTGCTGGTCCAAATGCTGCTGTAAGGTGCAATATGATATCCATGTCTCTCATCTATAGCTCTTACCAGCCCTTATACACCGACTTACCTTGTGTGCCACTGGGGGCTTGCACCCTGGCACAGACAGCACACAGAGGACCTGAGGTGTTTTCCCAGCCCTAAATGTTTGTATTCTACTAATACTTTCAGTATCAAAGAAGACGGGTAAGCTGGATGAGGTAAAGGGTGACTGAGGCAGGTTAACCCTCCCACCAATGATCGATGTGAAGGCCACTCTGTGAAATTATGTGTGTCTTTTGGAGCAATAAAGCAACACTGCCTGATGGTCTCCTTGTGCTGAGATACAGAAAATACTCATAACTCCCAATCACTTTGAATTTTAGTAAGTGGTGGGCTACAGCCACACCTAACCCCTGTAGTAGGTTGACTCTGAATTGTGAGCTCCTCGTATATCTGAGCCCTTGATGAACTCCTAATAGGTCATTAATATGTAAGAGGGCTTTATAGAACACAGCATGGCCACAACTTCCTCAAATGTCTAATCTGTGTCTTGGGATTTCTGGATCAATACCAGCTGTTGGCTTCATCCATGCCACACCTGGGAACACAGGCAGTTATGCCCTTCTCTGGGTCTGATTCATCTGGCACGGGGAGCAGCAGTGTGAAGATGTGCTCACGGCTGCCCAAGATGCCTTGGCTTCCTGCCAGGGTGTCCAGCCAGCCCTGGAGTCTGTGTCCCTGCATCTTCAATAGGCCATGTTGGCCAGCACAGACACGTCCACTGAGCTGAAGTCACATCTTCATTTGCTGAGTAAAGACAGTCTTCAAGCTAAGGAAGGCAAGTTCTTCAGTGAGCAGAGGTCATCACTTTTAAGAGGTGCCAAGTTAAATTCCTGCTGGTTGTGACTCACCACAATTTTGGCTTTTCCCAAATGGCTGAGGCAGGGTATGAGACTACAAGTAAAACAGAGACCCAAGCTAGGAGTTGCTGCCTCCCCCGGGGGTGCTTTCAACTCTCCTTTCAAGAGTATCCAGGGGTGGCCGGGTCAGTTAGGGCCCTGTGTGTTAGAACAGATACTTAGCATATTCTTTTCCCTTGAGGAAGAGATTTCCAGGTGGGAGCAAAGATAACTGAAACTAAGGCAGAGCTTTCCCACTGGCTTGCATGTGATGTGAGCCAAGAGGAAACCCAATGCATGACCTGGGTCACAAGGCAGCCTTGTGAGAAACACTTGGTTAGATATTACCCTTGGTGGCAAGGCATTAATATTTAGGAAAATAATGAACTCTGAAAGCTTTAGTGTGAAAGGCAGAAAGGCTGCATTTCATGGCCTGTTATCCCAAACACTTTATTTAAATAAAGTATTTACCCAGTTCTGCCTTTTTTAATCTTTAAAGGTGGGGGGTTCTCAGCATGTATTTCCTGAGCAGAATATCTTAGTTCTGATGGTCAAAGTATGGTTCCAAGGGCAGGTGAGTTATCCACAGGTGGGATAAGCAGAGCAGCTCTGCAGTGAGCCAGATGGTCATGTCCAGAAGATAGACTCAGCTATAGCTGGGAGGTTGGGCAGTTCCCACATGTGTCCAGATAAGGCAAGTAATAAAGGAAAGGACCACAGTCAGACAGGTCCTGCTTAGTGAGTTCTCCTGTGTCAGTGAAGTGCCAGCCATTGCTAAGCATCAGCAAGGCAGGGGGAGAACAATCATGTCCAAATCAGCTTCATCTGGGGAGGAATGAAATACTGTAACTGCATTTCCTAAGCAGCAGAGACAATTTCTTCTTCTGTGCAATGAAAGAAGGAGAGTTGCCTTTGGGGCAGAGATGGCAGATCCTTTCCTTCACTGTAGTCTGCAAAACCATTGTGACAAAGATTTACTTCTCTTTCCAAAGGTTCCCTCACCTTTCCCAGGAGATATCTCTACATAACAGGACTTGAAGGGTCTAAGTTACTATAATCCATTCTCCCAAAGGGGTGAGGGAACTGGTGCATTACTCAGTTTTTCATAGCTATTCAGTTTTCTTGTGGAGCAATATGATCAATATTCTGGTTTTTGAGGAAAACAGTTCTAAGTAGAGGTCAAAAAGAATAGACTTTGTTTGGTTTCTTCTTCAAGAGGAAAGTAGTAAGTAAAAAAAAAAAAATTGTATTTTCCAAACATTATCTCCATTATTTTCCTGGAACAGCTACTCTTTAAAAATGTAGTGTAGAATCTCTACTCTGCCTTCCACTGACCTCCCACAGGTTTTAATGTATTGTCCTCACATGTTTTGTAAGAAATTAAAATCTTTACAGTAAGACAGTACTTTCCTATTTCGAATATACACATACTGAGGGAGTTGCCAAAAGTCAGCTAGGAAACTATTCCAAGCTAAGACTGAAATCTCACTTATTTCTTCCCATGACTACCCCAGCCTCAAAGTCCACATGATCCAGTAATATCCATAATCAATAGGAGCTTCCAAGCCTTAGCCAGCTAATTGGGTTTGCCACCTCAAATTTGGTCGTTTCACCATTCCTCCTTGTATTTTGGGAGAAAAGTGCAAGATCTTGCAAGTTTCCATCATGACCAATGGTGATCTTTAAAGTTAAGTTTCAAGCTGGTATTTCTATTTGTAAGAAAACACTTTATCCATGTTCCTTGGGTATGTAATACTCACGTATGACAACTTCCCCCACACTTTGCCATACAGTCAGTGTCTTTCCTTGGATAGGTGTATGGCACCAGATTTCCTTCCAAGAGGCCCCCACCTTTGCATCCTCCAAGCCTTGCCTCCAGCCACACCTCTGTGCGGGTAAGAAGGAAAAAAGGTGGGATGGATGTGGGAAAGTGGCAGTTCCCTAAGGGATCATCCTACAAGGAATAGGTTGGAGGGACTGCATAAATGTAGAACTGTGCAGTCCCAATAAATACAAATTAAACTCATAATAAGAAGTAAATATTAGGGCCAAGGTGACATTTGGACTGGAGGTTTAGCCAAGCTTTGCTTTAAATTTTTTATTTATGCAGATAAAGAAAGAGCTTATCCAACACATTTCTCTCTCTTTTTCCTCCCTATCAACCAAAGGAGAAAAAGAAAAAAAAAATCTTAACTAGCTTTGGTTGTATTTGAGCAAGACTTCAAAGTTTCACGAAAATAAACAGTTTTAGTGGGGAGGAATGCACACTTGTAAAGAGAGAAAATACACTTTGAAGCCAGCAAGAGACTGCATGCTTTATGCAGAGATTCACAGCATCCTCCCTGGAGCAGACAAGTGGTGTCCCCCTCCCCTCCATGCAGCTTCTTCTCTCTCACTGGGGGCTGCCTGGCAGCAACACAGTCCTTCGAAGGGATGTGGGGATGACAGGAGCCATTGCTTTGTTCTCTTCTCCTTCCTCCTGCTATGCCCCTGTTGTTTTCTGCTCTGATTGAAAGTTTCATGTGACTGTAGCTGTCACTGAGATCTGAGTTTGCACAGCACCTAGCACAGTGATAGTCCTGGCTTAAGATGAGGGTTCTTTGGGGTTGATTAGAGCCAAAAATCTGCATGATCAGTGCAGATCCATAATTTAAGCTTGGGAAATGAGGAGAGAGGTTTATTTGTCCTCTGCTCCAAGGTTTCACAGGGTGATGGCTGGGGGACAGAACCATCTTAGCTGTCCTGGGGGCTTCTCCACATTCCTGTCCATAGGGTGAGTGCCTCCTCTTCAACCCTCAGCCCCTGGGTCTGTCTGTTTCATAACACATATTGATGATAAAAGATAAGGGGAGAGTGCCTATCATGTTTTGACCCCTTAATTCCTTGTCTCTCTTGTGTCTCCACAGCACAGAGCCCCACTGCAGCAGACCCCTTGCAGCAAGCCTACGCTGGAGTGCAGCAGTACGCAGGTCGTTAGTATTAACACTTTCTCCCAATAAACCTTTCTCTTCTCTAAAGCCATTACCCTCTGAACACATCTCAGGGGGCTGAGGGAAGGGAGGTTTTTACTGGTACAGGGACAAGCTGGGGGCCACAGACTCCCTGATTCAATTTGCACAAACATCAAGATATCTAGAGTCTTCTCTCACAAAAGAGGCAACCTCCTCCCTTTCCCATGGAAAGGCTCCCACTGACCTGCACCTCAGTGAAGCTTCATCGAGAGAACTGTGTCTGGTCTGCTTTAGCACAGTGCATAAGTGCAAAATCAGGCCACTGCTTTGGAGGCCACTTTCTAAAACAGGTCTCTGGGTGCTGCAGCAAAGAGGGAAGATGGGCAGCCAGACCCTGCAGAGCCGCTGTTGCTGGTGCCTGGCAGGATATGAAATGCGTGCACAACACCCATTTTTTTTAGGGTGTGTCTACTGGCCATGCCCTACTTAGTCAGTCTGAACCTTGCTTAAGAGCTACCCAGACATCCCCCCACTTCCCAGCAGATTTCACCACAGCTCTCTGTGGGTCAGCCTCCACTCATGCTGCCCTGTGTGCTGAGCAGCTCCTTTGCAGTTGATGGACTGACACTAAAGTGACCCAGTGCAGACCACAACCCTGCCGTGTTCAGCCTCGCCTCACGAGGTGTCCATGGCCAACGTTGCAAAGAAGCTGCCACTCCAAAGTCATTATTTCCTGTGGTAACTGGAGCAATCATGGGTTCCCGCTGAGGAATGGCTATTATCTCGTGTCAGCGCTGTATCTGGAAACTTAATTTAATTCTCCATGTAGGGCTTCATTTGCCAGTGTTTTAGTTATTGTCATTTATTGCTTGTGAGGTTTGATAGATGAGAAGCAACTCAACCCTTTGAGCTGTTAATTAACCCTTCTGCACACACATGGCCCCTATCCTCTTCTCTCTGGTCTTGCAGGCAACCCATACTCTTTATTTTTAGCAGCAAGGCACATCATCTACCATCTGTGGTAGTGAATGTCTCCCCTTGTTTGCTTGGTGGGGGAGCTGAGATGGGGAAAATTGTTTAATTGCTGCTCACTGTTTCTACTGTGTTTGTGTGAGAGAGAGGAAGTCTCTACAGGCATGAAAGAAAATGTATATCTGAGAGCATACATGCAACTGTGTCTATACAGCCTGTGGGCGCACGAAGGGGGAAACACATTTGTGAACTGTTTTTATGAGCATGGGAGTTAATCAGGGTGCCAGAGATGAGGTAGGGGAAAGAAGCACACATGCTCTGTGCGTGGCTGTCAGTGTCGGCATCTCTGCGTGGAGCTTGTGAGTGAATGTGTTTCTGTCACCACTTGGAATGGTTGCACATCTCTGTTGGGAGTGGTCTCAGCAGAGACCCCGTTTACACTGCATGGCTGCCCTGGGTGTCACTGCTGATAAGGCAGAAGGGAGGGAGGGAGGGAGGGAGGGAGGGAGGGAGAATGCTTCAGGCCCTGTGGCACCTCCTGGAGCACAACCAGGGCTCTTATGCCACACCTCAGGCTGCACGAAGTGGCCCTTCACAGAGCCAAAATGCAAGGGCAAAAGCCCACATCTAGCTTGGTGTGGTGGTTTGGAGTGAAAGCTCCTTGCTTCCCAGCACTGAAATCTGTCCCTCTTTCTTTTTCCATTTCTCTTTCCTTTAGCTGCTTATCCTGCTGCTTACGGCCAGATTAGCCAAGCGTTCCCACAGCCACCTCCCATGATCCCACAGCAACAAAGAGAAGGTGAGTAAAAGTGATGTCCTCCTTTATGACCCCAACAAGCCATCCTCACCTCACTGGTTCCCCTCTTCATGCACCTAGAGCGTCCATTAAACACCCAATTGCTTTGAATGCCTGGTCCACTGAGTTTTTCTCTATTTCCATATGTGGCATGCTGTCACTGTCACCAACAGTACTGTGGTGGACCATCCATGTGGGGAACGGCTGATGAGATCTCTTCAGTCCTGAGGGAAGAAAGCATGCTGGTGTGCATGGGAGCTGGAAAGACCAGCTAGCAACAAAGCCATTAATGTCCAGTGGGGGCCTCTGTTTGAGACAAGCAACTAGAATGCAGATAAGAAGGCAGCTGGAATAGGCTCTTTATTGGAATAAAGAGCTTAAGAGGAAACAAAGCACTAGTGGCCCTTCATTAAAAGCCAGTAACATCATTCCAGACACCTGCTGTTTGGAGAACAAGGACTTGCTATTTAGAGTAGCCGATCTAGTTCTTTCAGCCTCCACCGATAATCTGGAAACATCAATCAGACCTTGTAGAGCAAAATCCCTATATCAGTATGAAAAAAAAACATGTAGTAAAAGTTCCTATTTCTTTGTAATGACTATGAGAGTTGCCTGGGTAATCTACTCCACAGGACTGGATTGCTTCACAGAAACCATGAAGAGTAAGGAGAGGTGAATCTAGCATTTTTGCATGTAAATGCCTTGGAAGAAAACTGTGCCATGTAATATTTCCTTTACAGTCAGTGGGGAGCAGTGGAATCCTCAGAGGCAATCCTTAGGTAGTCCAATTCCAGTTGTCCTCCAAGGAGTCCACTGTTCCCTTTTGAAGAAGGAGAGGACTGCTTGCCTGAGTGAGATGTTAGTCAGGTGCTCCAACTTAGCAACTCTCATTTTAGTTACATGTTAAATTTTATCCTCTATTAGATCACTAATTCAGATGTACTTTCTATTATATGTGTTATTATATGTATGTAATTACATTTAATATTTTAATACAGTGTAAGAGTTAGAATGAAATTAATCTAGATTACACCATCAAACTAAAACATTCTGATGATCTAAAACTACTTTGGGGGAGAAATCTCATTTTGTAAGAAAATTAGAAATGTCGTCATTTCCATCTAATTTGGAATTAATTTTTTCCTATGTCAGAATTTCCTGGGGAACACAACTTCCAGCTCCTGATTAGCTCTAGTACATGTCCCTGCTGTGAGAACAGATGCACAGACCTATCGTATCATTACAGAGATGTTTCCCCCATGCTGAAGGACTTTGCTTTTTTTTACTTACTGGGGCTAGATTAAGCACAGGACAAAATGGCGAGCAGATCATTGCTCAACAAAGCACTGTGCCAGGAACCACCAGAAGCAGGGGGAGGCTGTGGTGCATGCGTTGAAGACCCTCTGCCTGTAGACTCCTGTGTTCACAAGGCATGGTGTGTCTCTGTGGGTTAGGAGTGAGTGTCACCCAGTGTACAAGTTATCTCATAACTCTGCTCCTTCCTATAAACAGCTGGCATTGAGAACGAGGATGGTTGGGGGACAGCAATATGAGATGAGCCACCACCTCAATGCAGGTTCCCAGTGTTCCTCATTTTCCTGAAGTGCTGAGAGACTGTGTCTTTCTCTGCTTCTTGATAGAGGAATATTCTCTAAAACACAACACTCCCCTTTAGCAGAGGGTCAAGACCTTTAAGCATATCTAACCTTTAACAGGAAAACACAACAAGAGGGAACTCAATAATAACAATAATGCTCAGTGCTGAGAAGAGTACTTTAAGTTTGCAAGGATGTGCGCAAACATTGATTCGTTAGTGAACCAGCCCTACCACCACAATAACACCAGTGATCACATTGTTAATGACAATTTTAGCTCTCCACTCCTGTATCCCAGTTGGATAAGAAGCCCAGGGACATTTTGCTGCTGCAACATTCCTGTAGAGATGAGTCATTACTTCCACATGACCACTGAGGCTGCCAGCAGCTGACAGGGTACATAGGGTGGAACCAATCCAAAACTATCGAAGCTTAAGAAAAAATCTTCATCCAGGCCATGTCAACCATACAAAACTTGGAAATAATTTTTAGTTTGTATGGTATTACGCATATTGATGTAGTTTTTGAAACTAGGAAGTACAAATTCTTGGTACAAATTTGCGACTCCTATCCTTGCTGAGCTCAAACATTCTGGGCAACCAGAAGAGGCAATGAAATTCCATCCTCTGAGTTCTTGCTGTAGAGGTGAGGTGTTCAGCTAACCAAAGTGCTGCAGCCTGACTTCATACAACTTCATGGATTAGCCCAGTTTTAATTACTGTTGGAAAACAAGCCTCATCATAGCCTTTTCTCATGACATTGCCTCCCAGTGCCGGGATGCAAGGATGGATAGCTGATGTCAGAACAGGTATATGGAGTTCACTTATGTTGAAAGTGGGCACACAGGGAGAGGCTCGGTCTGCAGCTGTCCCTGTGCTAAGAAATTGACAATGAGCTCAGGTGTGAGGAGCATGGGCAGAGCAAAGGTTTATTGCTGGCTCAGCTCAGGTCCAGCCAAGACAAATCACCCATGTGGTTCTGTGCCCTCAGTAACTGGTTTTTCCATTATCCAGCACAGTTTGGCTGTAATCTACAGAACATCCATAAACTATGTAGTCCTTAAACTTTCTCTTGGTTTTTTGTCCGAATCAAGGCTAACTGTTTTTCTTGCATATAAATTAAGAGAAATGTATATATGTCATAAAATGTATACATGTGATAAAACCAAGAGCCATGGCAGACATTAGTGTTGAAATGAAACTTCATTTTTTCTGATGATGTGTCATGGGGATTAGATTTCAAGCTACACTACAGCCCTTTTGAAAACAAAAATAAATAAATAAATTGTCATAAATAATTTTATTATTGTGTTCAGCCCTGAATTGCCAAGTATAGTGATCTCCAATAATCCATTAACTCTGTCCAAAACAAGAACTTTTTCTCCAAAAAGAGAGTTGGACTCTTCATTAAGGGTTTTCCATACCAGCTGTGGTTTTTTTCTGTTCCAGTATCATGACCAAGCCCCTTAGAACTCATTGCATTTGTGTTCTGAGAACTAAGATCTTTAAAGCATTCTGAGATGAACAACAAATGGGATCATAAAATTGTTTGGGTTGGAAGGGACATTTAAGATCCTCTAGTTACCACCCCTTGCCATGGACAGGGACACCTTCCACTAGATTAGGCTGCTCACAGCTCCATCCTCCCTTGGGCTTGAACACTACCAGGAATGGGGCATCCACATCTTCTCTGGGTAACCAGTTCCAGAGCCTCACCACCTTCATAGTAAAGATTTCTTCCTTATGATCTTGTCTTTGGTTTCTCAAAAATATACCTAAGTATACAGCAAGACAGCCATACACACAAGCACACAGCCTTCTATGGAGTGCCCAAATTAACTCGAATCAGGTGAAAACATATCCAAAAAAAGTTAGAAGAACTGAGGCAGACAGATCTTGTTTTGTAAGTTCTTTACCAAGGGCTCTGACTGTGACAGGTAACTTACAGACAGATTTAACAAAAAATTGCTTGATAAATTCTAAAGGTAGAGATTTCATATTTGAGGGTGGCAAAACAAATCAGTTTGGGGGTTTTTTTTCTCAGAAGCAAGTGAAGTTTTCAGTATTGGAATTTAGGAAAAACCCCTCTGTAGTTAGAAACAAAGTGAGTTTGGCATTGAATGTCTGGATCAATAGGGGAAGCCACAGAACAGGTTTCCCAGGCACATTTTAGAGCTAAGCTGGTCTTTGAGAATGGTCTCTGCTTTTTCACGCCCTCCCTGGTCTCTTCCTCTTGGTCTCTTTTTCATGTGAGGAAAAGCTGATTTCAAGGTGAATTAAGGGTTGTTCTCTCCTTGAGCCCAGGCTAAAGGTGGTGTAGTTAAAGTTGTATGCCTCCTGGTCTGCCTTATGCCTTGGTAGGTGTTTCTCAGCACACACAGGCAGAATCCCTACTCATGCATAACACATCCAAGACCCCAGGAAATGCAGCTGGTATTTTTGAAAGAATTGGCCAGTTATACAGTGCAAACTGCTGGCTCTGGTGATGTCAGTGGGAATTTTGCCACCAACTGCAGCAAAGCCAAAATTTTACCCATTTTATTATAATGTGGATCTCAAATCCCACAGCAGAAGTGCTCTGGGGCACATTCAGATGAAGGAATGAATTTTTTCCCTGTTATTCTGGACTGTGGTCTGCTCCTGGGCGGAATATTCTCAATTTTAACGGACACCTAAGGGGGTTAGTGTTTGTTTAACGCTTTCAGACTGTTTCATATCTAGCTTATTACGCCAATAACTCTATATTGTGTGGAAATGGACGCAGCAAGGATTGGAAAAATGAGAGTTGTTCAGTGAGAAGACTAAAGAAGAGGCAGACGGGAGGTGGGGGGAAGGAGAAAAAAGCTTGGCATGAAATAGGGGAGCCTGATTATGGGCCACTGAGGTTCAAAAGTAATTTGGCTAAGCAGATGACCGGGTGCCTAATTAGTTAATTATCCCACCATATCACTATCCCCCCCATTTGGAAGAAACCCTGTTACCATCCTCATGACCTTTAGGAAATGCACAAGATGCAAAGGATCAGCTGTTCCTTCACGACAGTCCTTTTAGCAAATTAGTGGGGAAAATTGTGCTTAGCAAATATTCATTAGGGCTTCATTTGCCATTAATCCAAAAGGAAATGTGGAGAGCCTGTGACTTCAATCATGCTGAGGCCCAGGAATTTTAATGAGCTTTAAATGGGCATCTGCCAGAATCCTGACTTCACTGTACTTCTCTTGCCAGCCGGGGGGATGAGTAATGGGTAATAAAAGGTGGGAGCATCTAGGCGAACTCCTCTCCCTAACAGGAAAGGCAAAGTTGTAATTTGCTGTGTTATGACACTGTAATTATGCCCTGATGAAGAAAGCAAGAGTATTAAAAAACTCTTTCCTTCCCCACACTGTGCCCCAGACGTAAAAAGCGGAAAGTTGACTGAGTCAGGTCACAGGGTTGTAGGCACATAGGCTAGGGGGAAGGAGGAAATCCTCTCTCTCTCTGACCTCTAACCCTTTTGGCAAAGGGCACACAATGTATCCCCTTCATCTCGACCCCTCTGAGTCAAGCAGAGTTGGAGTTACCTGTTGAGGTCAGTGCAGAGCTGAGGAGCAGCTGGAAGTACCTTTAGAAATAAAACAATAAAAAATCCCAATCCCTGTCTCATCAAAATACACAGTTTTCTGCTACAGAACTCCAAAGGTTTTAAATGTTTAATTTTTTTAACAAAACCACTTGGACACACCTTTTTGACTGTTGCTCAAGGACAGCAGGCATAAAAATAAAAGTTAGGTTGAAAACTTGTATTCTAGGCTATTTGACACATGGCAGGTTTGCCCTCTTCTGTCCCAAAATACAATTTCAACAGATTTTTTTTGAGGGGCTCTACTTTAATTTCATATTCCAGCTAAAGACACCTCTCTGAATGTTTTCCAAAACACCCTCTGAAATCTGTAAGAGTATATGTTACAGGATTGAGGCAAAAAAGCCAATCCCTCTTGTCTAGAAATTTGGATTTAAGTCCACCTAAAATCTCTCCTGCAGAATGCTCTAGAATGGAGGACATAACCTAACTGTCTAGATCTGGGAGAGTCTTCAGGCTGAGTCAAGCTGGGGATATGAATGCAAAATTCTACAAAACAAGATGAGCCTGTGGGTTTGTGCATATCTTTCTGCCTATTATCATTATTTGTGTGATGTTATTGTCATCACACAGATTCAAGAACGATAATGGATCTCCTGCATGCAGACACTGGGAAGAGACAAGGGATAGTGTGGGCCAGCCAAAATTCTACAGATTAAATAAGATTATGAGGAACAAATAAAATCTATGAAATATATTCTTTCATTCTTTGTGTTCTTATTCCTCCGTTCTGTTCTTTCCATGGCCAACATATGCTGCTGCATTCCTCTCTCTCTAGATTTTATCCTGGTGTCCTGGGAAAGTTATTGAAGTTCCCATAGCCTCTGAGTGACTTTTTGAGTTCCTGGTCTTCTGCTTTGTCCATTGCTCTGAGAATCTACAGGCTGCTTCCTAGCATGACCACTCACCAGTCAGAGAGAGAAGACGCCAAAATAATTCACCATGGGCTTTCTCATATCCTATTTCTTTCATTCATGGGTCTTCTTTTTCTCTTGATAGGACCAGAGGGCTGTAACCTGTTTATCTACCATCTGCCCCAGGAGTTTGGGGATGCTGAGCTGATGCAGATGTTCCTGCCTTTCGGTAATGTCATCTCCTCGAAAGTGTTTGTGGATCGGGCGACAAACCAAAGTAAATGCTTTGGTGGGTAAAGATAACAAAACAATTAGATTCATCCAGGAAAGGGCTTTCTCTGAATACTTTACCTTTCAAACTGCTTTCTTTCTGCTTCAGCTTTATGATTTCTCTCAATTTATTCCTGTCAATACTTTCTCCCTTCCTTCTTTCTCTCCTGATTGTCTCATGCTCAAAGTTGTGTGTGCTGCTTAGAGGTCAAGGTTTGGCATCTCACCAGCAGCAAGATGCTGCAGACATTGGTGGAGTCAAAAAATACTCCCCTTGTAAAGGGAGGTGGAGAGAGTGCAGAAAAGACTAAAGCACCTGGAGCAAAATGGAGGGTGCTGGGCATAGGTGAAATTATGAAATCAGCAGAGGAATCATGTTGCAGAAGGGGTATTTCTGTACCAAAAGGAAAGGAGGAACAGGTCCTGGAGTTGAAGGGAAGAAAGACCTGTGGGGGCAGCTTTCCTGCAGCTGTGTTGCATTAGACTGCAAGGGACTAAGGGCTAAGCATCTGCTGAGAGCCTGGTCTTCTATGGGGGTGATGGCTGCTTGGTAGATCAAATTCAGACATGTTCTAATGGAACTGAGGCAACACTCCAGCAGATACAGATGGGGCCTGTGCCTCAGCTGACAGGCTGTGCTAGGGGACTGAGTTTGAAAGTTGCACCTGGCTCACACAGCTCTGGCCTCACTGCTGGCTCCACCCTACCAAGCTGGAGCAGAGAAAGAGCCCCAGCCAGGGACACCCTCAGCCATACCCACAATGGGAGGGCTCAGCCAGCCAATAGCCATGGGGTGATGTATGTATGGGCTCTTACTGGGATACCACATTTTGCAAAGTTGGGGCTGTTAAGGGGCCCCTTTGGCAGTGTGGCAGCATGGGAACCCTGCCACATTTGATCCCATCACACCTGATGGACAGAGGTTCTCTCACAGTCATATGCCCATCAGTGGGATCTGTAATTTTTGATTCTCTGAAATTCTGCAGACCCTCCCTGGGAAGTGCAACAGAACAAACTATTGCTTTTCTTTTCCTGTTACTTGCAGCTAATCTGGATTCTGTCTCTCAGGCAAACTTCTAGAGTTAAGACTCATTGGAGTTTTCATTTGATTTTAAAACCACTCTCAACCTCTGCACTATGCTTTCTTTCCATGCTGCCTTTCCCTTTACCCTCCTGACCAGCCCACCTCCCAAATCTCCTACCTCATCCCTTGCTACTTAGAGTGCATGTCAGAGAGGACTTCAAGAGTTTTGTACCCTTTCTCTATGCACAGTTTCTCCTGCCCATCCACAGAGGGTCTGAACAGGCTATTTTCCCTTTTGTTTGAAGGAACACTGACTCCTGATGAGAGGGACACGCCCCTCCCAGTCGCCAGGAGTCACTGGGTTGCTCTCCAGCACCAGAGGAATGGAGAGCATTCTCCAGGACAAGGAGTCTGGCATACAGAAGCAGTTGGGGAATTCAAATTAAAACTCAAAACTATGAATTAGCCCAAATGAATCCAGAGCCCACCTGCTTTTCATATACAAATTTTTTATACATATATACATATACATATATACATATACATATATATATATATAGAACTCTCCTAATGAGTTGAGCAGACCAGCTCAGCTATAGGTGACACGGCAACTGATGTTCCAAGGAGATCCACATATTAGAAATGGACCTTTAGCAGTGAAATTTTCATCAATATTTAGAGGAATTCTGGCCCTGGTTCTCTACATACTGAGAAGATGGAGATGCCTTCTTTGGGCAGCTATGAGCTTTATCCCCACTCAGTTCAAAGGCTCATGGCTACAAGGCGCCTTGAGGACATGACACACACCCCATTTGTGGACAGAGATTTGGGGCTGCTTCCAAGGTACTGTGAGATCAAGACTGAGAGTTAAGCAGGAATTGAGGGGTCTTAGCAGAATTTTTTCTTGAGTTTTACTGGGAGAAACTAAACATCAGCTTGTTGGATGAAGTGAACTCCAAAGCTAACTGTGGGATATTGAAGGCTGAAATAGGGAGGTGTCCAGTGTTGACTCAAGCACACAGGCAAGCAAAAGAAGGAATTAGAGATTGCTGGTGGATTTTAGTCACCTTATATCAGCTTCTGAGACACCAATACCCAGGTCCAGTCAGTTTGGGGTCCCAGGTGCCAAGTCCCAGTTGTCTCTGGAGTTCACTTTGTTTTCCATAGAGCTGGGTGCCTGCTGTGACTGCTGGTCTCAGACAAATATGTTGACTATGCTTCAGAAGGATTGAAATAACAGAAGAACAGGTAGCTAACTATCACAGGTAGGTTACATTGCTTTTCAAAACCTCCCACCCTCCTGACCTTCAGATTTAAAGCAATGTAAAAATGTAAAAGGTAATAGAGGAAACCAGGCCTTTCATTTGTTTTGCTAAGTCTACTGAAGCTGGCATTTTTGTTGAGGAAATAAATTTAAATAAAAAAATAAATTACTTTTTCCTAAAGGAAATGAAGGGATCTTATTGACTTTGAAAGTAAGAAAATTCCTTCTTTGCTGCTTAAACATTTCCCAAAACTCAACATGTAAGAACACAACATTTGCGTTCTATTTCACTTTTTTTTAGTACAGCTAGAGCTCTCCAACTGCTAGCCTGCGGGGACAATTCTGTCTGGCCCCAGAAAGATATTCCACTATTATATGACCTTTTAAAATATATCTGCTAAGCAGATCCCAAATAAATTGCTGTAACAGAGTTTAGCCCCAGGTTGTCAAGAAATTGTCAAGAAGTCCTGCTTTAGACAAACTTTAAAAATTCTATGGAGAAAAATGTCACCATGTTTTTTTCCATGGGAACAGAAAAAACTTTATTTGTTACCTTTGTGTCACTATTGAACAACTTGTAAACAGCTGGCACAAACTGAACAAGTCAGTAGAGCAACATGTCAAAATAGAATTGCGGAGGCCCACAAGGATGATCAGGGTGCTGAGTCACCATTCCTATCAAGATGGGCTGAGAGAATTGGGGTTATTCAGCCTGGCAAAGGCTCCAGGGAAACCTGATAGCACCTTCCAGCATTTAAAGTGGCAAGAGAGCTAAGGTGGACATTTACAAAACCGTGTACAGACAGGACAAGGGGGAATGGCTTTAAAGTGAAAGAGGGGATATATAGCTTAGCTATTAAGAACAAATTCTTGACTGTGAGGATGATGAGGTCCTGGAACAGGCTGGACAGAGAAGTTGTGGATGTCCCAGCCCTGGAAGTGTCCAAGGCCAGGTTGGATGAAACTGGGAGCAACCTGACCTAGTGGAAGGTGTCTCTGCACAGGCAAGGGTGGTTGGGGTTTGATAAACTCAAAGGTGCCTTCCAACCCAAACCACTCTATGATTTTTTTCCTTATTATTTGGCTCTGAATTCTGGCCCACATTTTGAACACAATTTTATCTCTTTTTGCCATTACTGGTAGGATAGTGTTGGGGCAGCTACAAGAGTGTTGGAAGAAAGTGAGATCAGAAACAAACCTTTCTCCTGGTTTCTGGAGTCCATGAGCCTGCAGAGAACCACTAGCACCTACACATGCTAAAGAAACGATAGTGTGGTCAGCAAGCCTTTGATGTTCCCAATTTAGAGGCCACTGCCTCCTGGCTGACAAGGAGCAGCGAGGAATGCCAGCTACAGTAAACGCCAATACCAGATATAAAATGTGAAGGTGTTCAGAGTATGTCTGTTGTTTTCCCTAGCAGGACTGCCTGCTCTACTGTGTAAGACTGCAGGAGAAACAACTCTGACTTCTCACTGAAAAAAGTAATTTAGTTTGGGAGGCTTCTTTGCCTATACCTTTTCTTCTGCTGCACACATCCAAGCTAGACCCAAATCCTTCATTTTCTCTTGCAATTTTTCAAACCTCTGGGGTTTTTTTTTCTCCCTTTCCTGTCCTGATGCAGCTGTTACCTGGCCATCCTTGGCCTTGGCCATCCAAAATGCAGACCATCCTTGTCCTTCACATTCACCAACGACCTGTGTATCCCCATGACCAACCATATCTGCATCCCCTTGGGTTTCTCCTCAGGAACTGTCCTGTCCTCATTCTTATATTCAGACTTAGTGATTTCACCTTCACAGCTCCTCACCGTTCTGCCCTTCTCTGTCCTCTCTCACTCCTTCATTCAATGCCCAGCTGACCCCTGTAGCCTCTGCCCACACACTCCTTTCGCAGCCAGCATGTTTCTCCAACTGGGCCATGCTGTCAATTCCCAATTAAATGGCAGGGCCACAGCAGGACTCATCTCATTCAGAGAAAAATTACACTTAGTTGGACACTCCTTGAAGACGTGACTCCCATTCTCAGAGTGGGCTGGGCTAGGAAGACTTGCACGGAGGTAAAGTGTGCCACAGCCTGAATGTCAACATCTGCAGGAACCCAGAGTTTGTGTCTGCACCAGGCAGAATTTGCACTGGGTCTCTCACATTCCCACTACATGTGTGCAAGTTATTCTGTGTGTAGGTGTGCTAAATGTCAGAGGACGTGGATTACATCTTTGTGCTGGTCTCACAATTCTCCCCTCAGTTATGTAGATAGTTTAAGTGTGAACAGTTTGTGTAAAAACCTAAAAGGGGACTCCAGTAAAACAATGCTATTAAGGCTGCTAAGGCAAGTAGGCAATGTGAGAAGGGCAACTTTTCACCCTGCTCACACATGGCTTGCTCTACCTCTGTCATAGGGTGATGCTGCAACACAGCCCAGGAACACTCACTGCTGTCTCATAACACGCATTTAAAGAAAGCATTTGAAGACATTAAGTTAGTGAAATGCAGAGACAGACATTTTCTAGAAAAATGTTTTAACAGAGAAGAGAGCAAGCAAGACAGGTTTGGGCAGTATTAATTAGGAAGACACGTCAGAAATTAGAAAAACGAGAACATGGATGGAGAAGCAGAGGTCAAATGGTTATCCCAAAGTGTCAAATAAGATGTGGATAAATTAAAGCTAGAGGAATTGCTTTACTGGAACACTTGATTTGCTCCAGTCACCTTTTTCTGAGAGCGATGAGCACCTGGAGCTGCCAACTTTTTGCACACCATTGAGCAGCAGACACTGCCAGGCCAATTCTGCTCCATGTCCCTGCTTTGTCCCCTACATGTCTCCTAGACATGTGCCTGTTCTTCATACCCATTGGTGTAGCTTTCAGTTTCTCCCCATGGGACAGTGGTTCCAGAAGGTTGTGAACAACCTGTCTTATTCCCAGAGAGACGCTGTGGTTTCCCTCCACTCAGTTTGACACGCTCTGACACTCAGGTGTTAAGCAACCACAAGTGCCATAAGTTTTTCTCCTTTTCTGCACATTCCACGTGCACTTTCACATTGGCAAAATGTCCCACTCTTTTTTGAAATGTCCCACATTAAACAAAACAAGGAGCATTCTAGCTTACAAACTGCAAGGCCTTCTTAGGACCATAGGTTTATATCTCCTAAAGGAAATATCTTGCTTGACTCCTAGTGCAACAGGAACATTGAGTTTCATTCCAGATTCCTGCAGGGAGTGCATCTGAAAGTTGCTAATGGGCCACCTCATTTGGAAAAACATCCAGTCTTCTCTGAAGATGCCAAAATAGAGAAAATAACATCACTTGATGAGGGTCATAATAGTTAATTAAGTTTGCTGTTAAATAATTCCATTCCCTACTAAACTCTTCCTAGCTTATGAAAAGAAACTGGGGAGACAAAGAGACATTAAAAGTGAGAAAGTGAGAAATGAGAACTGAACACAGTGGGGAGTGAAGCTCTGGAGAAGGGCTGAGGGATTGGTAGAGCTTGTATCCTGTTATTAAAAACATGCTGTGGCAGTTAAATGCTGGACTGTGGTAGCAAAAAAGGTGGAGTGGGAGATGCAAGGCAGCAGGCAGGTCGTGATGATCTACAGAGTTGCAATCTGGAAGCTGAAATAGAAAGAAGAAAGATGTGTCAAGAGAATATGACCCTGGCCAAGCTGTACAGGGCCCTGGGAAAAGGGGCATTGCATATTAGGTCTAAAGTGCATTGGCAGCACTCCACAAGACATAGGAGTGGAACAAGGGACCCTGAGGCACACTAGGAAAATATTGTTCAGCACCTGCTGACAATGTACCTCCAATATGCCCTGCCAAATATGGCACTTCCTCATTAAAAAAAAAAAATTAAAATAAAAGGCAACAACTCTTCTTGGGTTCATCCAGGGAAATGAGCAGGTGCAGAAGTAAGGTGTTGTAAAGGAAAGAAATTCCAGTTGCATGTTCATTGCCCATATGGGTGATCATGGGTCAGCCTAGCTGTTATGTTTGGGTTCCCCATCTTAGAGCAGCACACTGACTCCTTTGCAGAGGTCTTTAGGATTCATGGATGAGGAGAGTTATTTATCAGATCAAAAGGGTTTGGGATTTCTTTTCTGATTCTTCTTTCGGGAAACAGGAAATTCTCACCAAATAGATGCATTATTAGAAAGGACTTGGGGCACGTAGCTCAGTTTGTTGCTGTTATCAGTATTATGATTAAGTCTGATTTTTCTTTTCTTTTTACTATTAACCTGATTTCAAGTTTCCTAAGGAAAGGTTCTACCTGATCATTTCTCCCTGTAGCCCTTAGAATCACACTCTGTCCTTTATTTTACATGATCTAGTGACAATACACTTTGTTTCAGGGCCCTGGAAAATCTGTTTGTCATTCCCATATGGCTACAGCCTACAGATCAAAGCTCAAAGGACAGTGGAAGAAGCTACTTGTTTGAGTGCCATAGTTGAGACAAAACAGAACTGGGTTTCCAGGCACATTAAGCATGTCTGACCCCTGGTATGTTTCAGTTCAGATCAGCACTGGTTTGTTGTGGTCGTCTCCACTCTGAAGGACCTGGCACAGCCAGAGAGCCAAGGAAGGATTCATAAAATGTGTCCAGCTCAGCTGGAAACTAATCCAAAGGGAGGAGGACATCCCCAGAGGGATGCTTTGAGCTCTCAGAGAGAAGTGGAAGGAGGCATAGAAGGTTAATATTTGCTAGCATATTCCAAAGCAGCCAGGCTCTGAGATTTCAGGTCTGCAGAGTGAGGATGATAAGGAAAGAGTTGTGTGAGTAAGAAAGGGAAGGAGCTGTTCATCAAACTCACTGCACAGCACCTCCAGCCATTGCTGTTGGTTGGGGGGAGGCTTTAGGAGGAGGAGGAGGAGGAGCGGGAGAAGTATTAGGGCTGTGAGCCACTATTCATTTACAAACTATAATTAATTTGATGTTTAGATTAATTTCTGATGCACTCTCAAAGGTGCACTGAAAGCATTTTTCCTTTATTATAATGTTGATTGCTTATTGGGGAGATAAATCTAACTGTCAGTTATGCACTGACTTACCAAAACTTTCAGACCAAGCAAGCATGTATGCATAAGGAACAGCTGTTTGCAGCTCTCCAGTTAAAGGGACAGCTCTGTCTTTTCCCAATAACTCACATTAAAGAAAATCTATACATTGTACACAGGGACTTCTGCTCTCTTTTGTAGCTCAACAATTTATTAGACAAGAATATGTTAGCAGAATCTATTTTCTATTTATCTGGGTGTCCATGTGTCTATCACTATTCTACCTATCTCTCCCCACAAATGATAAAGTCTACCCCAATTTTTTTTATTTTTAAGTTATTGGTATGTGTGTACATACCTACTCACATGCACACTTAAACCATCATTTTAAGTGTTCTTTCTCCTGGGGTAATTAGATGGAGGGACTCATTACTGCAGGGTCATTGTGGCAACTCCTTTAGTGACGTTCAAAAGGGAAATGTTCATCATCTGACTAATAGAAATAACCAGAGTTATGAGTTAACACCAGAGGAGGAGTTTTAGTGCTACTTTTATTCAAATATGCTACTTTTAGTCAAAATTTTCTGTTCAGAAGTCAGAATAATGACGTCTCCAATGGGCAGGCCCATTTCTGAACTCAAAGTGATGGATTTGCAGAGTGCAGACTTAACACATCCTACTCTTGAGAGACTGCAGACCCACTAGAGCGTTTTGTCTACCCATGGCATCTGGGTTTATTTTTTTGTTCTCCCAAGATCTCTGATGCAAGGAAAACTCAAGCTGTAGAATGGACGAGTGTCTATCACTCCATGCAGCCATCCCCCCACACACCTATCTTCAACTTCTTTATATTTGCCCATTCTGCCTCATCCACTGCACAGATCTGCTCTTCACCATCTTGAAGTCTGTTGCCTAGTTAGTTACTGAGCAGCTGTTCATGCTTGGCCCCAAGCATTCTTTTTACACAATATTCAAGTTCTGCAATGAATATGAGTTTATTTTTATTTCCTCATCTGTTTTCCTAAGTCCATTCCCAGCAGAGCATTTGAGAGCTTCACAGCACCAAGTAACAGCATTTTGCTGCTGCTCATGGTGTCCTCATTTCACCAAGAGCATGATGAGGCAGAGAAATATCCAAAACAATTTATTGATCTTGGATTCCTAATCTGAGTTGCCCAAAGCCTGATCAGCCTGTTTACCTGTTTTGTCTAAGAATTTAGCATAATGCAGAGCATGCTATGTTTGTCTGCTTTAGATGCAGGTATGGGCAGCAGCCCTTCTGCCAGTGAAATCTCAGGTCATGCACCAAGAGTAGAGGAAAACCCACTTTTTCACTGAAAGTAAAGAGGCTTCACACATCTGCAAAAAAGACTCTGCCACAATTTTACACATATATATATTTTTAACATTATCTCAGTTTAGATGGTCCATGACAATTAAGCCACAGCTGGAACTTGCTTGGGCATGATTCCACAATGACAAGGGACAAGAGCACCCACTTTTGAGAGATAAGAGAATTTAATGACCTAAATTCAAGCCATGGTGTACCATTGGCACTGAGAATGTGCTCTATTTTATTTAATAGTAAAAAAATAGAGGGCTTACCAAAGGAATTGGTGATATATGATATATAGCATATGATATATGTGATATATGATATACTTAGCATAACTGGGATGTCATGGCAGAAATAGGGACAAATTCCAGTTTTCCAAGGCAACATCTGGTTGTACAACTACAAAACCATCATTTCTCTGCCTTATTTACTGTCTAAATTCCAACACTTACAATAACAAGTCTGATACATTGCCATTTTCCTTGCCCTGTTATGTTATTCATTCTCAACAGTAATTAAAACAAGGATGCCATGAAAGAGAAAAATACAGAAATGTGTGGTTAGAAGCAATGCCTTTATGCATATACAAAGCAATACAGAATTAAAATTTTATAGGTAACATAATTTCTTGCATTTCTAAATTGAGTACTACATTTTGCAACCTTATCATTGTTTTAATTTATGGTTGCATGTGATATCTTCCCTTTTCAAGTAAGTAAACCTAAATCAAAAAATCCCCAGATAAGATTAACATCTTCAAATAATATATATCGACATACTCAAAAGCTGTCATCAGTGCAACAACTTGCAGATCCCATAAAAACAGGTGTATCATTCTTAACCATTTCTGGTTTCATCTATATCAAATCCCCAAAACCAATTCATCATCATCTCTGCTCTCCCCAGTGTTGATCTGTCATATCACACATATATAAATATTTACATTATATATATAAGATATGCATAGATATTTGTATTATGCATGTACTACACATACATTTATTCAATAACAAATATAAAAAACTTTAGACACAAGTTATTGAAAACAATGAAAATTGCTGAACAATTGTTTGAATTTTAGCAACCTGCTCCAATGTTTGCTGGTCTTCAAGGTGAAGAGCTTTTTCTTGTATTCAGTCTGAACCTCTGCTGTTTATGTCCCCTATCTCTCTTTCTCCCACCATGCACCTCTGTGGATCACATCTCAAATTGGAAGGGGCCCACAAAGATCACAGAGTGCAACCCCCTGCTCCTCCCAGAACTACCAAAAACTAATTCATATGGTTAAGATCATCATCCAGATGCTCCATGAACTCTGACAGGAAGCAGATTTTCTTCCTTTTGGACAACATGACCGAAAAATCTGATTGTGTTCTGACCATTTAAAGGTGAAATTAAATGATTCTTAAAAAAAAAAATAGGTCTCTGTAGACCCTTTAAATCTTTCTCTAGAATTGTTTTCAGAAATTGTAAAGCTTTTACCTAGGTCTTTGTGCATCTTCTGACATGGCTGAACAGTTTTCAGAAGGATTATTGTTTTGTTAGGTTTTTTTTTTTTAAATTCTAATGAGAGAAATTTTGCTACTGGGCTTTTGAATTTGATGCAAAAACCACTTTTGTTTTAGGGGTGGCTCATATTTTTACCCCATCCCTTCAAATTAAGATCCCTCTACAAACTATCAATATACATCATGTCTTTCTCAGGTCTTTAGCTTTTCTGTTCAAAGGCATTTTCAAGACTGTGTTTTCAAGATATATTTCTACTCCTCTTATATCTGTTATTAAAGCACAACCTTCTTTTCCAGTCTTCTACCCAAGGGTGGATCAAGAGCTCAGATGGGTCGTTGAAGAGAGGCCCCAGAGCCAGTACTAGATCAGGATTTAGTACATCTGTGTTATGATTCAGGTCTCACAGACTCAAGGTAACTCTTCTGAGGAACTGCAGACTGTTCTTCATTGAGATCTCCAAGATTCAAGCCTTTGAAGGCCACTAATGGTGAACATTCTGCTGGCAGATCCACAGGAATCTATTAGCATTTCTGTTATAATATGATGGGGGTTTTTTTCCATTATTGTTTTTGAAAAAAGAAGCCAGACAATCATTTTCTTGTGTTTTGGGGCTGGTTGAAAACCTGGAGGTCTTACAATGACAGTGAAGGTACCACAAATGTAATAAGTGGTAGAATCCAGAGATGTTATCTTCCAGTTAAAACGTGCACAACTATTTACTTTCTCCTCTTGCTACCCAGCATAGATCAGTGCTAGTTCACAACCTCCTGGTCTAAACATTGAGAGATTTTTCTCTTTTCCTTTCCTTTCCTTTCCTTTCCTTTCCTTTCCTTTCCTTTCCTTTCCTTTCCTTTCCTTTCCTTTCCTTTCCTTTCCTTTCCTTTCCTTTCCTTTCCTTTCCTTTCCTTTCCTTTCCTTTCCTTTCCTTTCCTTTCCTTTCCTTTCCTTTCCTTTCCTTTCCTTTCCTTTCCTTTCCTTTCCTTTCCTTTCCTTTCCTTTCCTTTCCTTTCCTTTCCTTTCCTTTCCTTTCCTTTCCTTTCCTTTCCTTTCCTTTCCTTTCCTTTCCTTTCCTTTCCTTTCCTTTCCTTTCCTTTCCTTTCCTTTCCTTTCCTTTCCTTTCCCAATGACTCAGTGCATATGAGGAGGATCGTTTTCCTGTTAAGTTCACTTTTAGTTTGGTTAGCTGTTTTTCACACAGTCGCCTCCATAGAATGTAAAATATTCCTTTGAAAATCATGGTCAAAAACTGTTCATCACCATTTCTGGCTTCTGAACAGAAACTTCCAGACTGCCACACAAAAGAAGCTTCAGGCCTTTCTGTCTCAGTCGGGTTGTTCCAAATTACCCATAAAGAGATACCAGGTGTTCATCAACCAGCAGGGAATGGGTGGGTAGTTGTCCATCTAAGATGGTCAGCAAGAGCAAGATGGGAAGGTTCTATGCATTCTGCACCAAAAATTGATGTATTTCAGAGGGTCCCTGGGACATGAGAGAACTGCTTAAAAATAGTGACTAGTACAGTTCACAGCACACTTTCCTGACAGGATTTCCTAGTTTGTTTGGGTGATCTGGGTTTTGGGTTTTGGATTCTTTTTCTTTATTAGTTCAGGAATTTCCTTACCTTACCTACTACAAAATATTTTCTAGAAGAAGGTCACTTTTTATAATGCTTGCCTCTTATAGACCAAAAAGAATGACTGGTGATTTCAGCACTTGCTTTGTCCATACATGGCTTCTTTATCAAAATGTCACATATGAAGCAGGATCCAAAAGAGCATTGGGGAGCAAAGAAATTAGGTTTAAATAATAAATGGATTGTGACATGGCTAGTGGGAGCTTCAATAATTATTTTCAGCTGGTTTATATTTGAAACTTCAACAAAACAAATATAAAAATAACTTTCTTTGTGATTCAGTAACAATCTCAGTGCATCCTTAACTGAGCATCAGCATTTGCTTAGAACTTGTGTAAAACCTGCATTACATTCATCCTTTATTTTCAGTTTTACATTGGAGAAGAACATGTATCCTCAAAAGTTCACCTGCTTTTTTCGACCATGTGCTTTCCCCGATAAACCTTATACTGACACATGATGACATCAGATGTTTTCAAGGAATGTTCAGAATACAAGTCAAGAAGAACTCCATCCATTTCTGAGATGATTTAGGGAATAGCTTCAGTCATACTCATCATTCAAAAAGCAGACAAATACTATTTATCTCATGTATGTAGGATTCATGGCTGTTTGTTCCATGTGAGGAGGACCATCATCATCACCTGGGCTGAAATGTTATGTTTCTTATAGAAGAACCACAGTGCTTTTTGTCCAGAAACATGTACGTATACTAGTCCAGTATCTGATTCATGGGCTTTTCAAAACATCACTGAAGTCTCAATCCTTCATATTTTCCATCAATTCATTGGATAGCTTCAACTCCTGCTTATAAGAATGGGTAGAACCACAGTCCCTAGCATCAGATAGGCAATTGCTCATCCTTTAGAAAACCTCTGTTTACAGGAAAAAGTGAAGTTTTAATCTTTATTCCATTCTTATGATGAAAGATCTGTTGTGGTTTTCTATATTAAATTTTTACTCTCTTCTATCTTTTCAGAAGAAGTTTGTCCTGATCATGTGCCCAGATGTATATATGAGCCAAAACCTTGTATCAGAGAATCATAGAATCATTTGGGTTGGAAGGGACCTGAAAGATCATTTCCTTTCAGGCCCCTGCCATGGGCAGTGACACCTTCCACTAGACTAGGTTGCTCCCAGCCCCATCCAACCTGGACTTGGATGTTTCCAGGGATGTGGCATCCACAACTTCTCTGGTCAGCATGTGCCAGAGTCTCATCTCTCTCACGGTAAAGAACTTCTTCCATATATATAATCTAAATTTCCCCTCTTTGAGTTTGAACTCTCAGATCAGATCTGACCATGCAGTAGTTTAAATTGTCAAAATTCTAGTTTATTCTAGAGCCTTACCCTTGTGCTTTCAACATGAGTCATGACAACAATTTCCCTATGAAAAAATCAAACAAACAAATACCATCCAGATTATGAAAGAGAAGACTCTCAGGTGGAGTAGTCTTTCTTGGTCCTAATGACCATATTCAGAGTCAGCATCTATAGCCCTCTGCTTTCAGAGAAGACACTGATTCTTCTACGTGGGTATTTCTCCATCTGGAGATCATCCAACAGGCAATGCACAAAAACAAGGACCAAATTCTCTGCACACTCCAGCTCACACTGTTGCAATGTGGAGAGGTAGTTTCAAGCACAGGAAGACAGGAAGGCAACATAAGGAAGATACTTGTGTATTTCAAGCTACCTTCTGCTTGAAGGTAGCTGGGTGTTCTGACCTTTTAGAGAAAGTTAATCATGTCATCTACTTTCACTGTTCATTTAATCTCTCCTTCCCATCTGTTCAGTTTCTCTCAGCTGGAAGCAAGATGAAGAACGAGTACCAGTCAGCCCTCTCAGTGGTCTGCAGCCCACACTTTGGGGCTATTTATTATAAGGCACTAACATCAATTGTCACCTGTATCATGACTGTTACATCAATACATCCCAGATTAGTAGGAAAGAACTGATTCTCTAAATATCTGAAATGCAAAATGAACAATAGACAAACAGATATGCAGTATCAAAAAAGACTGTTCTGATCCTTTGGGCTGAAGTCTGAAATAACATATGCCAGGTGCCTCAGCTCACATGACAAGTTAAAACCTTCTGCTTGAGTCATAGCATCCCTTTTAGAAAATCTCTTAATCAAGGTTTTATGTGATAGGTGCTCCACCTCTATTGCTGAACAAGATGTTTTCCAAAATAGTTTATTACCTCCACCATTTAAAATATTCAGATTTGGTGTCTTATTTCCTTTTTAAATCTGACAAATGCCTGCTTCCAGCTAAAAGAAATCAGCAAGCTCTTCTTTCTCACCCTATTCTAAAAGAACCCCGTGTTTTAGTAGGTATTATTTATAGGCTATGGCCAGAAGTATGTTTAACCTTCTCTTCAAGTAATTGGCCACTCTCGTTACTTTTTCAGGCCTAGAGTACTCTTCTACTTCTGAATAAGTATTAAAACTAATTTGTTTTGTAGAGCAATCACTAGAACTAAATGCAGAATTCCAGTAAGGATCTCTCCTGAGCCATACTCAGAGGTAACACTACCTTCCTTTATCTAGAGGACATTCAGCAGAGGTTAACTTCATCCCAAAACTGTACTAAGTCTTGGCACTTTGAGAATTTCAACACAGTCCTGGGAGCTCATATATTTGGCACCCATCTTTTTCTTAAGAAGCATGGTTTTCTAGTGAGGATTTCCTCCTTTTATGAGTGACCCACTTGCTTTTTCCTGCAGATACTTAATTTTGCATTTGATTGGATTAAAATAAACACCCTTTAACTGCCTATATAGTGACCCAGGTCACTTACTTCTGTCATTATTTCACTGTTTTTGTATGATCAGCCAATTTTACCAGTAATTACTTCAAACATCTTCCAAGTAATGCTATAGAAACTGAATAGCACAGAGATTTCAGCACACTGCTGAAGGAGCTTACTAGAATCTCAATTTTGTTTGTCACAACTGACAGATTTTTTGGTGGTCACATTTCTGGGCTGATTTCATTTTATGTAAAGAAGTGCTGCCTGAAATACTCCAGCAAAGTTTAAATACACTTTATGATAACTTACTTTATTCACTGAACTTGCAATTTCATGCAATCAGTTTCATTTGATAGATGCTATGTTCCATGAAACCATGATGATTGGTACTAATTGTGTATCTTTAAGTTCTTTGCCATATTATCTCATATCAAAATTTTCATAATTTTTCTGGCACTTATGGAAGTTTAACTAAGTTTATCAGGTCACCTAGTTTATACCCTTAAAAATTAATATTAGACTTTTTTCTTTTCCTGGAACATTTTGAAGGTTTTCTAATATTCCATAAATTTCTAAAATGAACATTAATGGTTCAGCAGATTTCTGAGCCAATTCTTCGAATATTCTGAGTTTCCAATTATCTCATCCCACAGATGGGAAATATTTAATACTAGTTGTTTAGCACAGTTGTCAGTTACTGTTCATACATTAAAAAAATAAATGGGTGGATGGATGGATGCGATGGATAGCTGGGTAGACAGACCTCTCTTGGACATGATTAAATAGCAGTGGAAGGTTAAATAATCCAAAAAGTCATCCAACCCTATTAGACACTGGAAAACAGCTTAAGTGCTGTACCCTTGCTCTGCAGACACATTCCTTTATTGAGTATTCCAGTACCCATAAATCACCTTACAATACAATACCTTCCAATGCACACATACATTATAGAGCTACTTACATACAGATTGTATCCTGAAATTCTTTACAGCACTAAAAAATTACGAGGCAGCAGCTAGTACATTGTGTAAAGAACACAGCAAGGTAAAAACCTTGCAAAGCAATTAAAGGAAAACCTCCATTCTCTGATAAGACTAATAAACACAGAGAAAAAGAAACTGAGCAGTCATAGGAATTAAATAGAGTGAAGTAGCAAGGAAGGTCTGAGGAGTAGGTGGGCAGGTCCTGATGGAGGGAGAAGAACAGGAGCTACTGAACATCATCCTTTCCACAGGAAGATACTTTAATGTGAACACCTCATTTCTGCCTTCATAGCAAAAAATGCCTCCCTAAATCTCACCTTTCACTGATTAGTAACAAATGCAAGGAATCCATGAGCTGAGGGGACAATTATATTAATAACCAATTGTATCAATATTAGATCAATATACCAATAGTATCAAAATCCTTAATTACTCAGATTCTTGGCGGAAGGACAGGAGAGCAAGGTCTCTGGTCTAACCAATCACCAGTACTTTCTGCAGGTACCTCTATTTTAGTATTCTAAGACACATGGTGTGACTCTTGGGGCTGTCCTATGTAGGGCCAGGAGCTGGACTCAATGATCCTTGTGGGTCCCTTCCAGCTCAGGATATTCTATGGTTCTAGTCTAGCCAAGCTCCCTTTTCACAGCCTGGGTGGAAGCATTTCAGATGCAAGAAAAACAAGAGGCATGGATTTCTCCTTTGCTAGTGCCTAAGCCATGTGCGTGGCATTTCTTCTCTTTCTCTCTCAGAGGCTGAGCAACAGACCCTTGGTCTTCTGTTACTTTCATTTCCCTCTAGTAAAATGTGTATGGGTTGAATGTCAAAAGCAAAAAGTTCAAAGAGGCTGTCCTTAGCTAGGGACTTTCATTACTAAAGGAACAAGAAGTGCCAGGAAAGATCTTTCATGGCAGTAAGACAAATATTCTGATGGCCAGAACTATTTTTAAAAAAAGTCTGGCCTAAAAAAAGCTAATAAGCTGCAATTTCTACTTGCTTCTGTTGCAATCTCTTGCAAAGTATTTCTCTGAGATGGCAGTGAGTATCTGGAACATAGATAAAAATATTCTTCTTAGTTTTAAGACAAGTTTAATATTAATTTCTTTGAGGTCCCTCTTTTCCTTTCCACTGCCTGAAGGCAACCTAGTTACATGAGTGGACCTGGTATAGGATCATCTGCCCCCAGTTCAGGAGTCTGGATGAAATGCTTGCATTCTTGCTCTTGATTTCTGATTTAAGGGAAGTTGAGCATAGTCACCATGCACTGGGCTCCATCCAGAGGAAATCTTCTGCCCAAGAGAGACAACATTATTCCAATCTGGTAGCAGATCATCAAGAGCTTGTTCTGTACATTAACCACTAATTCTCCTTGCCGGATCTAAAGTAAAACAGAAAACTCAGAAGGATCAATTAAGGATCCATGCAAACATAACCATGAGCTCATTCAGGACTGCTCTTAGTGCACAAACTAATTCATGGACACACAGAGAAAACACAGACCATAAACAAAAAATTTACAGTTACAAAACAGTTTTCAGATGTATTCTGACATAGATTTTGAATTCCCTTCTTTATCATCCTGGCTGATAAAAACAGAAAAACGGCCCTTAGGTAACATCTGTTACATAAAGACATTGGTGATCACATAATGAGAAAGGCACAAAGCTCCATCCCCACATCACACCATGAGAACTTTCTCTGGAAGAAAAGGGGAGAAAATAAAGCAATTCCAAAATTGTACTCTGGGTTAGGCCTATGAATAGTTAATACAGTCCAGTAGGAAAAGAGCAGGCCAGAAGAAGTAGTGGGCTGCAACAACAGTACCTTTCTTGAAAGATGCTGTACAGAATCAGAAAGATTAGATGCCCTCTGTTGCTGTCCTAGCAGCTTTCACCATTCTCTGCCACTTTTGATAAATCATTTTTTAGAACAGCATTTTTACATAATCCCTGGGGAGGGGAAAAAAAAAATTCCCCCCCTCATAAAGCAGATTTATCACAAAATGCTGTCCTCCTACCTCCTTCAGACCAGAACATATATTTCTCTGATTATTAATTAACTGATGCACAGAAAGAGCTTCAAGCTTTTTAATCTCTCTCTTCTTCTTTTGTCCTTCAAGCATGTAGATGATAATGCAGGGGTGGTGTTCAAAACATAGATAGCAACTGTAATACTGCCATCATGTTTTGAGCCCATGGGCTCAAATACTAAATGCATTTAGGAACCGATTACTTAAGTCATTTTCCCAGTGCATAGATTCTGTTCCTAGTCATACATGCTCAAATCTGTCATAGTACCATGAATCCTGCTGACACAGATAAGGAGAAACAAGGACGGTTAACTGCCAATCCTGCATAGAGCAACAACAAAAAAAGTCAAATCTGCCAGTAGATATTTGACCTACTAGGAAGAGAAATTAATATGCTGTTGTCAGCCCAACATGCCTATCTCTCTGCCTATCCCTTATCCACATCCACTGTAAAGTCTCAAATCTCAGGATAGGCTATAGCTTTTCTTCTCTTTGGAGTTCATCCAAATACCTTCAACAATATGAAACACAGCTACACATAAATAACAGGAAAGGGGGAGACTTGAGTGCACCAAAACTTCTGAGGATATCAAGGCCCTTGAAAACTAAAGCAGTGAAATGAAGCTAGAGTAATTAGCTGCTCTGTCCCTAGAGTATGATCACAAAGAAAATACACAGTTATTGGCATTTGCCCGTTTCTTTTCCCAAGTTTTTGAATCCTGGTTTCTCTACCCTCAGCATCCAGATTGAGAAGATTTTTATATTGCTTCAGTGAATACCAGAACAACTAAGGAGAAAAAAAATCTGGTCCAAATCTATAGGCAACTAATACCAGAATCAGAGTACAACTCCTAGCTTCATTATCTGGTCTAAATGAAATATAGTGAGCAAATGCACTTCTGATCCCTCTTATTAGTCCCATTTGTTAAAATGTTGTATTATTTACAGCTTTGCACACAATGAGGAAATGGGCTTAGAATTCCATCTCAAAAGAAAAGTGATGATAAAAACTGGTATATCTTTGTGAGCTTATCTCAAAGCAAGGTTCTTGCAGAGGTACAGCTATATTAGCACCCCAGCCCAAGCGCTTATCATCCCTCAAAGGTCTAGTCTGGCAAAAGCAGAGAAATAATTATCTTCTGTCATAGTGGGCAGCATTTCTGGAGGAGTTTGATTCAGCAATCTACATCACTTTGGGGAGTTCCTTTATTTAAGCTGGGTGCCTGCCTTCACTGCAGCCAGCACTGCTCCTTGACCAGTGATTCATTTGAGCACAGCTAAGGATGTCCTGATAAAGGAGAGAAACCTTACACTCCACTTGGCTGCACTGCACTCCCCTGACCACACAGGCTGGACCTGCACTGGTTACTGTAGGGTCCTAAGGTGACTTGTTCACAAATGGGTGAACATACAGGCACAATCTAGATGCGCACATGTAGTCAGTAGAAGGGACATCCCAAAAGGACCTGTTGCAAGAATAGAAATCAAAGGTATGTTCTCTAAAGGCACGGGCAAAGCAACTACCCAGCTGCAGCCAACTCAGCTTTGATACTGGATTGCTGTGTGTATATCAGTAAAGTAAACATACCTGGCACTTCTCCCTAGTACTGGGGACAGCTGGCACAAAATGGCCTACACCCAAATTATTAAATTCTCTCACTTTCCATAACATCATGGACACATCCTAGTTAACCACTGAACGCAGCCTGTCTTCTGTGCTAAAACTCAAGACTTTGTTCAGGAATTGTTTGATGTTAAACACAAGTGGGAAAAAAAAAAAAAAAAAAAAAAAAAAAACCAACAAACCCACCACACCCCACCATTTCACCATCTCAGCACTACAGATTATTAGGTTCCAGTTTCTCTGAACTTCCCTGGAACATCTGCTGTTTTAGATGTAACTGATGTGTGTTGGCCAGGAATATCAGCAAACCAGATGTGATTTTAAAAAAGAAATGGGTTTCATTACATCCTATATTCAAGGATATGAGGTATATAGACAACATATTTAAGGTTGAAGCTCAAGTAATGCATCCCTAAGGGAGTTTCCAGAAGTATTTTAAGTCTGAATGTACTTGGGTGAAACCAGGAAGTGTTTAGTTTATTCCTTCGCCAAGAGTGAATCAGGACTTTGTTGATAGATTATTCAAGTAGTCAAATGTAGACTGGTAACATCATCAGGCACTTATTGCCTAAAAAGTGATGGCAAGAGCAGATCCATTGCTACTGAATAAAACCACATCTCATTACTCACTATAGCTCTCCAGTTTTCTCCCTAGAAATTGATGATTGCTATGAGGCTTGAGAGCACTTTTTGTCTGTTCATCTTCAGAGCTGCAGTGTTGGTACCTCCTTGTCCAGGGGGTTGTCAGGCAAGCTGTGTGGACAGCCAGTTTACTTGGAGCCTTGGCTTCAAGAGGGGATGACAAAGAAGGTACCCTATTCATTCCATGGGCCTCCCTTTTAAAACCCTGTGTGCCATACTCAGTAAACCGGTTGTCTCACTTTGAGAGACTAAGACCATAGGTTTCACGATTTGTCATGAAGTCACATTATTAGCCAAGGTCAGGGAGCACAGTTTAATGCAGGGGGGAAAAGTGCCTTTGCATGCACAGCTCTGTGTCTTTTTCAGATGCAAGACACCCTATGTCACCTGTGAGACTTGCTTCCAAGGAGGACCTAGACCAGGGAGGAGAGGCTGCTGAATGAATCCACAGCACAGCCCAAGGCTGTAAGCCAGGCCTGGTGCTGCTGTCAGGAGCAGGTGTATACCTGGCACCAAACACCAGCTTTTTGAGGAGCTTGCAAAAACCTGTCTCTTCATTTCAGCCTGCCTGTTGAGCGACACCAGACTCCTAGGATTGATCAGTGCTGCCAGGGCCTTGTAGGCGTGGGTAAACAGATGGCTTTGTCTGGACAGCAGGCTAGTCCAGGCTAGTTTCACCCAAGGTTTGTGCACAGAAATGTTGTTGGCACACAGGGGCATTTCTGGGAAAAGTAGCAGAGGAAATTCTTGCACAATGTGATGGCACCCTGCCTCATAAATATCTCAGACCCATGGTCGCTCCAGCTACAGCCACATACAGTCTGGGAAAATGAGGCCTCTTTTTGGATCTAACATAAGAAAAAAAAAAATTAAATATGTATTTTAAAAAAAACAAAAAAGTTAAAGCCAGACCAAAAGCTCTCCCCAAAGCCGAACACATTCGATGCATTGCATCCTGTGTAGTTGACCTACATTATTTCATCAGACTGTTAGAGAGCAAATCAAGACAAAGAATGTCTTAGGTGACCCGTAGATACAATATTCAATCACTATAGCTGTTTCTGGATGTGCTCCATGGTTGACTGGGATATTTGCTGGCAAAGTATGAAATTCCATAGGGAAACCATGTTAGGAAAGCACTTGTCCTCATCTCTCAACTGCAGTTACATGGAGTTTGCAGAAAATGCCACTGATTAAAGCTCTTTATATTGCTTGGTTGGCCAACAATTAAACAATTCATGCTGATTAATACAATAATTAAGAATTTATTTAATTCACATTTTACTTATATTTTCATAATATGGAAGTATCAGTAGGTGTGTTGGGTTCCTCTCATCATTAGTATTGGAAGGCAAAGAAAAGACTATGCTGGCAAATTAAGGAAGGTCTAGAGGTTTACCTCAGTCACAATGGAGGGAGATAGAGGAAGACAGAGTGCCTTGAGACCATGCATTACATCTGCTGACTTCCAGCTCAAAAGTGACCCGAATCTTGTGGCACCAACATTTGGATCTCTGTGCTCCACATAGTCTAGTGTTCAGCTGGCAATCAGACCAGGCACTGTGTCCTGGGACACTGATCTGTAACAAACCCTCCTATCCTTTGTCCCACATTGGCAACCATCCTCTCCTCACTCTCCTGCCCACCTACCAGCCCTCCTACCTGCTCACTTCACCCCTCTCAGTGCCCTCACTCCCTTCCCCATGTTCATTCTCAGTGGTCGTTGCATGTATGTGCCTTGACACCCTTCAGCTCATTAAGTCCCCTGCCTTGCCTCATGTTTTGACAGGTTTTGTGAGTTTTGACAATCCTGCCAGTGCCCAAGCTGCTATCCAGGCCATGAATGGATTCCAGATTGGCATGAAGAGGCTGAAGGTGCAGCTGAAGAGGCCAAAGGATGCTAATCGTCCCTACTGAAAGTTGTGGGAACCACTGGATACAAAGCACTAGCACAGGTAACTGCATGGGGAAGGGGGTGTCAGCTACTCCTATAACATCTCTCTGTGTTGTAGATCTTCAAGGAGATTCAGCTCTGTGACTCTCTGTCCTCCTCCTTTTTGACTCTGGCTAGAGCCACTCTGCTCACACATGCACCCATGAATAAAGTAGGAAAACTGTTTATGTGTGCATCTCTTTAGAAAAAGAGGTGGAAGGATGCTTACCAAGGGATAAGACAACTTCCTCATCCCAGGGGCATCCTGCATCTCTAGAACATGGTTTTGGTCACTAGAGGAGAGTCAGAAGCTGTCCTGATTCCCCTTGCTCAGTGAAAGAGAGTATTTTCTGGTGCTTTAAGAAAATCTGCAATTAAGAGATGGGACTGGGCTGTGGTTTAATCCCAGGTGACTGGACTGGGACAGTGTCTGTCTCAATAGCTCTGTGTTGCAAACGTTTCAAAGCATTCTTCATTCTTCATGTGGTACAGTCTGTATCAAATTCCATCTCAGCATAATAACTTAATGTAAATATGTCTCCCTGACAACCAAATAACCCCTGATTTATTTCTTCACAAACCCAAAAAATTAATAGAAGCATCCATATTCACTTCAGTTGTTTTAAACTCCTGTGTGTAGATAAAACCCAACCAAAGCCAAGGAAGCTTATCTGGGGTAAGGACCTGGGGTCTCATTTTTAGACTCATGTGCCATGTATTGCTGGAAAGAAGCCAGCTGGATGTTCCAAGGGAACTTCTAATACATGTAACAACACCAAAAATATCAGAAAACACAGCTTGTTTCATTGGAATCCCAGCATATCACCAATAACAAAAATGAAGATGTTTCCAAAAACAGAAATATTTTCCACCACTGGCTGGCTCTTTCATTAGGTAATTCTATGAGAAACAGAAATATAAACCACTATGTGTTTGTTTACTGAGACACAAAGTCTCCATATTGTTAAAACTGTGGCACAACAAAGATTCCCCAATAAACTTAGCACCTAGGGAGGCCCTAAGTAATTTGTACTCCTGAATTAGTGATAAAGAGATTGGTTAGGTGACCTTTCTATGTCATTTTAGCTATAATATCTAAGATTCTATGATTTTTATTCAGGCCTCTTTTGATTCATCTAAGACAGGCAGGAAATCCCTATCTTCAGCTTTCCCAAAGAAAAACAGAGTGGTTTTATTTTTCATGAGGATCCCAAATATCTTTGAAAAATATATTTTTCCAGTCTTCAGAACAGTATCCTTTCCAGTGAGAATTCAGGAACGGGATGAAAATATCTTTGAAAGAGGTGCTGCACTGAAGACAGCATAGAGGAGATTAAGAAATCTTTCAATAAACGTATTAGGTGCATGTGCAGGAAACAGCCTCCATAGTTTAGAATCTCCTTTATATGTGACTATATGAAGATAACTGTCAATGCATTTTCCTCCTTCAAAAACCTCTTTTCTTTTCCTTGCTTATGAAAAGGCCTCTTGGAAGCTTGAAACCAAAACATGTTGCCATATCCAAATGCTTTTTGCTTCATCACACTGGCTTTTTTTCTGCAGGCTTTGCTGGGTGAGAGTGGGGGGTGCATGCATGCAATTGTGTTAAAGCAGAGTCTGCCTTTGTCAGGGAGATTTTCTGTGACACCTGCAAAGGGATCAAGGGACACAAAGGTCTCCCTAGTTAGGCACCAGGCTTTATGTCTCAGAGTAGCTGTGCTCACTGAGGATATGCTTGTTTCTCATGGTGCCGTAAGATGCAGGGCTGTGGATATCTGTGTTGTTCAAGATTCATCAGTATGAGTGATTTTTATTATCATGGTTCATCATGAAGTGCTCTGAGGTCTCAGATTTTTTTCCTACAAAAAGATTATGCACTAGTAGGACTAAGATTTGTTGCTTGAATATTTTTTTCCCCCAGTAAATTATATAAAAAGGAATCAGCAGGTAAAATGGTAATATAATTCCATATGTCTCTCTTCAAGCATTTTTTTCCTTTCCTTTGCTTCTACTAAGCAGAACTGTCTTGAAGAATTGCCTCTAGATAGGAAGTCCTTTAGCCTTCCTGGCTTTATTTTGGATTCAGTGCTCTGCTGTCCAGAAAAATCATTCCGGTTTTACCACCAGATCACTTCCACCCTTGGCCTAGAGGACCTTGTTTGGAGGCCCTATCAAAATGTATCTCAAAGGTCCTTGTTCTCTTGTGTACTCATGCCTTGAGCCTGATGCAGGAGCCATACACGTCTTTTAGCAGAAAGGAGTTCTCCAGGAAGAAAAGCTTTATACATGTGTTTTTCCACCTGACAGAAGGAATGTAGGTGGTCCCAGGAGGATACTGCAGGAACATTCCCTAGAGGAGGATTTGGGTTAGCATAGGGAGAGCAATGCTGCAATAGACTGGAGAGGACACTTGATGACAGCAAGGATACCCAGAAGGCCAGATGAGCAAAAACCCAACTCTCTTCAGCTCATCCACCTCCCAGTGCTTGGGAACATTCATACCAGCACTCTAGAAGCAGGCAGGATTCTGTCACGAAGGTCACAGGTCAGCTTCCCACCAGGATGGGCAATAGTGATCAGCAGAAAGCTAAGCCCTCAGGAATAAGCCTGACTCAGAGATAGGTCAGCTGTTCTTGGCTCAGCACAGTATTATTGTACCTCCACTGCTGGCTTGATTTGCAACTTCCTTTAACTGATAGAAAAAGAATAACTTTACTGTGTTTGTTAACTATCTTTACCTTGGATGCAGCTCTTCAAGGTCTTTAATTCCAATTTGAAGCATGTGTATAAGTATATTGACACCAGAGTAATTACTAATGTGCTTCAAGAGGATGCTCAAGAAACTTTTTAATTGGGATTTTTCCAAGAAAAGGTTTCTTTCTATTGAATTGCTTTCAAAAAATAAGAAGTTGCCAATGACAACAATAACAACAACAACAACAACAACAACAACAACAAAAAGGCACCCAGTTTGATATAATCCACAAGAGTGATTTTTTCCTAACTGAGAAAGAAGAGTTTCATTTTAATTTTAATTCAGGATGAACATTTCATTTTTTTAAAAAACTTATAAATCTGCCTTTTGGGACACAAGCAGTCTAGGCCACAGTGATCTGAAGTCCTTTGGTTTCTTTGCAAGTGCACTAAACTTGCTGTCAAACACTGAAAGAGTCTCTGTGATATGGCAGATAAGCCCAAAGCTGCAGCAAGCAAAGCCCTGAAGAATTTAGATGGCAAAATGGCTACGCCTGTTGTCTTTTTTCTTTGTAATTAAAGAGGTGGTCATAGGAAAATTAAAAAAAAAAAAAAAAAGAGGGGAGGAATGATGGGCTGGGAGAAAGCAAAATAGAGGATCATTTGAGGCAACTCTGCCAAAAACAGTATATTCTATTATTAATCCTCCCTCAGAACTAGGGAGCAAGAACTTGGAGACAATCCATGTGTCTTTCAGATAGTAAATGCACAAAATAATTAAGAAAAAACAACCTGAAATCCACAGCTCCCTTAGGTGGCCATTGCTAGGAGCCCTTCCATGCCCAGTGCTGTGACAAAGTTGCAGGTGCAGCCCACAGTGCCTGGGGCTGTGGGAGCCCTGGGCCCACGAAGGGCTGCTGGGACAGGCAGGCATGGTAGGATAACGCTGCAAAGAAAACTGCACGGCTCGCAGCCCTTCCAGAGCTCAGGGCAGAATGCAGAGCAGCCCAGGAGCACCCAGCTGATAGATCAATAGAAGACACAGCATGCAGTAGCCCTGAAAGTCTTCTCCATTCCCCATCTGTGGCTTCACTGCAGTGACTGGTCACTGGCAGTGATGTTTTCCACTGCAAACACTCTGCTGCTGTAGTTTTATTTAAAGATAAAGATGCAGACACATTTGGGTGAGACTAACCCAGCGCACTGGCATGAAACTGAAACAAAGTGAGTGTGAGAGAGACAAACTGAGTGAGGCAAAAAGGAAACAGAAAAGTGAAAAGTAAAAGTAAAAAAAAAAAAAAAAGAAAAAAAAAAGGAAGAAGAAGAAGAAGAAAGCTCAACAACATGATTTTTTTTTTATCTGTGCTTCAGAGTAGAGACAAAACATTAAATGAATGCACTGCCCAAGTAGCCTGCTTCTACAAAACACCGGGGGAAATAACATAGGTCAAAGCTCAAATATGAAAAAAAATAAGATTTTCAGGTCCTCCTTCACTGCTTCTTGAACATGGACTGATTTCTGGTTTATTGTAAAAGGTGTAAAATATATATTTTTAAAACTGTCTGGAATAGACGGTATTTTTACTCTGCGGCATTTTTTTTCTTTTTAATTGGAGGGTATATTTTACCAAACTGGAAAACTTTGCATTTTTCTCTTTTTTTCCCTAATAAGAGAAAAAAATAAAAGCAACCCAAACTCCATCAGCCAAGAATAAAACAAAAAAAGCAAAATTCCTAATAGCCATAAACAAAAATATGTGAGTGGAAAATTTCTCTCTTCTTTTGTCATTTCAGATTACTTCAATGGAAGGTCTGGTGAAAGTGTATTTTTTTACTGAAATTTTTGTTGCTTATGCCTCCCAGATAGCTTTCTATTACCTCTAGTGAGAGGCTATTCTGCAGCTACATTGATCTCACTGTTTTCTATTAGGCTATTCATCTTGACATTCATTCCAAATATCCTTTTTTCAAGATAAAATCCCATTTCTTGTAGTTATGCCTCCTACAATCATGCTAACCAGCTCCTCTTCCACCTGCACAGATTATTGTTGTTTCCCCCTTTTAGTCATCACTTAGATTGTTTAGGACTTGCTTACATTATGGAAATTTGCACCAGTATAATTACATCAAAACAGTATTCCAGCACAAGCTTTAATATGAGTGAATAAAGAGAGAAAAAAAATCAGCACAGCTTAATTTTAGAAAGTCTGTTCAGGTAGTGGAAAAACATCACCTCAGCCAATATGTTTTTTTTGTTCTTTGGCTTACTTTTGTTTTTCATTTCCTCTGACACCTGTGATTAAATTAAGCATCCCTCACTGTGTTTGCAACCCAAAATTTGTGCTGTTGTGCTTGTACCAAGAGAATGGAAGTGAATTTTAGTGGGGGAGGTTAAAACAGGACTCCTGAAGGTGTTTGCAATACTGACCCAGAAATCCTTTATTTTTCTGTCTGACCATTTTTAACCTGCCTGTCCACTACTGATAACTTTATTATGGCAAAATTCTCAAGTCTGTTCTACAAACCACAGTTTCGATACCAGTGCATGCAAAATCCCATTTGCTAATTATTTTATTCTAAGATTGGCACACAATATAATGCACTGATGGAAAACGACAATAATTAATTACTGCATTTACTCCAAAATTACAATCAGTAATTACTGCTCTGAGACTGAATTCCATTCAGCAATATTTGGAACTTGTTCTTCCTCAAAGCAGGGCAGCTTTTCAGGAGTATTGCTGTGTTTGCATCTAAATGAGTCCATGTAGGTCACTAACGGATCCACGCTATTAGTCATGGGAGTGATAGAGCAGCACAAGGCAATACCACAACACTTTCTCTTGGTTTAAAGCAGGAATTCTTCATTAAAACCCAAGCCCCCCTCCTTTTTTTTCTTTTTAAATGTTAGATAATTAGATAATAATGTTAGAATTAGATAATAGATATTAAAACAACCTCCCACTTCTCATCTCACTGTGGTACTCTTGGCCCTTGTGCTCTGAAATAAACTTCTGGAGAATTGTGAGAATTTTTGCTGAAGACTCAGCCAGCAAGGAGCCTTCTGAGTTTTTCCTCATATATACAATACTGTGAAAAGGCCAGGAGCTTGTTATGGTGGTGCATTCTTCAAAGGCTTCCAAAAGCAAAACCCCCAAAGCTCCAGGGTTGACTGGAGGGCAGTAATTTCATATTCAGCCACTTCACCAAGATTAGTGTGGGAGATTATATGGAGAATGTCACACAAATTACTTGAGTAAGTCAGATTTTAGAGCCTTTCTGAGCTCAGTGTAAGCTCCAATTGCATCAGTTAATGGGCAACTATGGTAATCTGAAAACAGCAGCCTTTGAAGGGACATTTTTACCTGGTTTGTTCAGCACAGAGATTTGCTGGGCCAGTGCATGAGGGACTGCAACTTGAAGAAAAACTGGAATATATAAGAAAAGGAAAGAGTAAGTGTTTGAAACAGCAGTGATTTGAAATGAGAGCCAAAGAGATGGAAAAACACAGAAGACATCCATAGCCAAATTTTTTGTTCAAGCAGCAGCAGCAGCAAACACTGACAGAATGAATCCTCTGCTAAATAAAGTGTGTAAAAAACAAATGGGAGGAGGCAAAGACCCACAGTGAAAGAAGATTTTGAAAACACAGGATGAGTCCTAGAAAACAAGCACAGTCATTTTTCTACAGGACCTTCAAATAAGTTACAAGTGAGCAAAATCCATTGATACCGGGACACTAGAGAGACTTGTACTCACTAGTGAGCAAACAGGAAGCAGGCACATTATCAATTTGCAAATGCTATTCAGAGAGAGGGCAAAGAAAGGTCTAGAACTTCAAAGATGTTCTTCTCAGATGGCCCCATATTTCAAGGCAGATAGAGCTGTCTTTGGTGTTCAGTTAATACAAATATCAGCACCATGAACATAGTTTTTTGTCCAGGTAAAAATATGAACAGTATAGCCCAAAGGCAGGACACAGCCCTCTAGGTCTAAGAAGGTTAAAACCTTCTTGCAGGAAAACTGGAAATTCACAATGAAATCAGAGTCATGAGTCAGCCCCAACATGTGATTCACAGGACTCAGGTCACTTTGCAGCATTGATCAGTAAGATGAAAATTATCTGATCTTTTTGTCACTAACCTTTGAGAGCTACTGCAGAACCATGAACTGAGCTCTATGGGGTAGTGTTTGGCACTTATGCTGTAGAGATAAAGAAAAGGGAGGCTAAAAAACTCCATGAAATTTACTCTGCAGGGGAAAACTGCTACAGGAGTTGGCAAGAATCTTAATAAGGGGTTGCAGAGTACTCCATCAATGTGAGCACCTTAAATTGATGTCCTTATGGTTTGGAAGGCATATACAATCAGCTGCACTAGAACACTGTTTCTCGTTCCCACAGTTATACCCAGTGATATATCAAATGCAATAATTGCATATTTGAATAATTCATAGGTACGGTAACTTTGGCCAGATACAAGTGAATATCAAAACTCTGGTCTCTGAAGTGTTTGATTCAGCTGTAGCAGAGAATTGAAGGTTTACGGTACAAACCTTGCTTCTCAGGTATCTTTCATCCTGCCCTGTGACTGCACTTAGGAAAAAAAAAAGCGAGTTTTTATTTCAAATGGTTCATTTTTCCACTTAGTTGAGCTTCATCCAACCCTTTTGAAATATTGGGTAGAAGGCTGAGCTGGAGGGGAAAGGAGAACAGCAGTCAAGTCATTTCCCAAGCAAGAAGCAGAGTAAATGAGAACTCAGTGCTCTGTCTGGAAAAGTACTAACCACAACCATGATCAGGCTAAGTTCTCAGGCCGCGTCAATCACCAAGTCCTCTGAAGCCAGTGAAGTGACACTGATTTATGGCAGCCAAGGATTCAGGCCCACTATTACTTATTTAACTCTAAATGTTCTCCTAGCAGAGATGTTTCAATTATTTGCAATTCTAGAGGGAGATTCAATGTCACCATTCTGGCTGCTCTGGTGTTCTTAGAGCAGAGACACTAGGGAATGAATCATGCCCACCTCCAAATATCATTTTAAAAATGCCTTTTCAGGATAATGATTTGCAAACAGAAGAAAATCTCTTGTACCCATGGAAAGCTGCAGCTCCACACTCAAGTAATCCTCTTTGGAAAGCAGATTTCTCCCATTTATTGGAAGATACATTCTCCCTCCCCAGCTCTTCAGCTATCTCTTTTTCCTGTGTAAAACAGATCCAGCAGCTGGGATGCCTGAAGCATCTGTTCTATGCAATGCAATAATACTCTAAAATCCTCACAGTGACAAGATGCCTACCTTAGAAATTTTTGGCTCTATGATGCCCATTCCTTGACGCCAAAGATATCTTTTGGTTGATTTGGATGTGCTGTAGGCCACAGTTGTCATGGTAGTGCCTTAAAAGCAGGTTTTTCCAAAAGAACACAAGGTTTTCACCACCTTGATTTCTAAGGATTTGGAAACAATTGCGCAATTAAATCCATGGGCTGTGCAGTCAGCTAAAAATTTGTCTTTGCTGAATAAGATTCCCTATTTTTCTCTACTCTCTTGAAGCATCTCCACTCATGAGCAGAGGTTCCAACCCATTTGCTGTGACGTATGACAAGGGAATGCTTTCCAAGCTCCTCATTTTCATCTGTTCATTCTCCTTGCACGGTACACATTTCTCCATCATGGCAGGTTGGACACTGAGAAAAGAAACCAGGCAGGCAGCCCAATGCCAGCTGTAGGAAACCAGGCTCCTACATGTCAGTTTTAAGAGATTTGGTGCTTTCAGAAGTGAGTTTATTTGGGGGTTTCTGTCTTCTGCTCAGGTTACAAGGGCACGGTTTAGTACAGACCATACAGGCCTTGTTACACTAAATCCCTACAGAAATTTCCTACAGGCCTTGTTCCCATTACTCATGAAGACCAGGGTAATGCAATTTAGAGAAAGGTGTGCAGATCCTCATCAGGAGTAAAAGAATAGCTCACCCCTAGAGAAGTATTCCTACACTAAACCTTAATGGAGGAATTAATGTCCTTTTGATGGGTTTGTTGAGGAGCATGCTAACGTGCTGTTAGTAATTAGGAAAGGCATACAAACTGGCACCATGGTTATCTCTGGGGTATTTTCTCTTTCAGCACAGACCCACTTCCTGACAGCCTGACTTCTGGTACTCACGAGGGATTCCTGGAAGTAACCTCAGGATGCCACTTAGGATTAAAATGCAAATTATTTCTTTCTTCAGAAATGCTCTAGAATAAATGAGTTGTTCTGAGGTTCACAGGCATCTGAAGAAGTTCTGGGCCTGTCCTTCACCTGGGGAAAGAAAGTGGGCTTTAAGGGAGTGATGATGATTTGTACTAGCTAAAGACTTGCTGTGGGATTTGGCCACTTATGCTCAGAGAGCAGAAATCTTCTGCTTTTTCTCTTCTAATCTTTCAAATTGTGTCTGTAATTTTTTCCCCAAGTTGTGTGTGCTCAATGTGTTTTGTCGATGTGAGATGTGGTAATGTCTCTCTGCTAGGAGTTTTATGGTTCACAGAAGGCAGGATTTGTATTGAGATAGACAGATAGATGCATGTCTGGTGCCTGCACACAATGTATTACAGAGATTGATCCAAAATTTTCAACACTAAAATCCCAAACAATAGACTGAAGGAATCTGTCTGGGAGATTTCAGCTAGATTTTGACTCTTTTTTTTCTGATGAATACAAGCCTTTAAAAGCGTATCATCCCTGTCCCTTTACCCAAATAATTGGAGAGCAGGGTAAGAAGGATCTACTACAAAGAAGTAGTCTACATTTTCTCAGGTGACAAAGTAAAGGAGGTCAGACACCCCATATTGGGAAGGGAAGTATACACAGTTTGGGAAGTGTCTGGTGTGCCTTCAGATAAGGGATATTCATCGTGAATGAAAGGAGGAGGTGAATCCTGTTGCCCATGCAGGTGGTGAACTCAGGGAAGGTGGCAGCAGTGGTCATGTCCCTCTGACCATCCAGGCTCAGGGCCACACTGAGATCTGGGCTCCCCCTGCACATGAGAGGGAAATGGAAAGGAGAAGAAGCACTGGCTGATAGGAGCAGTAGGGACACCATCCTGCCAAGCTGCCTGTGGAGCCTGGAGCTGCCTCCTAATGAAGGCAAGCGTCTGGTCACAACTGGAGGCGAGCTGTTCCCCATTTGTTTGTGCTCCTCAGAGTGGCAGGGATCCACTCTCCATCAGAATAATCCAATTGAACAAAATGATTCATATTAGCAGGCACATCTGTCTGAGGCCAAAGCAGAACCCTGGTGTTAGTTTAATAAATGGCGTTCATTAAACTCAGCTGAAAATATAATCTGGAGAGACTGATGGGGTGAACAGAGCAAAGAATAAGCAAAAGGAGTTAGCAATTATCGGATGTCATTTGTTCTACTGGTACCATGGAATTGGAGCTTGTTTGCTGAAATCTTAATTTCGTTTTGCTGAGGCAGAATCCATCAAAGAAGCTTATACTGCAGCTATGATTCCTGTTTGTCAGCCCTTGGTAGGGAATGTGGCATTTTTCTTTCCTCCTTTTCTAATAGACAGAGCTCTGAAGGAGCACAGATCCCATCAGAGAGCCCAAGGACAGGAAAGACAGAGGAGGCAGCCTTCCCTTTGCCATGAAAAGACTGCTGAGTGAAGTTCTCTGTGCTGCAATGAAGAGAACATGGGCAGTGCTTTGGAACAGGAACTTTGGGTATTTCCAATGCAGCAGAAGCCATAAATCTTCCAAGTTCCTTTGCCATTTTCCTCCATACCAAGATGTAAGAAAGACTTCTCACTTGACTTCAGGAGCATTTTACACTCTATAGGTAGGGGCCAGTGTTTCCACTGGCAAATGTTTCCCTCTTTTCAGACCATACAAAGGTTGGGTTTTTCTTGGTGGTCAGGTCAGGGAAACTCCTGCAGTGTGCACTGGTGGCTGTCGAAGGGGAGGCACAGGCACAAGCATCGAGTTGCTGGAGGCAACCCACATATCCAGAGCTTAACCCTGATGGTCGGGGGCTGCCTCCTTCAGGCCCAGCTGTTCCAGCTCAGCCAGATTAGTTATCTGGCATTAGCATTCCTGGCCATAAGTCTCCACACAAAACACTGAATCCAGAGGGAGTGCTCTTAAGAGGGAGAGCTGCCTTTCCCAATTCCTGGCTAGCAGAGACAAGTTTCTTGGGACTGACTTGCAGAGTGGTCAGCATTTGAAGATTGTCTGGACAACCTGTTTCTTGCCTATTGCTTTGGTTTTGTTTAGTTTTAACTTGTCCCTACAGGTATTCAAATGGTCCTTGGTGTACTCCAGGGGAAGGCAAGAAAGGATTTTATATTTATAGACTTGCCAGAGCTATTGAGTCCTAGCCAGTTAGAAAAAATCAAAAGAATAATGGAGGAGAAGGGAAAGCTCGACCTCATGAGCTTTCAGCGTTGATTAGTATGTTGGTGTCAGGAACCTTTTCTTGTTCAGGGCACACTAACTGTGAAATAACTTTTTTCCCCCTATTCTTTAATCTGTCTCCTGCTTTCCCAAGGGGAAGGAGGAGCCAATACCTGCCTTCCTGGGGTTCTGTTTCAGAGGAAGCAAATGCATGGACTTGCACACCAGCAGTGAGGGGCTGGTGGGTTGGGGTTTTCCGAGATTCATCTCTCGGTGTGCCCTTAGGCAAGAGGCTGAACACCTTCATTTTCCCTCAAAATTGTGTAAGAATCTGTTGCCAATATGAGCTGCTCTGGAGATGGTCAGAGGTTTTTCTCACCCTGGTGAGCACAGAAGAGAGAGGGAAGTTGCAGAGGTGAGCAGCATCTTTCTGATATTTGCCCTAGATTCCACTATCACAGTCAAGCCTCCTTCACAACCATGGAAGTGGGTGAGACCTGCACTGAATCCCACCTCTTGCCCACTACCATTCCTCACTCATGTTAATGCTGAGGTTCTTGGCACAGTGAGGAACATAAAGGCTTAGTTTAACACGATCCTCTCATTTGTATGAGACTGGTGAGAAATTTGCTGAATTTGCTTGGTTCAGCTCTGTGGATCAAGCAATGATAATACTCCCAAGCCAGCACAGCTGCAGGCACAAGGGAACCTGCTTCATAAGCACAGCCTATCTCAGGTGACAATGAACCAGAAACCCAAAAAACTGAGACTAATCAGACTCAACTGGATGCAAACAGAATTTGGGATTTATTTTCAATATTCTTTTCAAAGTACATTGAAGTAATCTTATGAATCAGACATCACGGGAATCAGCACAATGGGTTTCAGTGCTTTCAGAAAAAACATTGTTTTGTTTTGGATTTTTTTTTTAAATTCTCAGACAAAAAGTTTTGACTATTTTTAAGCAGTGATAATGTTTGGCTGATCACCTGCATTTTCCACCCAGAAAGGCTTTGAACAAAAATGTGATCTAGTTCTAAATTAGAATCATATAAATACCTCAGCTATAGCAGTGAAATGAGTCACAGACATAAGTCACATGCATAAGTGTTTTCAGAATCAAATTCTGAGATACTAAAATTCACCAAGAGATGTGAATTCTTCATATGGAAACCACTCCAACTATATGGTGGAATTCTTGCCTTATCTTTCTCCAGCTCAGAAAGAGTTGCCATCTCCTTAGTAAAAGTGTCTTCTCTTAGAAGCTTCATGCAGAATTTGGTTTCAAGAATGTTTGTGGTGTTTTTAACAAAAATTTATGAATATTTAATAATTAATAGAACTATGTAAGCTTATTGAGTCATCCTGGACTTTAATCAATTTGAAATATTTGGGGCACCAGTTTCCACCTTACTGCTCCTCACTAGAGTTACATCAGAGCTTTAGTGCAATTAAAACGAAGCAGGAAATATTTTTAGCTAATTGCACTGTGCACCTTGAAGGTAATTTGAAGCTGCAGGCAAAAAAAAATAAAATATCAGAAGGAGTAATTGAGTGCTGCAAGCTGGGAGTATGTGTTTCTGGCTGCATTCTGATTTAAAGGGATATAGAGATTGGGTAGCTGAACAGCCTTGGCAGAAGGAGAGTGAAATCTCACCTCTGGAGAACAGACTCAGGATGCATCACAGGGCAACGGACCCAGCAGCCTTGCCACTGGGACAGGACCAGCTTTGAGAGGGTCACTGGAGAACGTGCCCCTGAAAGGGACATCAGGCTGGGAGAAGAGCTTGGGTCTCCTTCTCTTGCAACCCCACGCAAACACCACTCCAGCACATCCATTCTGTACCTGGTGAGCAACTAATTCTCATCCCTCCAGCCTAGCAGGCAGCTGTGGGCTCTCATTTCTTATGGCAGATACTGGAGCCACTGGTGGGGTGTATCAGGCAATCCCCTAGGACAGCACAGGCAGCGTAATTGTACCTGCTGAGATCTACAAGCTGGACTTGATTAGGGTCTTGATGTCATCCTAGGGGTCTGCTGAGGAAAGGAAGAGGGGAGAGGGATCACCATCTAACTGTCAGCAACAAAAACAGGAGAGTGTAGCACTGGTTTCATCAGCATTTTGATAAGGTCTAGTCAAGCTGTAAAAGGAAAAAGCAGAAACAGCGGAGACCGGGGGCACAGAGGCTTTCTTACAGCTTCCCAATTAGACTTAGTTCTTAACCATGTACATTTTTTTAATTAAACTGTTGGTACAATGCTCAGGAGATAGAAAACTCCTTGAGGCCCTCTTGTAATAAAGAACCTTTCATTGTATGCAGAAAGGCAAGCTTAATTTCCTCTCCCACCTAATATTCACCTGCAGCAAAAGCAGGGGTGAGGACTTTGTATGAGGCAGGATAAATGCTCCTCAGGGCACAGGACCTACTGATTAGGCCATTGGGAGGGAAAGAGGCTACATCCTTTGCTGCAAAAGTAGCCATTTAACACTCATTTGACCTTTACCATCACTGCTTCACAACGTGACCCAAGTTCCTTGCACTGATCTTTGCCTGCAAAGTTCTTGATTGGCAAAACAGAGCTGAGAGAGGAAAAGAGCCATGGCTTTGTTTGCATGAGCAAGTAGATCCTGGATGTTGCTGAGGAGACTGGACTGGGCTGTGACGACTCAGACCTTACCAAGCCCTTAGTGACTCCCAACTGCAGCCCTAGTGGTGGGCAGAGCTCCCTCCTTCAACCAGCTCACCCTGAATGCCCACTGCCCAGCCCAGCCCTTCCTCCCAACACACACCTCTACATCTTTTTCAGAGCACCTCCACCACCCCTGTAGCCCCCATCACCCTGAGGCCACCTCTCCTGCCACTGCTTGGGGGCAGAGTGAGAAAAGGCAACACTGCTCAGGGAGCCAGTGACATTTTCTGACTGCCCAGGCTGGCTTCTCCAGGAGCAGCTGCTCTGTTGTGGTGCTTTTTCATCTGCTGCTTGAGACTAATGGCTCTAGAAAAATAGATAAATCAGAGGTGACACAGCTATTGCTGCTTGACAATTTTTCTTCAAACAAGCTGTGGGAGGAGGGGATTACCAAAAAGTGACATTTTGACCAAACTGGATGTTTCCACAGCAAATTTTCATTCCAGTAGATTAAAAAAGAAATGCAAACAGCACAAAAAATATAACTGTCTTGATTAAAAATGTCGGCTTTCAAAACACTAAATTCCGGTAAAAATGGACTAGTTTTCAGATTGATTTAAAAAAAGGCAAAAATTAATCTATTTCTCTGGTCACCTCTCCCACCCCAGACTTGTTTTGTTTATTAAGTAAAATATTCTCAGGAAAGAAAGCCAAAATAATGACAATTTTCCTCCAGAAAATAATTGTCATTTTTCAACTAGCTCTTAATGTAACACAGTTAAATGAGAGCAGTCCTAGTAACAACACTGCACAGCAAGTCATACAATTATTTGAAAGAAGGGCATTGCAATTTAGGAGCTAATTTTTATCATCACCTTAAATTTTTAAATAGAGAAATGAGGCAGGGTCATCAAACATATTAAAAAAAAAAAAAAACCAAAAAAAAAAAACCAGAGAAAACATTAGCATTTGAAATACTGGACTCCCATCTCCCTGTTAGATCAGATTGGCTTCTCTGTCTGTGTGTGTGTGCAATTGTCTCTGTTGATATGTATGTACATGTAATACCTCTGTACATATACATATGGATATGTTCGTGTGCATTTGCATGTATATAAAGATTCATTTTTACAGTCTGTCTGCTTTTTAACCTTCAGATGTTAGAACTGAAGCATCTGACAAGAACATTTTCTTCCCCATCCCCCCCCACTTCAAAATCACACCCCAAGAATCCAGGTAAATACACTGATGTCTGGTGTAAATAGTCAGGCTTCTTTAATTCCAGCATGATGCAAAATCCCCTTCACCACACTGCCTTTCCCACTCTAGCACATTTGGGCTTGTAATCTTGGGCTCACCACACAGCCTAAGCAGTGGTTGTCATAGGGGTGGAGTCTGTTGGGAGAGCCCTGCCTCTGTTTTCCACCTCTGCCAGACAGTCCAGGCAGGAGCTGGGGAAGGGGAAGGAATCTCTGTGGGTTGGCATCAGGATACAGTGAAGAGGAGGACTGAGGCATAAGGAAAGCAAAGCCATCCAGGAGCACTGGAGGCAAAACAGAGAGAGAAATTGCTATAGAAACAGTACAGAAGGCAGGGGAGAAAAACATGGGCTGGAATTTTAATGATATTGATCATCTTCAGAGGCAATAGCTGTGAAGATCTATCACCGGTAGCAAAAATATCTCCAGTTCCTTCCAGTAGGTGTGCATGGCCATAGGCTCCAGCAGAAGAAGGACAGGATTCTGACTGCAGTTTTGGGTGAAAGGCACACACGTGTGTAAATGGAGATTAATATATGTTGTATAAAGGTGAAGAAACTGGCATATGCCATGAACAGAGACTTAAGTGTGAGCACGGGAGGATGCCACTTTCCTGCAGGAAGAAGTGATGGCCTTTGAGTTTTGTTGGGGAGAAGACAAGATAAGAATAAAGGTTTTGAGATGATCAGTGGAGGCTCAACTAATAAGGACTCAGGGGAGAGACATGGTAGAAACAATGTGAAACTGGAGGCAGTGGATTTCTGCAGTGGAAGAAGAACCCAGCCTGGTAGCCCACCATGATAGTGGCACTGTTGGGACAATTGTGTGGTCCTGTGAAGAGCACAGAGCAAGCTTGTACCTGCAGCTCACTGCATTTGCAGCTTAGCAGATATACAATGACAGCTCCTGTGGCACTCATCAGATAGCCAGGGACTCTTGGGCTTGTGCCACTTGCATGCTCCTCTCAGGTCACCTACCTGCTGTAAGGGTATCATGGAATCATACAGATTAGGTTGTAAAAAGACCTCTAAAAGTATTGGATTCAATCATTAACTCAACACTGACAAGTCCACCACTAAACTCTGGCTCTGAGCACCACATCTATACCTCCTCTAAATACCTCCAGGAATGGTGACACCACAACTTACCAAGGCAGCCAGTTCCAGGACCCAACAAGCTTTTCAGTGAAGAAGTTATTCCTAATATCCAATCTAAACCACTCACATTGCAACTCAAGGCTGTTTTCTCTTGCTCTGTCACTGGTTACCAGAGGGAAGAGACTGACCTCCACCTGTCTGCAACCTCCTTTCAGAGAGAGGGTGATAAGATCTCCCCTCAGCCTCCTCCTGTGCTGAGCAGCCTTTGGGAACACCACTACCAGCCAGCCCCAGCTGGACTTCATTCTATTCACCAGCACCCTTTGGGCCCAAATATCATCCATTTTTTTACCAAGGCAACAGTGCACCCATCCAAGCCATGAGCAGTCTGTTTCTTCTGGAAAATGCTGTGGAAAATGCCATCACAGGCTTTACTGAAGTCCACACAGACACATTCACAGCATTTCCCTCATCAGCTAAGCAGATCACCCTGTCACAGAAGGAGATCAGGTTGGTCAAGCAGGACCTGTCTTTCATGAACTCATGGTGGTTGGGCCTGCTCCTCTGGTTGTCCTGCATGTGCTGCATGATGGCACTGAGTATGATCTACTTCACAAGTTTCCCCAGCACAGAGGTCAGGCTGACAGGCCTGTAGTTCCCTAAATCCTCCTTCCCACCCTTCTTTTGGATGGGCATTGCACTGGGTAGCCTACCTCAACTGGGACTTCTCTGGTTACCAAGACTGCTGATAAATGATGGAGTTGCTTAGTGAGCACTTCTTCCAGCTCCCTCAGTACTCAGTACCACACTACATGCGCAATGAGTGTCTCCCACAATGCAGAGCTTATCCTCACAGTCCAGCCAGAAACTGCTGTTGAAAGCTTTACTGTGACAGAGGTGCTTGTAGCAATAGGACTACTGTACTGACAGCACAGGTTGCAAGGACATGACTAGATTTATGTTTGTCTAATCAAGGCTTTAACTGAGATTCATTTCCCCTGATGGTATAGACCTACACTGCAACTATTCCCTTCACAGCAAGTCAGTCAAGGTCTTCATTATAACCACGAGAGAGGTACTGGTTCCTTTTGCCCATGACTCACAGTCTTATCTGAAACAGTTCCTAAGCATGAGTGAATTGGGACCTAAAATCCCTGTGTGTCTCCATTAATGCTGTCCTAGAGTGATCCATTCAGAATGAAGATGTCTGCCTTTTGAATTCCATCATTAAGGCTTCAAGCCTTTATCTCTCTCCAATGTTCAAGGAGAGCAGTCCCAGGATGTCAGGCACTTAGGTGTTACCAAAAAGAAGTTGGACACTTACCAGATTTATTTGGCTATTGTCAGTGGAGCAAGACCTTGGACATGTCCCTAGAGACTATCGAAGTGTCCTTTTCTGTCCACTGACTAGGTAGCTACTGCAGACCCCTGCTTTGGAAGAGCAACTTCATTTGGTGTTTCAGATACAGACCCAAGGTTGTCAGACAGGATTACCACATGTAATTTTAGTGTGAAAGAATATTTTCAAGTGGCTTTTTTTTTTCCTGTTTTTTTAGCCTCAGCAAGTCCTAATTCTTCATCTGTACATATATATGTGTGTGTGTATGTGTGTGTTTCATCTGCAGTGTCCGAGGGTGTCTGTGGAGGACAGGCAGAGGCATGGTAGTACCACTTCCAAAGCAGTGGTCACTGATTGACCAGTCCTGTCCTTCCCACTCTGCACATTAAATATTTTCCTCAGTAAAATTATAGCAAAGAATGCCTCCCTAGCTTAACATTTGCCTGGATCTAGCATCCATGTGTAAAGCCACTACCCACTAAGCTCCAGTCCTGATCCTGCAGCTGGCGCTATCCCATATTTCAACCCCAGACAGGAGAAATGTGTTGTTGCTGCTTCCCAGGAATAGAGCAGGATATTGTTTGCTCCACCAGATCTCTCCCATTCCTGTTGCCTCCTTCATACATTCATTGAATCAAAGCCTGCTAACCCTCCCTTTTCCTGCTGGCACAGCTGAGGTAAGGAAAGAGACAGGTCATGCCTGACAGCTCTCCTTCCTTTCCCAGCTGTGTGTTTCCTGTGTTATGACATGGACAGAAAGCCCAGAGGGGTAGGAGGGATGCTAGAGATCTTTTCCTCTTCCAGGAGCTGTATGACTGACACTATTTGTTCTTGGGTACCTAGGGACACAAATGACAACAATTCTTCCCTGGGCCAACTTCAAAAGGACAGTTTTCCCTGTCTTGGATTGTGAAATAACTGTAGACACAGATCTTGCATCTGCCTTGGCGGTACCAGTCTACTGTCTTTGTCAAACCCCAGGAAGCTCAGGGTGACACTTCCTGATCATCAAAGGGCAAGACTTTGGGGCCAGGCCATCAAGAAGGAGTCAGCTTCAACCAAGACAGCAGCCAACTGTGGCAAAATTGTGGAGCTAAAGCCAGAGCTCAGATCAGGGCTTAGCTCAGCATCGTCTCTTGTCAGCTAAGCATAACTGCTGCAGCCAAGAAAGCATGTTTCAGTTCAAAGAAACAAGAAAGAAACCCAAGACAAACAAACAAAAAGCCAGGGAAGGAATTTTCACTAGCCAGAATGCATGACTTCAGGATAAGAACTGCCAACAATTTTCCTGTGACACCCCAACATGAGGTGAAATTTTATTCGTGTGCAGTGACTTTTCAGAAATAGGCTGCAAGGAGAGATATGAGCCCTGCCAAGGAGACAGAAAGGCAATACCTGAGGAACAGGGTGCAGAGCTGCTGACTGAGACAAGTGTATTGTTGTGTGCAGTGATTTTTGGTGTTTACTGAGGCAAAACTCCATGGGCCAGTAAAGGGACATTTTCCTTCACAGGAAAGGAACAGGGTGTTTCTATAGATTGTCAACCAACCCCTGGCAGGCTTTATTCCTTTTCCTTTTTCTTAGTCCTTTGCTTATTTTTTTCCTTTCTCTTTTTGCTTTTTTGTTTTGTTTTCTTTCTTTTCTGCTTTCTCTTCTCTTCTCTTCTCTTCTCTTTTCTCTTCTCTTCTCTTCTCTTCTCTTCTCTTCTCTTCTCTTCTCTTCTCTTCTCTTCTCTTCTCTTCTCTTCTCTTCTTTTCTCCTCTTTCTCTTATCCTTTTTGTTTTCCATTATTTTTTCAACTCAGGCCAGAGCTAAATGCCAAAGGAGTAAATGTCCTTCTTTTAATGATGCTGATTTAGGGACCATTGTATCATCCAAGTCCTCTTGCAAGTCTGCTTCCCACACCATACCAGCATTGCTGTTTCAGAGCCCGCCGTCCTGTGAACTGCTAAATGGACATGCAGCAACCAGCAGTAGCAGCTTTTCTTTTTGGTTTTCTTTTTCTGTTGTTTTGTTCGGGTTTTTTTTTTTAATTTATTTATTCTCAGTAGCGAATGCAGCTCTCGGCCTATTACTTCCCCATGATTTTAAACTTGGGATGTAAACCAAATCAGAGTGATATAACTGTTCCAGAGTTGATCTGAAGCAGTGGAGAGGCTCCCAGAGGACTCTGGCCAGCCATCAAGCAAAGCCCAGGAAGCTGGGGGTGGTGCGGGGAAGGCCAGTGCTAACGAAAGCATTCTGGTTGGCAGTGAATGTATTTATTTTCCAGACTCCGCAAACCAATCTGTGTCTGCGCTCATCCATTCAGTGCATGCTCTCCTCAACAGCCGCTGCATCACACTCTGTTCCTGTTCGCAGTTGACCGTGTGTCCACATTTAAGTGTGTGTTTTATATGTGTGTCTCTGGCTAGGCCTCCTCCATTCCTTATTCTTTTTTATTCTTTCTTACTTTCTTTTCTTTTCCTTTCTTTTCTTTCCGTTCAGTTGGTTTGTTTTGCTCTCATTCTTGTTTTATTTTCTATAGTTTAATGGCAAGTATTTCCATTAGAATTTTTTGATTGATGCTGTGTTTGTAACATTTTTTTAAATTATTATTTTTATATATATCTTCTTTCCCCACCTTTCCCTTTTTCCACACTATATATAAATATATATATATAAAAAATCTTTTCTTCTTTTGTCATTCAATCAAATTCCAACCAAGAGCCAGTCAAATCCACCACAGTCTCGCGCTGAGCTAGGAAAAAAGTTCTCGTAATGACATGAAAGTGGAGAATACAGTTCCCCAGGCCGTAAGTTCAAATCAACTCGAAGTTGAAAGTGTGACATGATGGCGTCATGTAACAAGCTAAGAATTGGTTGCATGACATGCCGTCAAGTTTCGTGCAGGTGCCGTGATTGAAGCATTTTTCTTGGATGTTGTATCAGTTGATGATTGGCCAGTCATGATCACATGTGCCTTTTTTGACTTTGTGCTGCCACAATTTTTTGCTGTGCTCATTTTCGTTTTGTTTTTGGTGCTTGCAGTGGTTTCTTTATTTGTTGTTTGATTTCTCGTCAGCGTTTTATGCTTCTTTAGATGTCACATAGAAGGAAAAAAAAAAGATGGATTCCTAATTATTTAGAAAAAAAATGGGATTGTTGTAACTACAGATAATTTGGAAAAAAAAATAGAGAGAAAATGTGTGATTAATTTTTTGCACTGAAAATCTTGTGATTATTTTTTTTTTCCGGAGAATTGGGGCCTTTTTCAATTGACACCTTTTTTTTTCCCTTAGGATATTTCAAATCACTTTCTAAAAATTAAAAAAAAAAAAGAAAAAACAAAAATGGAAAAACCAAATCAAAACTAAAAAGACTAATGATAGTAATGGTAGTTTGCAAACTATAGCAATCAAAAAAAGCAACCCCAAGAAAAGCCTCATTGTATGTCTTTTCAAGAATTCCTAATTCTAAGGTGCCGTATTACAGCAACTCCAGCAAAAATTAATTGCTTAGAGGGAGGGAGGGACTGAGTGGGAAATAAACCCTTCCAGATCAAAAAGCAAAATGCATCTTTTTGTTTACAACTGAAAAAGGGTCCTTGACGAGTGTTTTTTATTTTTTTATTATATTATTATTTTTGGTGTTGTAATTGTTTAGACTGCTGTGTACGGTTTGCTGTTTGTTGAACCAACAGTGTGAAAACCTGCCAGCATGGATTGATATTCCGCATGACACTTTTCCACCAGAGTGGACCTTTTGCAGTTTCTAAGTTTCTTGATGTAATAAATCACCAAGTGTATAAGAAGAACCTGCTTGCTAGAAGGAGATAAGAGCTAATCCTTAATGATTAAGCATCCTACTTAAATGTCAAGCCTAGTCGGATCATGATTATATTTTTTAAAATAATTTTTTTATTTAAGAAATGTTAGCTTTACCATTTTTTTTCAAAAAAAAAAGTTTATTCCAAGTCTTTTTTACTTAACCTCCTGTAAATTGCCTGTTCAAAGTCCTACTTTTTGACATTCACAAAGGAGTAGATGTTATTGGCAGCTACGTCTCCACAGAAAGCTCATTCACTGTCAAAGATGGCACCCCATTACCCATTCCTGATGCTTTTCAGCCTACAAAAACCTGCCAAGCAAGACTGTGATCTGGCGTTGCAAAGCGGCACTTAAAAATAATTAAAATGCCGCTGTCTTCACATGTGTAGTGATACAGATTCACATAGACACACCCTAATATTATTTTGATTTATTATTAATATTATTATTGTTACTAATAGGAACAATTGTGGTTTTTTTTATCATGATCGTGACTACCTTGCTTACTTTGGGTTTGATCCAGTTCCCACTGAAGTCAAGGGGAATCCTACTGTTGATGTTAAGTGGGAGCAGAATCAGAGCCAAGGCCTTCAAAAGCAAAACACCAAAGCAGAAGCCCCATCCTGTCCCAATTGAAGGGAGAAGAAAACATCCATTACTTTCAACGGGAGCAGGATTGGGCCCAAAAGAATAGGCTTGATTTTAATTTCATTTTCATTTTTAGGTCTTTTTTCCCCCTCCTGTCTCAAACCCCACACCTCCCCTACTTCCTTCTCCCCTTTTTGATTTAATTTGCAATGATCTTCTTCATTTTTTAGGGCAGCAGCTGAATGGGCCACATTTAGAAAAAAAAAAGTATATATATATATTAAAAAAAGTGAACTGTTGGATTACACCTTTGACATATCAGCAAATATCAGTCAAGCTGAAGACTTCAGACCTATTCTCTCTTTGATTGTTTAGACTGTAACATTTCTTCAAGAAAAGTATCACATCTGCTGACTTCGAAGGACATGCGCTTGAAAACAAACAAACACATAAAGCAAAATCAGAGCAGGAGGAAGATGAACCGGGATTTCTGAAGAGACACTGATATCACCACAGCGGCTTTTCTTCAAACAGGAGATGCAAACCTGGATTCTGGCAAAGGAGTGCCTGTTTGCCACCAAGGATGCAGTTACCATGAGAGACCCATGGTAACAGTCACTGAGCATCTTTATCTGTCATTCCTTAGCTATATAGGGACCAAAGGACAAAACTTTTTACCGCAGACTTGTAGCTGTATGTAAAATATGGAAGTTCTTTCCTTTTCTCTGAGCTGTTCCTAAAACAGTTTTTGAGAGTGATTATATGAAATATGTAAAACTTAAAAAAAACCAAACAGAAAAAAAAAAAACAAAAAACCACAAAAACACCAAAAAAAAAAAAACCACAAAAAAATTACAAATGCTTAAACGCTTTTAAAATGGCAAGATAATAGCTCTTTGATACTTTGGGAGGTTCTTTGGTTATACATTAATTAGAGTCTATGAAGCTTTCATATGGTTTTCTGTATAATACGCAAGGATTGCGTTGTTAAAGGCAGGTAAGACGGATATCTATGAAAAGCAAAAAAAAAGGTAAATAAATAAATACATAATTAAGTACATAAAAAGGCATAGAAAAGAGAAAGGAAAGATGGTTGATATTAAATGGAAAACAAAAAGGTTTGTAAATGCTTCTAACTCTCCCCATTTAAAATCCTAATAGTTGTACAGAATTTAAAAAAAAAAAAGAAAGTTTAAAATACCTATATAATAGAAAAAATTAGACAACATAAAAATAAAAAAAAAACAAAAAAGCAAAAAAAAAACTACATAGAAGTTAGCGTTAATGCTAAAAACAAAGATGTTGTAGAACTGTAATTTTTGTAGAGTTTAGATTGAGCATAAATTCCTATTCTCTGCCAATTGCTGTTGGATGCTGTTATTTATCAAGGAGAAAAGGAGAAAAATGGCTATTTTGGCAGCTTTTTTAACTGCAAGCATTCCAGCGATTAAAAAATAAACAAGACAAGACTCAATTCTGTAGACAATGCAAATGGGAAAAAAAAAAAAAAAAAAAGCTGTCTTTTTATCAGAAGTTAGTTCTAACTTGAACAACAAAACACAGCTGAACGCTTCATGTCTTCATGATCTGCTGTCCGCAAAATTCCCATCATCCTATGCTTCAGTAGCTTCCATATTTGCTCTAGAAACCTTCAGGGCAAGGGATTAGCCTAGTACCTTAATCTTAAAAAAGAAAAAAAAAAAGAAAAAAAAATTTAAAAACTTTTAAAAAACCTAAAAAAAAAACCATAAAAGTAAACTAAAGAAACAATCTCTTTGAAGAATTTCTGAAACTGTTTACAAGGAATTTTGAAAAACAGGGGGATGTTTAAAAAATAAAAAAGATGCTGGCTCTGTTTTCTGTAAATAAATTTGCATATTTTGTAGGACTTTTAATTGTAATGATAGAGAAAAAACAAGGAAAACTATTTAATGAAAGCACGATATTTATCTTTGGTAAATGACTTTAGAGCAGTTAAAAATAAGACATTGCTTTAAAAAATCTGACTCAGAAAAAACAATGAATTATTTAAGAACACATATATTTTAAAGTATATCATATTTATTATAATTTATTTTCACAGTCTTAAAACTTGATTTGTATAATTTTCACACTTGTTTGCATCGATTGAGCAGTGTGATAATTGTTTTCAATTATTTATTTGGTTATACAATTGTTTTTGGTTTATGCTCTTGTTTGTTTTTCTCAATATTTTTAGTCTCATTTCAAACTTTCTTTTTTTGTTGTTTTTCCTTGTTGCTTTTTTTTTCTCCTTTTTTTTTTAATGTTAATTTTGATTACATATTGGGCCTGACCGTGCAGTCCTTACTCTTCCAAAACTCTCATGGGGATATAACGAGCATTTTGCCAGAGTAAGGACTGAAGCAAACTGAGCCCACAGCTAGGAAGTACAGATGTGTAACGCAGCTGCAGTTCCATACAACTGCTCTTTCACTCTCAATTCCCTAAAACTCCTTGTAATCTTCTGTAATTATTGAATGACGCTTTCCAGCTTAGCCCTAAATAAAGCACAGTTTAAAAAAAAAAAAAAAAAGCTGTGTTCTTTACTTCTTGATGGCTTTTCTTAATGTGTTTGCTTTGAGAACAAAATGAATCTATTTCGACTCTTTCATTAATATACATTGTTTGAGTATCAGAACAAATCCCTTTGTTATATAAAACGTATCTCATTGGATTGAATTAATGACACTGTTTCATTTGATATCTGCTTGATATTCCAGTGTGGTTTACCTTAAACCTAGTAGGTTAGAAGATCAAATAATGGTACATACAAATTAGTGTCATTGTAGCTCCCATTTGAAGCCTGTTGTTTGATTTCATGCTCATGGTTTTTTCATGCTGATAACTGTAGAGGCCAAAGCTCGGGATGTTGTTCCTTTTACTGCTTTGGGAAAACCCTGTGAAATTCAGCAGTCTCCAGAGATGAGGCTCAATTTCTTCCTCAGCATCCCTCACATCTTCTCTTTTGAATGGTTATTTTCCTTTCCCCTGAAATGGCTCTACCAGATCAGCTGAGCTGAGGTTGGGGCTGACATCAGTAGTCTTTGCATTTTCTCCCTGATTCTTGCAGCCACATCTGCATTTGGACAAGTTGCACAGGCTAAATCCACCTCTAAATGAGACTACTGTGCTTGTCCATGATTTGAACTCCATTGGAAGGAGTTCTCTTAGTACAAACTCCTATTATTAATACTATCAGTTACCTAAGTCTTGTTCAGGGCAGTAGAAACAAATGAAATATAAATAAGATGATGAATACAAGGAGGGAGCTCAGTCACTATTTGCTTTTCTTCTGAAGGTAAAGGCAAATACAGAAGAGCACATACACCAAACCCATCCCTGCTTTTCAGCAGAGAAGGTACTCTGCAGAGGGCAAAGTAGGCTAGAAATATGGGAACTGGTCTCAGATGTCACGGAGAGAGAAAATGAGGACTAGATTTCCAGTAAGAAGAGGTTTCTATTCCAAAAGTTACTCAGCATCTTGTCCTGAGCTGCAGGAATGAACAGACAAAAGCACAGCCTCTTACCTGTGCCAGGTTGAGAATAAAGTGTGGGGGAGGGCTGATGAAAATCACTATTTGAAGGAAGAAAACCTCGCAACAAACAGGGAAGACTCAATTTCCCAAACTGGCATAGCAAAGGGAGAATTAAAAAGTGCTGCCTGATTGCCTCCCCACTTCTCAGGCCACCTTCCATACCCTTTGCTGTGGCCTTCAGTGCCCCCAGAGCTCTTTCCTTCCCTACTTGAGGTAGATGCTGTGTCTCTGCAGTGTGAGTCACATCCTGATGGATCTGCAAGAACACATCCATGTCATCCAAGCAGGATGGGCTGCACCCCGGGGGCATCCAGCTGGGAACACTTCTGGCCAATGAGATACAGCTGGGGGCTGTTGACTGATGATTGTGAGATAAGATTTCATCTTGTTTCAGGTACCCTGCAGTACACAGCAGATAAAATATCCAGTGTTGGAGGGCAATCAGCTCCCAAGAGGACACTAGAAAACACTATTAAAGATTACTCTATGACTTAGGTCAGAAATGTTTCACTTTGCAGAGACCCCTTTGAGGTTACTGGACTGGGGAAACTGGAAATGAAAACCAGGAGTGACAATCAGTGATGCAGGAGAGACCATACCTGGTCCTGACCTTTCTCCCAGGACATTCCCATGCATTACACTGCAAGCTGAAAAAGTCGTCAAATCTCCAAGTTCAGCCACCAGTGAATAGGGAAGCACCACAAGGCTATCGGCCCACTGGAGGTTCATTCACACTGGTGTGCTGGGAAATAAAGCACTGCTGTCACCACACTGCTGCCTAAACCAAGTGATGGATACTTGCCATACCCAGCTCTGTGGTTGTGGTAGAGGCACAGACTAGAACAGAACAGGCTGAAGCACAAATGTAGACATGGTCTTACGGCTCATTAAAACACCCTTCTCCTGGCTGTACAGACAGACCATCCCTGATTTAAGTGCTTGTCTTAGAGACACTCCATGCTTCTCTCCAGAAGAAGTTCACCCGTTTACACTGTAGGTGCTGTTAAGCAAAACAAATTGCAGGACAAGACTGTTTCAGCATGGGGCTTTGTTGTTGGGGCAGGCAATTATCCAAAGAAACATCCCAATCTGAAGCAATGGAAATGAAGAGAGAGACCAGGTCTACCTGAAAGCCTGTAGCTACATGTCTGTGTGCACCAGCACACAGAACACTATTACAGATGTTCAAAAGTCACTGCATATTTGATGCTGGCTCATCTCTCTAGTTTGTAGCTGCTAAGTCACATTACATGAAACTAAAGGGTTTTTTAAAGGTCAAAACCTTTTCACATTTTCACCAATGTGCTCCTTGGTACCACTGTGATTGTAGTAACCTTCAATCCCATATCCATGAGTAGTTCAAGGCAATCTTTGGTATAAGAACAGGGCATGGTTTGCTGTTGTTCTTTGAGGAGTCCCATGAAGACACCTCAACCATTAATCACATTTTCATGTCCCTAAAAAAGCAGTTCATTACCTCCCAGAGCCACTTTTCAATATCAGCATTTCTTCATATGGGCACTGAGCCACTCTTTCTTTGCACACACAAGGTGAAACAATTCCTCTTCCCAGCTCCATCCCATTTCCACTCCAGGTAGATGTCCATTAGAAAACTTTATTTTATTAAAGGATAATATGGACTTTGAGCAAGGCTGCAAAGTTCTGCCTGTTTTCCCTTTGTATAATAAATATGAAAATAATGTTTGGAAATGTCCTTGCAAAGCAACATCAGGACTTTTCCACCTCCAGTATTTCACTTTCCAACAGCACATTTCTCCCAGTCCCAAATATGATCTGGCAGTAGCAACTGTCCAATAGGCCTAGAACAATGCAAGGTGTTTGCAATCCCAGAAATAACTCACATGTCACAGGGGGACTGGCAGAGGGGGAAACTCACCACCAGGTGCTTCAGTGCAACACTGTGCAAGATTGTGCTCTGCACCCCTTGGAGAAGGGAAGTGCTGATGCTCTTCCTTAGTAATGCCCCTTAGCAAAGCTCATTTGAAACGGTCTTACTTGTTCTGCTACTCCAGAGCCAATGAAATGGGAATAGGCTGCAAACCCAAGGCAGCCAACTGTTGAGCCTGCAAATGTCTTTTGGAATAACATTGCTGTCTACTGTTGAGGAAATCAGTTCTTAAAAGAGGTTTCAATACCACAGTTTCTCTCTCACTACAGCAAACACTCACATTAGAGCAAACACTCTTCTCAAAAAGCACTCAGAAGGTTCCAAATCAGAGGCCTTGTGTTTCGTTTAACAAGGGTATAAGGTTATTCTGGTGTCTTATAGAACAATGAAATTGTTTGAGTTGAGAGGAACTTTTAAAGGTCATCTAGTCCAACCCACCTGCAGTGAACAAGAGTTGGATCAGGTCACTCAAAACCTCATCCCTCTGCACACTTGCCCTCACCGTTGTGCAAGCTTCTGTTAATGCCCACACAACCTGAAACCTTTCCCACATTGCTTCTGAGGAACCTCTGTAATGTCAGCACTGGTAAACACACAACAAATTCTGGTGGGGAGAAGCACCTTTGAAGCAAACAACTTCTCACCCTGGCACTCATGAGCTATCCTGAATTCTGGATCTCAGTCTGGTAAGTTCTGAACTTGGCATGGACCACCTCCAGCAAATAAGACAGGGAAAGCTGTTTCCTTGCACAGATATAGGTAAGCACATGCCCTCCTCCTGTAAGCAGCAGCTTTGCAGGGTGCAGTTCATTCACATAAGACACAAGAAAAGTAGGTTCAGATTCTTCCCCATCCAGATGAAGTTTTCCCCCTGAGACTCCTGTGACACAGAAGATGGCCCTGACTATAAAATGGTAGGTCAGTCCAGGGAGTTCACAACTCCTCTCATTGATCTGCCTCTTCTTGTTTAAAAAGGTGAAAATAGAAATGGAATCAGGAGGTGAGTGACTCTATAACTTCTCCTAGGAGACCCAGTCTCCTAACACCACTCCTGAATACGACATACACTGTCTTATGACACTGGCTCTCACCTTGGTACTCCTTAGTCTGCTCCTCGTGGCATTTTCTTGGGTGTAATCATAGCTGTGTTGCAGCTATTGCTTTCAGCACTCAAAAAGAAGAAATACAAACATGCAGGTTTGTAGTCAGCTGGTGATTGGGTAGGTAACTCTCTCCAGTGGGGAACCACAGCCTGACATCCCAAAAATGGGTGCCTCTCCCTGCCTCCAGAGAGGCCCTAAATTTCTCTTCATCCTTTGGGGCAGATCAGATGACTTATTTTATTTTCTTCCATACACAGCACAGAGAATGCAATTGCCTAATCCAGTGTGGTGCATCCTACCAGACAGCAAAACACCCACAAACTAGGCATCATGACTGTGATGCCTCCTTTGTGAGTCCCTCCTACAAAGGGTGAGAGATGATTCCGGTTCAGCGAGCTACAGAACAGACTCCAAAACTGGAATTGTTGTCAGGAGGTATATTGTACACAGATCCTCCTACCACCTCCTACAAGAAAAGATTACTTTCTTTCAGCTAGAACAAAGAGCTATTAAGTGAGACAATGGGCCTAGCAGCATTAGTGAACCATCTGTCATCAAGCCTTAGACATTAGCAATGCCTTTTTTAAGCCAAGCCAATAGAAGCCCCCAGCCACTGTTACAATAGCACGGAAGCACAAATGAAAAGTGTCAGCCCTTGTTTTAACTCCTTCCACTCAGTCTGTTGTGTTACTGCTGCTTTCTGTAGTAACCCCAGCACACACAGGACCACACAGATTTCTCACAATAGCCATCAAACTACACTTCACCATATTTCACACATGTGCAGCAGATTTGGGCTGCTCTGGGGTGCACAGGCTGATTTGTTTTGAGGCAACCAGGAGACTGATATGAGAAAAATTCCGTTCTAGACCCAACTCTCCTAACTCCAAGGGACAGCTATCCCAAACACCTCTAATCGTTCCAGAGCCTGAATGCCAAAGAGGGTCTGAGTCCCTGAGCACAACTCTGATAGTTGATTAGCAGCAAGCAGCCAAGTGTAGGATAAGAGATGAAACATGAGATTTAGACTGAGACATATAGAAGACTGAGGAGACGAGGCTGACCCTATGTGTGAAAACAGTCATCAGACTCCTCTGCCCAGCCTAAGCATCCCACTCAGTCAAAAATCCCATCCCAGTCAAAAATCCTGTTCTGGCTTGTACAGAACAACCTGAGCCAAACCTGGATAAAGAGCTAGAGAGCTACCTGGTTCTGCAGATTAAACTCTGTAGCTTAAGCAGGGTTGTCCTGTATCTGGTTTATTCACACCTTTCAGTTTCCAGCCCAAAATCCTGGCCTTAAAGCTTTACTAAGTATATATTTTATTCTCCTTGATTATCAAGCTTTTGCAGTGCTAGGAGGGGTCTGAGTTTGAGTGAAATATTGGACATTTAAGGTGTTTTATTTTCTCTAGAAGTAAAGAATCAACATAAAGTAACACATTAGCTTGAAAGAGTTACAGTTCAAATCCTGTTTAGCTGGAGACTGGGGAATTTTTTCTTTCATGGAGGGGTGGATACAACCAAATGTCAATTTTCAGGACAGGTTTTCACGCATCAGATTTAAAAGAGCATTTCCTCCCCACAAACAGCAAAGCACAGCAGGCAAAGGTCTGCAACTGGGGTGAGAGGACAAACTTGGCCTGACTGGACAACACTTTGCCTCAATCCAGATCATATCCAAATCCAGAAGTCTTTGATGGTCCTGGATCAGAGGAGTCCCTATAACTGCTCATGAGCCCAGCTCGTGATGGTTTTTTTGCACTTTCAGCTAGGGACCCAGGAAAAGCATGAGATGTCACTTCTCAGTGGTTGGTCCTTCAGGGTCTGAGCACACAGAGCCGCCTCTCCTGTCCCACAGGTGACAGGCAGATGGTCATGGTTAAGCATTACACCTGGCTAAAACAGGAAACAGCTTCCGTGCAGGTGGAAACCAGTAACTCTCATTGGGGAGGCAGTGAGGGACAGAAGCCAAGTGAAGCGGGAAGTGAAACAGATTAGCCATGGTTTGTACTCACTACTTGAAATAGCCTCAGAGAGGGCACACAGGGTCAGGTACTGCATGCAAGAGAGAAGTGCTGGTGTTTCTGTGCATGCTGAGCAGCAGCAATTTCCAGCCAACAGGCTTGAGGTGTGTTAAGACCAAGAGGCCACAGGTTCACAGGAAAGCAGGATTCAAGGGGTGTCAATCCAGCTTCTCCCACCCTCTGGAAATATAAATTCAAAGACAAATATAGAAGAGGGACAAAACTGGAATTCAAGCCAGAGGAACAGTTATTGGTCAGCATCACACAGCAAGGACAGAAATGGTATGGAACAGAGACTTTGAGATCTTCAGCTGTTTCACTGCATGACTAAGCTGTGACTGGTGTGGAGACTGAGTGGATCGGATGGTGGCATGCAGCACTGCACATGCTAAACAGATCACAAGGTTCTTGTTATGACCTGCCCTGGTCACTATCAAGACCATTTTCATCATGACTGGAAACACCAATGAAGAAGGCACACTGCTCCACAAATTTTTCCAGTAACTGATCTTTTATAAAGCTCCTCCAATGCCTTTCCAACTGGGGTTGTGAAAAGCATTCAACAATGGCCTCTTTCTGCAGCAAAATAAGTTAATAGGAATATTTACAACTGTTTTCAGTGAACACCTTACAAAAGTCAACAAGAAACTGCAATTTTAGTGTGTCAGAGGAGCCAGAATGTCCTGTCCCAACATGCCCATCTTTTACCCAATAAAATCCATGATTGGTGTGACAAGCTGTAATAGACAAACAGCTATGCTCTGTCATCCTTCTGTGCGAAAACACCTTTAGCCCTTTGCTTTATCAGGCCTAAAGTCATTTCTTTGGCAATAAGATCAACAGAAACCCCTGAATTTTTCTTCCAACAGTTAAATTATTTATGAGCTTTGAAAATAATCCCACTTTGTCTTCTAACCCTAGTTTTGCATATATACATGTCGACCCTTGTGAATTCTTCAGCTAAAATATGCATTCATTACAAAAGCATTTCAGAGTATTTTTTCTTTCCTCTTTATCTACTTGTTTGAATATGTTGTAAACTTGATTAATGTTGCCTTCTAATCTCTTTCTTCCTAGAGAGAACACCTGGAGCTCTTTTAACCTGTCTCAAATAAAAAATAAAGCCCAAGAGACAAATAACCCAAGTGGCAATGTCACACTTCCACAACCTTTTCCTTTCCCTAGCCATGCATTTCTCCTCTTCTAAGAGGGTGGACACATGGGCAAAACTTGTGTCAATGAACCTAGAGGGCCATGGGTTTCTCCTAAAGCCCCCTTCCTTATGCTCCTAGTAACCTGCTCAAGCAGGTTTCAAGCCTCTCTCAAACTGCAATAGTTTGGGGAGATTTATGACAGTAATTCTTCTGGTTCCTTTCACAATGTGTTTTCCGCTATTCTCATCTATTGCTCTGCCAACGTGCATCATTTATTTAATACCAGTCACTAGCCACATTAAGCCTTTTTTTTCTTCTTCTTCTTCTTTTTGTTGAGGACATTTCCCCCCCATACCTGGAGAAATCATGCAGGTAAATAACATCTGAGCCAACAGTCTTGGACCTGCCTTTTCTGCCTCGATCCAAAGCTTTCCAGGGGTATCAATCATTCCCGAACTAGGATTCTTCTCATTTTAATTATGCTAATATCGCCGTAATTTCATTCTCGTTAACAGCAATTGGGTTTCAGTCTCTGCAGATGGTGAAGCTGGACAGTTACCAAGCCACATGCCATCTTGAGAGGAGGTTATGGACCAGTGCTTAGCCTGTGGCAGTGCTGCTTAGCATCGTTTCTGGGTTGCATCGCTTCATTTTACCCATTTGTGAAATGGCATATGCCTTTGCCTCATACTGATTTTGAGATTTACAAAGGATACTTATAAAAATAGACAGTCTGTTGCCTAGCTAGCTCATTCTTGTTATAATACAACCCTGCCTGCTTTGACAATTTCAGGTGAAGGCCAGAGAGGAATTATGCTATTAATTTAAAGTGGCTACAAAGAGGACAGACACTCTTCACAAGGAGCCTCAGGAGAAGACAAAAGAGAACAAGTAAAAGCTGCACCCGGAGAAGTTTGTTCTCAACATAGGAAACCCACTTTTTACAGTGAAAACTATCAATACCTGGAACAACCTCCCCAGGGATTTCGTAGAATCTCCATCATTGGAGGTTTTCAGTATACCATTGTATTCCACTGAGTGCTGGATAATCTCATCTAAGATCCCTTTCCCGTGAAAATTTGGAGCACATGAACTTTCTAGGTCTCCTCCAACATGGGATGTTTCATGATTCTGCATTCCTGTGGTTGTTGTAGATGTGCACAGATGTGTATGTTACCACGATAGACACCAACCCTCTGAACCTCCCCATGAGAGCAAGTGTAGTCCCCAAATCATGCCAGTGCTGATGGGAAGGACCACTCTGGTTTTCTCATCCAGCCTCCTACTGAAATCACGTTGGGCCTTCTGCATATGTCCCTTGTTATTCTCACAAAATAAAGCTATTAAAGGCTATACAGGTAAATTTGTATTACCACAATCATGCCTGTGCTATAGGACTGGCACCCAGTGCAGTCCCTCTCCTCACCACTGTCCAGCCTGGTAGATGGAGCAGGGTTTGCTGCCATCTCCTTTCTGAACTGGGTTTCTCTTCAAGGAAAACCAGTGTGGGTAGAGTGAGGGGTGAGCACAAAAGCAGTCACCCAGAGAAATATTGGGGTATGCAGAGGGATCAGGACCTCAGTGCACATTATGAGGAACTACTCTGCCCCACACAGCAGCTCCAGTTCCAGTGGAGAATAGGTGGTTTTCCAGATGAGTCCTGGATAATCCAACACTGGCTGTCCTCACCAGGCCTGGTCCACCTCCAATCTCTGAACCACTCACATGTCCCAGGCACAATGCTCAGCTCTAAACTAAGTGAACTCCCTCTGCTTTCAGGCTGACAGGCAGAGGAAACTTCAACTTAAACCTGGCTACAAGTCAGAAATCAATACAGCATAAACCAAACTGCACCAGTTCTGCAGGAAAGGCCTGACCTTGTGACTGAAAGTATGATGAATGATTTTTACATGAATTTGATATTTGAGTTGTTGTTTTTTTTAATCCAAGTACAGAGTCTGGTAAGGCAAATACCAATTATGATAGACTATTGCAGCTTTCTGGTCTGAAAAACATATTAAAATCTCTTCAGGATATGATATCTGACCAGCTTCTTATGCAACTCTTACTTCCTCCTACTCCATTTGACAGCTGACCCACCTGATAATCAAAGTAAGACACAGATGGCAGCTGCACAGCTGAGGTAAACGTGAAATGGTCTCTATGACAGCCCAGAAGAGCCATGGTTTTCCCATCCCTAAATCAGATGGCAGTCTAGGATCCCAGCCAGACCTGTCTTCCCCCAAGCATTAAAAGCACGCAAAGAATGAAGAGACACCGAAGTCAAAATGGTAAGAAACAGTTTCAGTAAGATTTTGTATTGCAGTAGGTCTTCAGGTACTTTCAGGGTATACTCTTAATCCATGGCAAGGACTTTGATTTTCTTTAATTATTTCATAGTTGGCAGGGGATTAATTAAGACATGAGAGAGAGTCACCTTCTAAGGGCAAAAGGTTTTGAATTTTGCTTGCTGGTCAGGGTGACAGCAGTATTTATGCCAATGGCCAAAAAGGGCATTTCTGACTCCGATTCCATTTCCAGAAAACATTAACTTTATCTCACGGTGCATTATTTGAATTGGCGCATGTCACCAGGGGTTGAATAAGACAGTTTCTCCACACTCCACAACGGAGTACTGACACTTACTAAATTATGCTGTTAAATACTGTAGTATGGCTATAAAATACAATGAAGGCCCATGGAAAGATGCCAGCCCCTTTCTGAAAGAGAGAGAGCACTTTTTGGAACCCTGCCTGTGGCCCGTAATTTTCACTTCCTCCTACTACAGTCTGAAGTGACATGAAAGGACTTGTAAAGTCAAGTCCAGGAGGCTGGTGGGGATTTGAAGGAGTAAAGATAAAATTAGACGTCAATGGTAGCATTTGACCTACTTGAACTTTGCCAGGAAGGAAGGAAGGAGTCAAATCTCCCACACATCTCTATAGCAGACCACACTGAGGGAAAAAAAGAAAATTCCAGCCTGCAAAATCTACACTTTTCAGCCCAGATACGGCCAAAATATTGAAAACATATAAACTTTTAATGGAGAAATTTGTTCAATCAAAAGTGGCAAAACTTGACAGAAAAGCGTCTAGCTAGCAAGATATTTCAGTATTTCATGGAAAACGGCGCTTGGTGAAGGAAGAGAACCAATGGCACAGGATGTGAGAATGGAAGAATTGCTCACACAAACTGAGTCTTGTCAGATACTGCAGCAATTCACATGGACCTTGACATGTACAACCAATAATGAAGTCCTTTAAGTCCAGTAAGAGCAAAATTAAATGCTTTTTCTTACTAGTGATTACAAAGGAGTTGAAGGATAGAGAAGGACTCAGGATGGACCTTTGTGAAAAATATTTCAGCAGGATAAATTTGTCCTTCTCCAGTGGTCATAATCTGACTTGTCACACTCTGTGTGTGCCTAAAACCCTTCACTGCAGGAACACAGACAAAACAGTGTTGCCCGCAAAGCTTAAAATCAGGCTGAGGAGCAACAACAAAAACAAAACCAATACACGATAAGTATTCAGGTCAGCTCAGTGACAGTGCCTGACAGACAACACACACAATATTCTGCCCTCCTGTTTGCTACCACAGTTCTACAGAGCTTGGTTACTTCATCAGAGGAAGGCTAAACATAATAATGAGGTGGAGATGGGTGAGCAGAATTCCACAGAAATTTTTGTCTTTTATGTTGACACATATCTTCATCTATTTTTTTTATATCCCCACACTTACAAACTTGTACACAAATCCAGCCAATAACTCAGCCTAAAATGTATGCCCTTAGTTGCCTTGCATGTAAGCTTTCATCAGATGGTCAAAACTGAGGAGCAGCAGAATTTTCTTAGCAACAGTGTTTGAAGAGAGACAAGCTTGGATTTACCCAAAACATCCTATATTCATGTTCTGGGCTGAGTGTTCACTGGAGGTGATTCTTTGTTACACACTGTCTCTGGAACAGACCAAGCTCGAGGCATAATTTTAAATTCATTAAGAATTCAGACCAGCTCTGGTGGCTGCAGAAAACCTTCACATGGTTCCTAGGGATAACTCTGTCAGCAAAGCCCAGAGCTACCTTATTCCATACAACCTACTTCTTAAAACCCCATCCAGCACAGGCACATGTAGACAGTGCCAGAAATACTTCTTAGGGAAAGGATTTGAAAGGAGCTGTTAAGCCCAGTGATATAGGGCAGCCTAGAGAGCTCCTGTCCAGCCTCTCCTGCCAGTAGGAAAGAGAGAAACAGCACCAGAAAGTGCTTTGCTTAGATGTCAGGATGCCTGACACCATTACAAAAACTGCACACACCACACATGGGAACACCACCACCTTGCAGAGAGTGCAGCCTCCAACCAGTGAACCTGAAATGCGGGAAGCAGCATTTAGGAAGATGTTAAGCCTTGTCACCCAAAATAAAGTTTGTGTCAAACAAAATTTCACATGCCAGCAGCATAGGAGTCACTTTCCTCCCCCCCACCCCTTAGCATATTTCTCATCTCCACTGCACTTTTGGAGCAAAATTCTCAGTGCAGTTGATCACAGCAGTTCAGCTGGGGACAGGGATGAGTATCAGGAGTGGAACAAAATACACAAAAGGGTCCCTTTTAAATTTTCAGAGACACAGACTGTATTTTCCCCTTTCCCTCGGGCTCTGTCACTTCACTTTCAACTCCCACAAGTAACGTTTGGAGAGCAAAGAAAAGTGGGGGAGAGGTGTGAGAAAGCTGAGCCATCTGCCTGGAGGAGAACATGGATTCAGGCACTGGCAGATGAGCTCTGCAAACACTGCTATGGTGTCCTCAGGTCCTGCCACGTGCTCCTGCACCCTCAGCCCCTGTCATGGGCACCCTCACACATTGAGGTGGATGGAGGGAAGTCTGGAGCACAGACCAAGGAAAACTGATGAGATGCTAGACTTCCAGATATAGGCAGAGGTTCCCCCCTCTGCGGCAGGAAGGGTTAAAAGGTTGGCAATAAACTGTGGGGATAAATGGCAGCAGCTTCCCTCACTGCCTCTGTCTACTCCCTGAGCAGGTGTTGGACCGTGGCAGAGAGGGCAGAAGGAGGGGTTTAGTGAAATGCCATGGCCTCTGTGACAGCAGGCATCAAAAACACTCCCCTACGCCAGCTGTCTTCAGACAGGACTGGTCTTGGCCCACGATTCTCTTGGATATAAGGTGTCATTTTGTTTCTCTGCCTCACACTCCCCAACGTGACAAATTCCTTTTCAAGCAAAAGCCTTTCATCCACCTCCTTCCCCCCATTATAAATATATGAGAAAAAACAAACAAACAAAACAACCAACTCTTGAATAAATCCTTTTGTCTCAGGTTTTTTGTTAAGTACTACTGTTTCTTTATCTTTCACATTTCACTCTTCTCCACAAACTCTGAGCAAGAGTTTCTGAGAAAGCTCAGCTCTTGAGCCTTCTCCATGAAGCACCTTGGGAGAAGTTACAGTGTTGAAGCTGAGCAGAGGATCTCTTCCTCTGCCTGTGAAGAGTGGACAAGACATGGAGTTGGCATGTGCTCAGTACACTGCAGCATGGCCTGTCTGTAGATATTCTGTTTTACTTCATTGCAGGCATCACTTCAGTCATTGTTATAGTGGAAATGGTTCCATCTAGCTTCCAATACTAACATCTGAGCCTGAGATCATCACTGTTTCAGTCAGCAGAGCTCTAGTCATCAGACCTGATTGCATCATCAGATTGCATGCACAAAACTTGTGACAAAGACCAGCACCAAGATCCAAACCCCAAACCTTCGCTTCCTCCTTGAGTGCTGCAGCCATGAGTCTGCTCCTTTCTGCTCCTCTTGGCTTCAGACTGAGATGTAACATTGAACTGTCCACCTGAACTGACACTTTCTCAAAGGATTTGACACCAAGGTGTGTGAAACTGCATCAGAGTGCTTCCCTCCACCTGCCAGTGTTGGCAGAAAAGCAGAGGAGAGTCAGAAGATGTAGGCATACGGAGAGGAAAGAAGCTCCTTGCTCCTGGCATTGGGGGCTTACCAGAGCTGCCCAGAGTCCAAGTGGATCTAGTCAACAGTTTTGGATCCCCTACTGAGGTTCAGACCAGCTTGCAGACCTCACCTTCACAGAAGAAGGAAGCAGGGACACAGTTTTGCTGGATCTCACCTATATCTAAGTTCTAGGCAGTGAATGAAGGAAACACCTAAATTCCTGTCCAGCCAGTGGGGAAGAACAGCTGCTTTTCAAGGCTTCAGAGAGACAACTTTTACTAAAATTGTCAGGTAGAGTCTTGAAAAAACCACCCTCTTAGACAGCTACCTAAAACACAGTTGCAAGTCTGGTGCCTAGGCCAGGCACAATTGCTAATGTTCAACTTTTGTATTTTAACCTCAAGAGAAGCTCTTGTTATGGTGAAATATATGGGGCAGCAAACCATGGTAGCAGAGCTAAAGCCCATAGATCATGGAGTTAAATATTCTACTGTGGGCTGAAAGTGAGAGCACACAGTTTCAGCCCATGTGTTGGTTGAAGTTATGAGCACACGAGAAAAGGGGATTTATAATGAGAATGGCAATTCAACCTCAATTATAGTGCACGACTGTCTGCACACTATAAACTGAAGGTTTAATAATGAGGCAAGAAGGCTGAAGGAGAGAATTTCATTGTGTCTGTTTCACAGTCTGGAATTCTTACTAAATTCATCAGATTACTTGAGTTCTCCTGACAACTGTAGCAGTCTAACTAATTTTAAAGGGGTTTATTGTATATTCAGACTGCAACAGAAGATACAAGCAGAGAAAACCCCATAGCAAAAGAAAACTCCAGATTGAGGACTACAATGTATATGAGATTTGAAAGAAGTAAGTGCTAAAAGATGTAGACAGCAGTTTTTCAGGGTCCTTAACCTTGATGAATAAATGAATAAAATCCCTTTAAAAATTGCAGTGTTTCTTTCAAGTGGTTTCCAGCATGTTAATGATCAAGAGAAGCTGAGAAAATTGCTGGGAAAGGAGATGACTTTCCTCAATATGCTTTTACCATAGAGACTATGAGACAGACATGAATTGTAAGCAAATAATACGCAAAATATGACAGAGAGGGAAAAACAGAGTCTCTTTATATGTTTGTAATGCATTTACATACAGATGTGTTGACTGCAAGACTTTGCGATGCTGCCAAATCAAAGCTTTAATGGAGACTTGGAGCCTTCCAATTCTTCCACATCCAGGTACTTGGGACTCCCCTGTATTGTGTTTACCTTACTACACCAAAAGAAAGAGAAAAGTACCTAATTTGAAAAGGGACACAGAGAATACACAAAAGGCTTTATCCACCACCATAAGCATCCCAGTCACCAAGTACAACACCCCTCCAGCTAATAATGAATGACAAAGGGGCCTGACTAGCCTACCCCTCTAATTTTTATCACCAAAGTCTCCTAAGTATTTCAGAAAAATTTAAAGACACACCAGTCGAATGCACTACCGAAAAGGGACATCTCCCTACCTTCTGCCACACAGGAATGTCTTATTATTTTCCTGGCATGGCCTTGCCCAAGGGAACTGGAGGAAGGTGTAACTGAGGCAGGGAGCATCAAGCACTGATAGGCAACCTGTCTGCTAAAAAATATCTCAGATTTAAAAGCAGTAAAATGGCAAACAAGAAAGGGGTGCTGAAGGCTAAAATTTTGAAGGTATCATCTCTAGCAAGGTTTTTAACCCTCAATTTTACTGATAGTGCTTGAAGACAATGCTCTTGTCTCTCCCTGTCTTTGAACTCTCCCCAGCACCAAGATCACCCACACAGCCCTCTTCTCTCCTGGCCCCACCAACCTCTAGGTAATAATAATGTAGCTGATTAGATCTTTCATCATTTTTATTGTTATCCACCCGCAGATTAATAAAACAGCGCTCTGGCTGTTTCTGGCTGACCACATTCCCTAATTTATCATAAAGGCTTAGCCTGAAACCCTTCTGTCTGACATGTGGGGGGAGCTGCAGCCCCTCCCAGCTCAGCACCAGGAGCGCCATGGTCTGCAGCAATACCCGTCTTCTCACCTCACAGAGCAGAAGTTAACACACCGCAGCAGAGCTGCTAAAGCAAAATTACCAGAGATTGGTACCAGAGCCACAGAGGTGGAAAAATGGGGAGTTAACTCCAGCTCACTGGAGCACATGGCTTCATATCTGTACTGTCTCTTAATATGAGGGAATATGCTCTTAAAGCACTCCAAATTTTCTGTTTAAAGACAGTAATTGCAAGGGTGACTGAACATGGCCTCAGGGACTGTCCTGTAAGAACTGGAAGACTTGATCCCTTAAAAGCCAAGCTGGAGGAATCATGAAACTGACATTGGAGTTCCCACACATGCTCACCTTCTTTGTTTCTTCTTCTTGTCCCTTCTCCTCCCACCCTCTGCCATAAACTTTCCCTTCCCCCTTTGCCTTCCTCCTTTACTGGGTACTGATTTCAACTGAGAAGAAATGCAAAATTCAAATGTCTTGCAGTTCAAAGGAGGATTTGAACCCCCAAACTCAAAAACTCTACCCCAAAATCACACAGAGTTCTATTAAACTAATGGCCTCATTCATTTATTTGGAGCACGTGACTGGCCAAGTGAAGGTGAATTCTTCTTTGAGTGGCCAGTGTTATAGGGAGCAGCTGTGACCTATTCACTGTTCTACAACCCAAAGTAACAAAAAGTGAAGACTTCTGTCAGGTAGACATTTCTGTAGGACTTTCCTGTTTTAAACTGAACAACAAAAAGAATTTTCAAATTTGCAAAAGGGGGAAAGAAATCCAAAAAGGGGGAAAAAATCTACAGAACCGATACTGTTTTATAGCATGATTCCATTTAATGAAAAGAAGTCAATTTTCCAATGAGAAACATTTCAGGGGATACATTTCAGTCAGGGCTGTCAGCTGTTACTTGCCTTTGAACCACTGACCAAACCAAAGCAATCTTTTTCTTACAGAGCTCGGGTGTCATTTTGGGAAGAGCCGAGTGTAACAAGTAGTCAGGTGAAGGTGCAATAACATGATAACAGAGATACAAGTCACCATGAGAGAGAACAGAAAGGCAGAGCATGTTTGAAAACAGCTGCCTCCCAGACAGGTAAGCCCTGCCTGGCTCTATCCAGGAACTCAAAGATGTCCAACACAGTCTTCTACCGGACCTTAACAAAACCTTTATATTAGAAAAAGCCTCCAATCTCTTGGGGTAGTGCAGTGACAGTAAGGTAGAAAAGGACAGAGAAGGAAAGAGGCAGATAGGGTATGAACTGCCTCCTCCTTGAAGACACACGTCCAACTGGCTTACACGGCTCTGTGGTAAAGACAAGACCCTTATCCCCTGCAATGCAAGGCCATGGAAAACTGGCACGATTGCTGGTATCACCAGCAAAAGGTGTGAGCTGAGAACAAGCAGGAAAAGCTCAGAGCTGCCAGTCCCTTCCAATGAAAAAAACTTCACCTATTCTGATATCCAAAATATTCTCCTCATTTTCTGTTATTATATGTTTGTTTCTCCTCACTTTCATTTTTTGCTATTCCTTTTCCTCCTTCTCATTTTTAGCTGAGCCACCCAAAATTTCTGTGAGCTGCAGAACCAAGACTGATTTCCCATGACTCAAGGCCAAGTCCTTTTGTATGTGTGCATGTGCTTTTGTCTCTCTTTGTTTTATGGGAATCTTGTGCTTACCAGGGCCAGTGAAGGGATACCATGAACATCAGGGGCACTTCCACGGACCCTCTTCCTCAATACCTTTCTTCACAAAACACACAGGAGCTTAAGAACTTTGAGATTTCTTTCTCCTCTACCTAAACCTTCTTCAAAGGAGTTAAAAGTTAACACTGGAGGGGCATCAACCAGGTGAATGGCACATGAAGTACAATTCCATTTACCTTTCAGAAGCCAGACCTTGGTGACACATATCCCTCCTCCTCCTCCTTGTGCCTGAGAGTTCATGTATGCTGTCTGACCAGCCCCAGACCTGGGTTATCTTATATCCTATGTCAGCCTCACCTCTTTCTCCTTTGCGCCCACCCAAACCTGAGACAGAAAACAGCAGTCAAAAAGATTATCAGGACCTGTTTTTTGGGACAAAGACCTAAGCAACAAGTCCCTCATGAACAAGAGATGCTTTGCCCACCCAATTCCAGAGGAAACTCTGGCAAAGTCAGGCTAAAATGGGCCAAATGCAGCTTTGTTTAGCTTTCCCAGCTCAGGGAAGACATGGGTTTAATTTACAGCTCCCAGCCCAGCTCTGCAGTGACAGATGCTGCCTGGAACCAAAGGAGAAATGATGATGCAGGGCCGTTCCCTTCGAGATGCCGTTCTGTCACCATGGAGGCAGACAGCGTGCTCTCAACAAGTTTATCTGCAAAGTAACATGAAAATTCCTCACAGCAGGAGAGATTTGACAGGACGTGCCTAGCACAGCTTTATAAAAAGGTTTCTTCAAATGCTTCCAAATCCCATGGATCTTTTTCTTCCTTTATCATCCTTTTCAACATCCTTCTTTCTTACACTTTTTCTCTTTTTTAGCGTCTTCACAAGGCACATTTATCAACATCAAAGCACATTCTCTTACTGCCCAGTTTTTTCCACTCTTGCAAAATCCAAACTACTATTTCTCTCCACACCCAGTGACTTCACTGGGAGCAAAACTTGCCTCTGTGCATGAAATCTTCTTCAAATCTGGGTAGTATTGACATACTAACGCAGGGACTGAGATCCCTTACACAAAGGTGAATTCCTCTGAGACAGAGAATTTGTATTTGATACTCCTGCAGGCTCTACTGTGCCTAAGCTAAATTTTTATGGCTACCTCATCTCTGAATTTCTCCTACCTTCCAAACCAAGCCAGATATTCACTCTGCACTATATTCATAGGCTGCAGGCAGCCAGGGCTCAGGCAATAGTCAAGTCCTTCCAGACCAGTTTCCTGGGCACAGCTGAGCCTGCCTAACCACACGACTGGGCAGTGCTGAAGGTGCTGCAACCTGGTGTTCTCTCCCCATGAAGCCCCCAGGCCCCCTCAGGTGACAGATACTCTAGAAATAAATACTCTACACAGAGATACTCTACACAGCTGATGTGAAGGAAAACTTGGACCCAAGAACAGGTCTAAGTCTCTTGCCCCACACCCTCAAAGCCATTAAAAATTCTCCTGTCTCCCTGATTTCTTCAATTTTAAGGAAGAGCTCAGCCATGTTCTATCAAGGTCTAGAAACATGAGTGGGTCTGCAGGGCATAGGTAGGAAGGTTTTCAAGGCCCATACTGGTCTGCAACTGTTTTCCAGACAAGACTACTTCATACAGGTCTGCTTTCATTAAAAACACTAAGCCAAGGTGCCACAGGATCTTTAAAATCCAAACCTGGATCACCTGGTAATCCCCACCTAGCAGAGCCTTACATCTCTTCTCCTCAGCAGTCACTGTCATGGGCATAGGCTGGGCACCAGGGCATCTTCAGAGTGGCTTTCCCCACCTTTTGGCAAATTTAATTTGGCAACTGCCCACGGGAAGATTGAAACTGAGTTAAAGGATTTCTAGTCATTCTCAGTGCATAAAGGGCTGTGTGTGTTGGGGTGAGGATGGGAGAAGGTGAAAGGGTAGTTGGAATTGTGAAGTTTGAAGGTGAAAAAAGTCTTTATACCTAGATTAGTGGAGTCCTGGGGCCTTCAAAAAATAGTTAAAATTCTCTTTTTTGAGTAATGGAGAAGTAGTTTGCATTGATCTTAAGAATTTGCTTATAGTTTTCCCTGGAGTTCAATGTACTGGGGAGTGCAAAGCTGACACAGCTCAAAAGTTTTATGAACCTCAGGTAACAGCGTGAAAGGAAATTTTAATAAATATTACATTTATTTAAATTTAATTTCTTTCCTTGTTAATAATAAAAGCCAACCTTGGTCTTCTGGGCTTTTCTCATATGCCTGCTTAATACAGCAGCGAAATTGTAGAATTATTTATATTTTAACTTCATTTTCAGTAAATCGTCAATCATTCACCTTTCAAAAGCATTAAATTCAGAGACGAACAGCAGGGGAGAGGTAGACTGAAAAATAAATATTGACTTTCAGGAGTTTGTTTTGGGTTTTTTTAAGCACAGGGTTAGAAATAGAAGCTGTTGTGGGTGATGAGTAAAAGCACAAAAAAAGGAAAAGACATTTGTTCCTATAGACTTCTCCCCATCATAATTTTCTGCTACTCTATTTCTGCTTTGCTTGCAGGAAGCTGCAGCAGTACTTATGGGTACTTGCTGGCTTAAAGTAGTGGCCCTTGCTGCCTTAAAGACGCACTTGGCTGAAAATTTTGGGTCTATTTATCATTGAGTACATGGTCCTTACACAGGATTCCCAGTACTAGCCATAGATACTGATATTGTCAGCAGCAGCAGAGATCCCAAGGAAAATCCAAGAAAAGAGGCATGACAGAATTGAGAAATCCACCAGTATTGCAAAATGGTGTCACTTAGGCCATGTGAAGATGCCACAGATTCTTCCTTTCAAGTTCAGTAGCTCAGTCAATGCCTAAAGATAATGACAGCCTCTTGCTACTGGTCTCTACGGTCCTCTGAGACAGGACTACAGCCAGCTGCCCCCTTAGGTGCTCCAGAAACCTTTTGTAGAGTTCTTGTTGTTCTGTGAGTGACAGAATCTCTTCAATCTCCAAGTAACATCCACCCTCCTCACCAAACTCACCTGCTATTCCTCCCCCTAAACCACCTGAAATCTCAGCCTGTGCAGGCCAAGATGCATCAAGAGGGGCTAAACACAGCCTGGCAGATATGTGGTGAGGAGGCAAAGGCCATACATTATGTGTTGTGCTCAATACTCCCTCAGGGAACACTCAAGTCAGAGCCAAAAAGCACAGGAAGAGCAGCCCAGCCTTCAATTTGGGCTGCACCCAAATTTCACAGCACCCCAGTGAGCCATCTGATAAATTGGGTTCGACTACAGCCACACAGCCTTGCTTCAAAGACCTCCACAGATGAAATCTCTTCCAAGACCTTTGGCAATTTGTTCCTAGAGACAATGACCAACACAACAAGTGCCTGGATCCCTGTTCATGTGTATTTGTGTTCAGCTTGTGGGCATCCATCTGTCTTGTGCCTTTCTTTCTCTTTGAGGTTTTAAGAGTCCTCTATAGCAGGTGCACACACACAGCAAGCTGCCACTCAAGCTTGCTGATGAGCTGAACAAATTGCTCTCTTGGAAGCATTTTCTCCAGCCCAGATTTGTGTGGGTTTCTGCATCCTCTCGAATTTCTTGTTTTTCTTAACAAAGAACATGTCCCCAGACTGGAGATGGGTTTCTGTTGTCCAACCACATCCAAAGGTAAAATGAGACCTGTCCTTTCACCAGTCTCCTTCAAGCTGACATCAGCTGGTCCCACCACCATACTGAGAATATAGGTCCAGATGAAGGACCTTCCTTTAGGACCTCTTAATCACCTTCACAGATGTTGCCTTCTAGAGGGACTCTGTATCCTGGGACCAGTCAGCTGGAAAGCAGCTTGGCAGAGAAGGACTCGGGGGTCCTGGTGAACACCAAGTTGACCATGAGCCTTCAATGTGCCCCGTCACAAAAAAGGCCAACAGGCTCCTGGGCTGCCTTAGGCTGATCATTGCCAGCAGATGGAGAGAGAAGATCCTTCTCCTCTACTCAGCATAGCTGAGACAGGCCTGGAGTGCTGTGTCAAGCTCTGTCTTCAATATCAGTGAACAGCGTCTTGGAACAAGTCCCACAAAGGGCCACAAAAACTACAAATGAATTGGGGCATCTGATGTGTGAGGAAAGACTGAGAGCTGCACTGGCCAGCATGTTGAGGAGAAGGGGATCTTAAGAGAATCTTACCAATAGGTATAAGTACCTGGTTGGTGCAAGTAAAGAAGACAGATCCAGAATTTTCTCAGTGGTGCCAGGGAAAGGCCAAGAAGCACAAACTGAAATACAGGAAATTTCATTTAAATGCAAGAAAAAGCTCTTTTTAACTATGACCATGCTAAAACACTGCAACAAATTTCTAGAGAGGTGGTAGAGTCTCCATCTTTGGACACATTCAAAACACAACTGGATGTGGTCCTGAGCAACCTTCTCTGGCTGCCCTTATTCTTAGAAAAAGGGGTTGGAGCAGATGATCCCCAGAGATGCCTTCCAACCCTTCCAACCTCAGCTGCTCTGTGATGCTCACCTGTCCTCCTGGTTCCTATTCTCTCTCCTGGTTTGATGCTGTGAAAATATATGTTCTACATGTCTGGACTGCTGATGTCCTTTGCACACATCCTCAAGCCATATTAATCACTCCTCCAAACTTTAGGTTATCTGTACAATTTAGCCAGCAGCGTTGTTTTTACGTATTTCCAGACCATTGATAGAAACATTAATTTGCATCTAAGTTATGACTGCCTTCTCAGGAATGCCATAGGAAAGTGCTCATTAAAAAGATTTCCTGCCCATAATTTTTGTCCAAGATCTGTCAACTACCCATTGCTCAATCTATCAAATATCAGCACATAAAAGAAACATAGATTTCCAGTCCATATAGTCTTTATGTCTTCTTTCTCTCCATTTAACAGCAACAGAGACCTAGGAAATGACTGCAAGAACTGCAACACAGCCACACCCCCACATATTCTCCATGCTTCTGACAGTTGGATGTTTAATAGCAGCAATGGCAGCTAAACTGTTGGATCCCACAGTCAGCAGTGGACCTGAATTACTCTACTTCTTTTTAAGTTGTTTGCATGTTAGTTGTTCACTGCTACAATTCATTACCTAACAGGATTTTATGCCCTAAGAAAAATGACTTCCTCTTTTTTGTTTTAAACTTTTGTGTGGTATTTTCAGTGGATGTTCTCTCCTCTATGCCATACAGGAAGCAGTGAGTCATTTTGGCTTCTTCATATAATCTCTAGCACTAAAGATTTCATAGCCTTCCATTCAGGACACCTTGCTGAGACTTGTCAGCCTCATTGTTTCAGACTTATTTCCAGGGAAGACATTTTATCATTCCAACTCTTTCCTTGGAGCTGGTGCTAGATGCCTGCAGACAGCCAGGCAGGGCTTTGTCCTTTTCTGCCATCACACCACACTGCCTCTGCAGCTCCCAATGGCCTGAAACCACCCCTCTCTAGGTTGCATCCAGTTGGGACAACACATTTTCTCAGGAAGCAGGACATGAACCTCTCTGGTTCACAAGGAAACAGAGTCTGGAGCCCTTACAAGCATCTGCCCTTTTCACAAAAAATATTCTCCTTCCCTGCAGCCCTCCCCAGGCAGGCAGGCAGCAGCTCACCATGCAAGCAAGCATACGAAAGGGGAAACAAAAATTAAGCAGTGGTTAAGGGAATAGGAGAAGAAAAACAGATGACCCCCTGGAGTCTGGGGCTGAGCAGCATGAACAGTCGGAGCTCCTGGAAGCCAGCTCATCCATGCGCACCGCCCTTGCTGCCTCCCTGTTCCCAGGAGGGGGCCTAATAAATTTTACAAAAGAGCAAACAGCTGAAAAATGCTCGTATTTAAAAATATATTGAGAGAATTTGCATGTTGTTCCCTTTTGTGTGGGGATGGCATTTATACACCCGGCATTTCAGCAGCACCGCATCTCAGAGCACTTTACATAGCAATTAATTACACACTGGTAGTGGAGTGACTGTCTACAGGCAAACTCATCAGCCATTATCCACTCAGCAACATCCAGCGTACAGCTGTGAACATTTGCATTAGCAGAAAGTCATCCTGGCTGCCATTAGCAGGGTGCAGGGTGTCAGCAAGGGTGAGAGAGGTTGGCTCACCCCCTCCTCCTTCCCAAAAAGACTTTGACAGCCACTGTTGCAGCTTTCACAGCAAAACTTCTGACCTTCCCCTCATTTGAGCCCAGGTTTGGACCAGGGAAATGCCATCAGCTTACAGCACACTGTAGTACACATCCCACACCATAATGCCAGCTTCTCCTACAAGATGGGAAGCACTCTTGGAAGGGAGAATTCTGAGACAGCACATAAATGTACAATCACCAAATCTGTGGAGTGGATGGCTTTATGGTATGAACTCTGTCCACAGCAATGACAGTTTTTATCTCATTTCCTCCGTGACACCTCTGTACACCAAGATTACTTCAGCACTCCCCAGGTCTCTCCATGAATCTGTCTGGAAAGACACTGAAGATCTGAAAGACCAGTGTCTGATAATGGTTGTGGCCTTAATGCTATTCAGAAGTACTTTACAATGCCAGATTCTCTCCTGAGTCCCCTTTGCCTCTGTTTTACCCACAGCATGGCAAAAGCATGTGTGGCACCACAGCCAGGAGATCAGAGGAAATCTGCGAACAAAGAAGATCCCAATAGAGCACTGACCTTCAGAGGGGACCTGAGGACAAGAGGCCAACCAGCAGTACCCACAGAACCCAGAGATAGTCAAGCTAAAGCATTAAAATAAACTCCTATACTATATCTTTACCACCTGAATGGACAGTTGTGAAAATGTGCCTGGACGTTAAGACTTGATCTTCTGTATTGTAAGTTATTAAAACACTACCTGGCATGGTTTTGGCACAATCTAGCTAGGATGCTCCCAAATGATGCCTAGACACAGCCTGGGAATTAGCACAGACTAGTGCCCATTCTCAGTAGGCAATTTGGATGTAATCCCCCTTTTTTGGAAGGTGAGAGAATTCAATAGTACAGATGCAGGATATCCTCTGCCAGCTGGCCTCTGCACAAGAGAGCAGACCTAGCTACAGTTAATTTACAGGTATAGATGCAGCCTCAGAGTCCTGGACAACTTCCAGTTGATGATTGCACCCTCCTCCCTTCAATTTCACCAGCCTGAATTGCAAAAGAAAGCCACAATTCTAATTGTCAATTATGTCTGTGGACCTTTGAAATGATTCTATCTTTTGATCCTGGATAAGATGATGTTTGAACTTCTGAAAGTTAGAGTGTATAAAGTCTTTGGAGCTCCTTTGAAGAGCCACATGAGATATGACTGCAGCATAAACCTCTGGGGTCTCTTCTTTCTATCTTGCTTGTGTTTCATGTGTGCAAAAATATTCAAAACAATTATTCATTTTGCGAGGCTGGCATGTCTTTCTTGCCGAGCCCACCAAGCCAGCTCTAGTCACCATGAGACCAGAGAGAGCAAACAACCTGAATCATCATTGCCATGTGGCAGGCAACAAATCTCAGCCAAGAAGAAGACATGAGAACCACCTACAAACTTGTGTAGCACAGACCTTTTCCAGTTTGTGCTTTTTAAGAACACAATTTGGGTGGATGAGGAAGATTTAATGGACTTGGGAGGATAAACATGGTCTTACAAAAGATGACTTTGGTGCGCAAACCCAGCTCTCCAGTTTGGAGTTTTCCTCTCATTAAAGCTGAATAAATCAGAATTCTGGCAGGATGGGACCATTGCCTGACGGCAGAACAGGTCTCTCTGCTCAACCTGCCTACCTACTCTGCAGCCTGAATTTGCTATCCAGGGTTGCAGAGGTGAGCAGACATGGTCTCTTCCCAGACCCTTCTGCAAAGAGAAGGGAATCAATGTTTCAGTGTCTGGAGAGGGGGGAAATCATTCTAAGTAGCTGATTTACAGCAAAAACACAAAATTTTTGGAAACAGAATAAGATAATCTCTCTGAGGTTTCCTTTATCTTGTTTTTGCTGGTAGATTTCTAACATTCCCTTGGGGTATGGACAGACACATTTTAATGAACTTCTCGGAGATGGGGTACTTATCCCAGTCTTTGATGTAGGCTGTATCCCATTATGAGGTTGCTTCCTATAAAACTTATGTGCCTTTAATCACTCACTTGTTTCCTGTGAGACTTCCCAATTTCTTCTCCAAACACACTCCAAACTCCTTTCAAACCCACAGAAACTGCCACCTGGCTTCTGAGGTTTCAGTGGTGTGGCACTGTTCAGGGACTTCAACACAGGCAGTGAAACAATTCAGGAAGTTGAGAAGGATATTCCTGAGGAGACAAGAAATAGGAACAGTAAAGGCTACAGTTCTCTGTGCTCAGATGTCCATGAAAACTTCCCCTGAGCCAGCAGCCACCATGCTTGGCTTGGGGACATCACTTCTATTGCACTCCTGGAAGCCTCTGTAGCCAAAGCAACTTTTTTCATGTTAGCACCATAGGGACTTTGATTAATTCTGTGCTCTTTTTCTCTATCCCAGGCTGTAGGGAAGAGTATCTGATCCCCCAGCCCTTACCTTGCCTCTCCACAGGTGTCTCCCAGACAGGGGAGCAGAGCAGAAACTGCTTTTTCAGTGATGCACAGCCATGTCCTGGGAAGCAGAGCTGTAATCCACCAGGCAATCACACAGATTCCACTAGAGGCCATTTCAGAGAAGCCACTGAGCTTGATAATGCTGATTTACATAGTGGTGCAGCTTCCGCTCACCGTGGGAATTGCCAAGTGGCGTTCCCTGGCCTGCACGATGCTGGAGGTCAGGCTGCTGATCAGAGCGGTCCCATCTGGCCTGAAAATCTATAAATTCAGATCTGGATTAAATTGGGCAATTTTGGATTTGGATAAGCATTCATGAATTTAAATGAATAAATAATAATATAATAATAAATCATTCATCTCTCTGTCTAGCGTGCGAGTCCCCTCAAAGACCTGCAGTTCAGAAGCAGCCAAAGTTTGACTGCCTCTGCAATTAGAGCCAGTGAATTTCAAATGAAGGGGAGGGAGGGGTAAAAAGCAGGAGGAAAGAACTATTGAGGGGGGACCATTTATTCAAAGTGACATCCCCCTCCCTGCAGGCCATACAAGGACTGGATGCTAACAAACTCATCCCACTGCTGGCTCGGGGTAGTGGCACTGGTGAGATTTTCCATCTCCCAATACCTGTACTCAAGACAAGCAAGATCCATCAATCCAGTGAGTTCCAGATCTGCTGTGTTAGTACAAAGCATGCACTCCTCACAGCCAGCTCACTGGGCTAGGCTCAAGACTCCCCAACTTGTCAAACCATGTCAAACAAGTACATTTCCTTTTGGTTGTCTTATGGAAAAGAGCTTTGGGCTAGAGAAATGTTGTGCTCCACTCAGAGTCAGGCTCTGTCCCATAAGAGTTAAATCCATAGTCACCATGGTGGAGAGGAGACAACAGGCTGGGCTGGGCAATCTCCTCTCCTGATCCCTCACCCAGAGCTGTCTCCTCATTCCTACTGAGGGGCCTTCGCCAGCCACTCACTTTGGGCAAAATTCCTAGCACTGTTCCATCCTTCATTGCTTCACTCTTCTAACTGTTATACCACTTTGAACCACCCCCAAACCAATTCTGTCCTGATTCTCCCTGGTTAGTTTCTGCCCTCCCCAAACCTTTGTGTTTAATTTCCTCTCTAAGCCAGCTCTTGCAGCTTCCCCCAATTCAGCCTCCTTCACTCATTTCATTAACGTGCTGTTTACTTCTGCTTGTAGATCATTAGCAGCAATATTAAACAACTGGCAGCCTGCCCAGGAGGCTGTGATCTTTGGGGTTGATGACTTGTTTTATTTTCCCTCCCTGAGAGAGCAGCAAAGGCATCAGATTTGGGTGGACATGGAAAGACCTGAGCCAGGAGCAGGGAAGAGAGAGGCAGCTGTCTTGCCTTTCCTAGTAAATCTCCCTCGCTGCTTTGCCTTTAAATTCCTCACACATGTAGGTCCTTCTCTAATGGGCATGCTTCTGATACTTTTATTTGGACTATTTTCTTGAAATATGACTTTGCCACCCTCTTAAAATCGCTTGGTTTGGAATCACTGAGTCCACACCTGGGACTGAATTTTAGGTCAATCTCCTTTCAAGCCCCTTGTATCACAAATTCCTTCTGTTTTCCTACTGAAAGAAGAGCCAACAAACTTATTGACTAATTTGAGTCTGTCATCTTACCTGCTCTGGTACAAGGATTTAACCCCTTACAGGAGAACTCATCTCCACAACTCAGACTCTTGAGGTTCTCATATGCTTCCCTCAGAAAATTTCTCTAACGAACTTTGCAGAGGTGTGGAAAAAGTTTACATTCAACTCAGGAATTCAGAAAATCTTTTTAGTAACCCAGACCAAGTACAAAATGAACCCAAGGCAAGCTATGAAGCCAGGAGGAACCTCAGACCAGTGCCTTTCAACAGCTATTCTGTAGTGAACAGAGCAGAGAACTGGCTGCACATTTTCATTAAATATTCATCCATTTTCTTTTTAATATGATGAATTTTTTTTCATTTTTCTGCCAGAGAAAGCTGAGGGGAAGGAAGGATGAAAAGGAATGGGCACATTCAAAATCTTCCAGTATCTGGCAAAAATGTCAACAGAAATGTCACTTGAAAATTCTAATTCAGACAATTTTGACTGATCTCTGTTCATATTTCCAGTGCTTCCACACTGGTCCCTTAGGCTGTTGGCCATCTCCTCCTTGGACAGACAAAGATTGTCCTGTCCAGGACTTGCAGGGACCTGCTGTTAGCACTGTAAAAATTTTTCCTAGTAAGGATATCTTCAGAACATGCTCCTTCTTTTCTCCTTTTTTTTTTCCATCAGGCTGTTCCCAGCCATCATCACAAAAGCCTGGAGAACTACCTCTAGATTGCTCATACAAGGCACACTTACACCAGTTTGTTCCTGTTCTAGCACTGCCACAAAGCATTTTCCTCCACCCTGCCCACAGGGGAATCTTTGGGGAATCTGGGTTCCCTCTTGGCCCCCAGTTAGCTGGGTTAAGGAAACCAAACCCTTTAGACTCTCTCCATCTGAAGTAAAGTGACTCTTCTTCTAACCCATGGCCAGCAGATCCTGCCATTAGGAACTGACATAATGAATTTGAGTAAAAAGCCTCCTTTCTGTTCAAGTAACTCCTTCCCCCTGTGCTGCTATTTCAGACAGACTTGAGAGTGTTTTCCCACTCAAAGGCCTTCCAGCAAAGATCCACTCATGTGGGGCACCTTTTTGTAGTGTTTCAGAAATTCTTTATGATTTCACTCTTTCTCCACCTTGCTGCCTGTCTTCCCCACACGTTCCTGGCCAAAGGCATCACACACTGTTCCAGAGGTATCCTGCTGTGCCCATGACTCCATGGACACAGACTGCTGTGTCCCCTCTTTCAGGAGTGTGCAGCAGAGCTGTGTAACAGATAAAAGCTGCATTTGCTCTTCACCCCCAGGCACCTAATGTTCTCACGTGGCCTTTTATCTCTGGTTCCCTGCCCACTTGTATTCACGTTACTCCCAAGCCAAACATCAAGCTATAATTCCCTCCTTGTCTTTCCAGCCTCCCCAAATCTTTTTGTTTTACTTCCACTGTCCAAATCAGCCCCTCTAGCTCCTCCCAGTTTAGCTTCACCCACACATTTCATTAACATGTTGTTTATTCCCACTTCTAGATGATTAGCAAAGACATTAAATGACTGGCAGCCTGCCCAGAGGGGCCATTACCTTTGGGGTTGATGACTTGTTTTATGCACCTCTCGGTGCAGTGAGAACAGCAGGGCTGGGCAGGTCTGGATGGTCCTGAGCAGCACTGGGAAGATCCAGAGGAAGCTCCACATTGCCACATTTTTAGCACACTGGTGATCTTTGCTTGCCCCTCACCACCATGTGGAGTCACCACGTGCACTGGGACAGCCCTAGGCAAGGGCCTTTCAAGAGGGAGCAAGAGGATATGAAGAGGAGAGCTGGTAGGAAACATGACTCTTTATCAGGGATTTTTCTGCTCCACAAAACTGGGAGAAAATAAGGGTGGCAAATAAACAAAAGCAGGACATCCTCTGGCAATGTCACACAGTGCCCTTATCACCTGTAAGGGGTGGGGAACGATGTGACAGCGTGGTGTTTGTAAACTCATTAAAACATTACATTTCAGAATGCGTTTTAACTCTGATTGAGGTGAAAATGTTTCTTTTGAGAAAATACCCACTGAGCACTCTGGTCTCAGTGGGGATCTGGGTAAAATCCCTTTGCAGAACCTCTCTCAGCCTTCACAAGCCCAAGTTTCAGCAGGGACAAAAGCTGTCAGGTACACGCTGTAGAGGGGATGGTTTTACCAGGCAGCTGGGGGGTCCCAGATCAACTGTGAAAGCAGACACCTTGACACCTCACAAGCTGCAGCCTCAGATTTCTGCTTCCACTTCCCCAGTGGGAAATACACTTTTCCTTGGAAAAGATCTCCTTGCCAATGCAGTGCCCACCACCAAAAACCCTCCAAAAGGCAACTTACACGAGGACAACTTGTTTCCTGATGGTCTCTTCACCAGATTCGGTGGTCTTTGGAGACTCTCAACCTGCCAGAATAGTCTGGACAGTCACTGGAATGACTCAGAGCAATGATTTTACTAAGCAGCTCTGAGCACAACACTGGTTCCAGACCAGAGCTCTTCCCCACATGAGTAGTCACATTTTCACCAGCTAGGCTGCTTTCAGAGCAAGGAAGATGCTGGTCACCCTTACAGAAAAGCACTCTCTTTTGGGGCTTTTAGAAATACAGATCTTACCTGCCTTTTACACTCCTTTAAAGAACAAGATGCAAAGTGATCTCTTCCCCAATGAATAAAATCACTGAATTGAGAAAGAAAATGTATCAGGTGGCTCCCACTCTTCCCCACCTTAAAAAAAAAAAAAAAAAGGAAGAAGATGAAGAAAAGAAAGTTAAAAAAAAAAAGGCTTTGAGCCATTCTTCAAAGGCTGTCTGATTTGCTTTGAATAATATAAAATGATGATGGAGAGAAAAAAGGGAATATTAAACTCAAGGCTGTAAAAGCTGTGCACTCAGGCTGAGCCACTGAAAAAGATCCACATACACTTTCCATGAAATAACCTCAATGATTCCTCCTTGTCTCTGTAACAGCGGGGGGATCAGCAGCAATGCAAACCTGGGCCCAAACATGGCCTGGGGAACAATAGCTGGGGTGCTTCTTCCCTAGAGACATTTCCCGCCTTGAATACATCCAAGGGCCCCATACCTCACTGTGAGTTTCTCCACCAGACTCCCTTGTGTGCCCCCATCCTGGGCCAGAGCTCCCAGAAAAGGGAGGCAGGAAAGTGGGACAGGGGGGACATGCAGAAAGAGAGAGGAAAATGAACGAAAAAGTATTTTCTTCTGAGCTCCCCCAAGAAAATTAGTGTGAAGCTGGAAGGAGCTGATTGCTGTCAAGGCCTGCCAGAGCCCAGATAGCCAGCTGCAGTCCCCAGGCACAAAAGTGATAATAGCCAACAAGCTAAAATCATTAACGGTAACGATTGCCTCTGGAAAGACCCCAACACCTAGGAGGAAAAACCAGTGACAGGAGAAGGAGAAAAAAAAATTAAAAATAAGAAATTGTAATTTTCTCTTAGCATTCCTGCACTCTGTTTTCCATAACCCCCTGATCCCAATAAAGACTACCTCACCTAGTTATGGCTCAGTCTGGCTTTCCTCAGCTGGACTCCAATAATCAGTTCTTCCCCCTCTACTCGCTGGTGGGAGAGTAGAGGGAATGAGGGGGAGGGAGGAGAGGCAAATACTTGGTGAAAGTAGCCCTCACCTTTAGCTGGTTGGATAGCTCTTATGGATGTTAACTACTACTACAAAAGGAGCTTTGTAGCTTTGTCTGGATGAGCCAAGCCCATATGATGAACATCTGGGGTATCCCCACAGCCCATGGCACATGACACAGAGGGAGGGAAAAATCCATTTCTCAAGCTGATCTCTGAAGTGCCAGAGACAACAGGAGTACTGGAGTGATCTATTCTGGGACAAGTCTGGATCAACTTCTTCAACAATAACTTGGAGAGAGGATGAGAATTTGCAAACAGTGCCAGAATTAGGGGGCTACTCTGAGCTATGCTCAGAGAAGTTTGGGATGGATATAAGAAATGGATATAAGATGGATATACGGAAAAGATACTTCATGAAGACTGTCAAGCATTGGCAAAGCTGCCCAGACAGCTTATCCATCCCAGAACCTATGGCATACCCATCCCTAAAAATTTACAAGAACCATCAGGATAAAGCCCTGAGCAACCTGGTCCCATCTCACAGCTGGTCCTGCCTTTAGGAGGGTGCACCAGAAACCTCCTGAGGTCCCTGCCAACCTGAATCATCCTGTGATCCCAATCAGACACCAATGCTCTCTGGTCACACAGCCAGCTTCACCACCCTTGGTCAGTCAGCACATCTCTGTCTACTCCAGCATCCTGATACTCCTGGGAATGGCCCTTTCCTCCAAAGAATCTTGTGTGACAACCAGAATTGGAAAGTAGGCCATAATGATTCTGTGTGCTCTGTGTCAATATAAAACATTTTCAGCTAAGCCCCTTGACAGCAAGATCCCTTAAATCTTTAGCAATTCTCATCCCAGTCTGCAAACCTGAAAAAATTTCTTCTTGCTTCCCAACTCCTTGCCCTGTCCAGGTTTTCTATTTTTCTAACCTCATCTGAAAGCAAACTCCATGTGAGCAGCCTTTGGGTAATTAACTGCTTCTGCAAGGAAGGAAAATAACATCAGCTTTTAACAAAAAAACCAACAGATTTTGGCTCCAGTTGTATTTGTGAGAATGTTGGATTCATACGTAGGATTTCATGCTTTATCTTGGTACAGCTCCACGTACCAAGCAGGTGTATCCCATTCAGGGGTAGGCGACAGGAAGTGGGAAAATGATGAACTTGCCCCTAAAGTATATGGCCCAGATCACATCCTGCCCAGGACAGCACTAATATTAGAGGGAGAGGAGTACATTTACTCTAAAATTCCCCAGTATAATGCAAGGCTATATTTACCATGTTCTCTTTGAACTCATTTGCCTTTTTGCAAACAATTCTCTGCAGAGCCATGGCTGACGTTCAGGAAAGAGCAATGAAGTGGAGCACCAGGAGCTTTTTGCACCAGCCAGTGAGCCCATTGCTAAGCTGCTTTGTGCAGAAGTTGTAGAAATCACATCCCATGCTGACGCTCACCTTCTTGGGGAACTGGCGGGGAGGACCACATTCCTTTCCAAAGATTGTCAGGGCTCAGAGAAGCATTTAGCAAAGCCACACTGAACCTGCTCAGATACAGCTGGAGTTTGTAAAATAGAGAACTCTTCTTCCAAAATTAATTCGTGGCTTTGGATTTCTCTGATGTAAAGAGTTTAATTTTCCAGCTCAGAAAACTCTGTGCTGTTCCTTTAGTGAAGGGATAGGAAGGTCCCTAGCCTCCCTGCCTTGACCAGCAAAACCACAAATTCTCAGGCTGTTCCTGGGAAGTTTCCTCCTGCACCTCCTCTTACCCACAGGATATCCTCGTATGTCCTTCAGTCCCAGGCTCAATGTTGTGGTGGGAGAACACTGCACCAGCTCAACAGCTCTGGCCCAGGAGAGGCTGTGTGATCCTCAGGCCTGTGTGAGAGCAGGCACCTGTGGGGTTTGTTCAAGCTCCCCCAGGATCTACTAAAGGACCTTTTGCAAATCACTCTGGACAACCAGCCCATCACGCTGTCCCTAGCACCCCTAGTCCCTCAAAGAACTTGTCAGTGCAGCACTCCCTACTCAGGGATTTCAGAGACCCTGCCAGAGCCCACCATCTGCACGGCTCCCCAGTGGCCTTGGCATGTCCCACCTTGGCTGCCCTAGCTCTCCAAGTGACCACAAAGGCTGACCAGACATCTTCCTGGCATTTTCTAGGGGGTACTTAGGCAGTTCTTCTGCATGTCTAGTGTCTTACACTGCCTCATGGGCTACTGATCAAGAGACATGCAAGTGGGTTTTGATGTGGCATGGTGGGAATCTGTCCTTTCCCAGCTGGACTTTACACTGAGGCCCACTGGAATATTCCTGCCATGGGTGGATATTGAGCTCCAAGCCACAGGATGCTACTCAGACATCCCAATCAATAATTAAACAGCTTTATTTGGATATTGCGAAAATCCCATATGAATACACACTGGCACAAAGCTTGAAGGAAAAATTTCATGAACTTCCCCTGTTCTCACTACACCCTGAACCCTCTGCTGCAGGAAAGTGAGCTGGCCAGTCCTCCTCTTAAAAAGAAGTGCCCATGGATACTTAGAGAGTGTCTCCAAGACACTGAGACTAAATCATGTGTCAGACCCCAGCTGGAAGAAAACAGAAAGTAGGGAAAGAAAAAGTAAAAGTAAACAGAAAACTTCTTACACCCTGAAAGGGGATCTAAAAGGTGGAGAAATCCCAAGTGAAGGACTTCATTCAGAAATCTTGGCAGAGTTTCACACATCAGACTTCACAGCCAAGTAACTGATGGCAAAGATAAGAAAAAGAAACTGTCAGAAGTGTACATAGTGCACACATCACCTTGGTGTCTAATTGACTAAAGGAGTCTGAGTCTACTCAACAGTAAAATTTTTCCCAATGTATACAAGAGCTGATTAAACTTTAACCCCTCCCCTCCCCATAAATTAGCAAAGAGACCCCAGTCAAATTTATACGGTAAAATACTTGGTCAAACAAAAGTTCTGGAGCTCTTATCTTCAGTTTACATTCTCTATTGAGATTTCCCATCCTTCATTAATGACTTGCAATTTTTTAAAAAAAAATTTTTACGGCATGTATCTTTTGCTAAACCGCTGAAAGCTCCACAGTATCCCTGGACTCTGAACAGTCCAAGACTATTTGTCTCTTATTATAGATCAACCTGCGTCTTACACACCTTCTGTTCCCTCACAAAACAGCTAGGAAGGTGGATATTCCCCATGTGATCACAGCCAGTCTTAACATCCCAGGGTTTGTCTACACTTGGTCGTTTAGTCTGAATTAAATACATGAAATAAGGACTGGTCACACCACACCAGGAGCTCCTCAGGCACATTCATTTGATGTCAAAGAGGTCTCTCATCTCTTTTGGTTAATTGAAGAGATTTTTCTTCAACTCATCTTAATTCTGAGTGTTGAAACAGAGTCCTGATTCAGTTTAATTAATCCCCCTTAAGAATGAATTTGAGTTAATTCTCCCATGGGTCTCAAAGCAAAGAGGTGCCCAGAAATCACTACGTGGCTTAATGCTTAGAATGAGATGGAACTCTTTCAGGGTGAACTACTAAACCCCACCTGAAGATTTCATTTTCCTTATTACTGGAGACTGGAAGAAATGTTTTAACTCAGAAAGCAATTATGGGCAGTGCTGCCATGCCCATGTTTTGATCATAAGTTTGATGAAGTGGAAAGGTCACAGCTCTTGAAGTCAAGTGCCAGGATGATATTCCCACATGCCACTTAAGTTTATAACTGAAAAAACATTGAAAAAAAAGCTTTGTGCATAATAATAAAAGCAAAAACAAGACCTCAAATGCATTAGTATTTTTCCAAATCACGCATTTTTTTCATACTTGTGTTTGGCAGTGTAACATCCAACAGCATCTGCAAAACACTAAGTACTATTTGTACAGACCAAATGCTCAGGAAGGGAGCCAGAAAAATGTTCATAGCAAAATTTACCAGCCCTTAAATTTAATTACAAATCCAGAACTAAAACTGTGTTCAATGAAAATTTCACTGTGGTGAGAGCAGTAGAAATGAGCCTGAGCCAAGAGGGAGCAAAGAAGCAAATCCAGACCTCAGAAGCCTGAACATTGTTCTGAACTTCACAACTGTGGAACAGGGATGAAAGACCTGGACCTGAGTGCCATTCAGCTTGGAGAATTCAAAATCTTTGTCAATCACCATGGGTAGCCAAAGAGTATTTTCACATCCAGGGGATGCAGGCGCCCTGCCTGCACCACCTCCCTCCCAGGGGTGTCACCTCCAGCTCCAATGGGGATTGCCAGGGACTCTGCAAATTTAAAATCTGGCAGTGCCACATGCTCAGAGTGGGCAAACAAGTGAGATCTGGCATGTACCAACAAATCCACACTGAAAAACTTCTTTTAAGCAGCCCTGGCCAACAAAAATCTGGCTTTTCCTGGCTCACTCTTTTTCCATCTCTCCAGTACCTGCCCACCTTCTATCTAGTTGTCAAATACTCAAGGTTTTCAGTGACTTTTAAGCATATTGGGGGTTTTTTATTTCTCCCTCCACCAGATCTCATGGAGGTTTAGCTGCCCAGCGTCTCTGCCCAGGGAAATTGAAAAAAGAAAATGAAAAAGCAAAGGCTGGCCTCTCTGCCCATGGCAGCTGATGGGCCACAGCTGTGGATAGTACTGGGCAGTGGTCACATGCATTTCTATGGTGCAGAAATTCTGTCTCACACGATAGATGGTCCTGTAGCTCTGCAACACTGTCTACCTTTATTAGATGAAATCACTGCCTGTTTTCTGCAGCATTAAAAGTGAGCTGGAGTACAATATATTTATTGATTACTACTAAACACACCCTGGGCCTCCCTCCAGCTTTCTCTCTCCTGTTTAATCAAGCAGAGCTCCAAGCACAGACACACACCTGCATCCCCAGGACAGGCTGTGCCGTGTCCGTGGAAAAGGGGACCCAAAACTGCTGCCCCAGCCTCTGTGTTTTACCCCTCAGCAGTGATACACTCCCACATACAGGGGAATTGAAATCACCAGGAAGGAGAGGGAGTGACGAGGTGATGGGAGCACTGGGCAGGCAGGACACAGCTACTGGAACTGGCAAGAGGAGGCAATCAATGGGTGTTGGACTCCTGGGATTAAAAGGAGAAGCACAGATGAGGAGGAGGCTGATAGAGGCATCTCCACACCTTTCCCTGGGCTGGTATTAGGAGGAGCAAGAGTCCTGCAGCAGGAACAGATGCCAGAAAGGACCCCCCAGCACTGCACACGGTGGTAGAGACACAGCAGGGAAGCTCAGGCTTGGGCACAGCCCATAAGGCAGTGAATCCCATTTTGTTACTACTCCTTGACACCCTGAAGACCCATGGCATAGAAATGAGCCCCTGGATTTATCCCCCTTTTCCAATCAGCCTCATTTCCCCTCCTCCTCTCCCTCTGCCCTGCTGGAATCAATCCTTGTCCTGGCATTTTAAAGGGCAATGTGCACGTTTTATGGCTGTCCCCTATAAAACCATTCTACATGATAACATATCCAGCCCTTTATTAGGGACGTTTGGCAAGTTTATTAGCAAGATATTTTTCTGCACTGACAGATGAGGTCCTGCCATCACTTCTCTGAGCATGAGAGGCCCTCTCCCATCCCCTTTCCTGAGCTATCCAACCCCGCGATGCCAGCAGCCCACAGATATCCTTAGCACACCATCAGGCCCCTTCAGGTAGCTGAAGTCCTCAGTGTCCTACACCTCACCTGCAGCCAGGTGAGGAGCAGCAGCAGGACCATCCCCTTCATATCCAGGGACCAGCATCATTTAATTAGCCTTTGCTACAGCCACACCCACCAAAGACCCATTAACCCTTCAAAGCCAGGGAAATGCTCTTGGCTTCGTGCATAGGCATCCAGAGGCAGACTTTCATATTATGGCAGGACAACTCCTCAAGCCTCTACAGCAAGACTAGAGGAGCTAGAAGGTTTTCAGGTATCTCAGGGGGTAACTGCTCTCATCAGACACTAGGAAACCAATTGGCCTTTGTAGTTTGGGCACTTGATGCTTTGCCCCAGTCAACCCTGATCCCAAGGTCACCACTAACATGAGACCTCATTTCTGCTGCACTCCATGAAGCTGGGACACAAGTTCAGCAGATTACATGGGGCACAGGGGCTCTGCTTCCCAAAAAAGCCAGAACTGTGCTGCCAAAGTTTGTCTCAGCCCTCGGATGCTGACGCCACTGAGGCTATGTCTGTGCCAGCTCCTCATCCAGACTTGATGTAAAGCCAGCTTCAGTTTTATTGTGCTGTGCTCACAGCTGTCCATGTGTGTAACAGTGAGCGAAAGGGTCAGCAGGGGTTTAATGGGGGGTCAGGGATTAAGAACAGAGACTGAAATTTATCTGAGTGCTTACCTGGTGCCTCCTTGCCACACTCCAGGGCCTCTGGCCACCTCTGAGGGGTCTGCTCCCCACACACCAGCACAGCCAGAGGGGATGAGTCCCTGGTGAAAGGGAGCAAGCAAACCTCTTGCTCAGGTCACATCCCAGTCAGGCAGCTGTTGGGCAGTCATCCTCCCAGGTCAAGGCAGACTGTCCTTGTCACCTTTCAGGTGCTTTGATGGCACATTGCACGTTAAAACAGGAAGAAAACACAAGGCCATGTTGTGACTCCCACCCTGCAGGGAGTCTCCCACCAGGCTGTGGTTTTACTCACTGATCTTGACCCGTTGTTGCTGTTTAACTCTCAGCAGGGCCACCAGGAGCAGTGGTGGGCTCCATGAACCTTCCAGCCCCCTGCCCCATGTTGGTTCACACGTCACATTCCCTGGCTGTGTTATTCTTAAGTGCTGTAAATCTCTCACTATTATTCTCCCACTTGATATAGTGAGCTGTGTCATTTTGAAAGGAAATACATAACAGTATATTAAAGAAATCATGGATCTCCTCATTCATGTTTAAAACAAATTTATTACAATGTAAGAAACCCTGAATAGCATGAATTTATTATAATGATTTAAGGCTCCTGGCACTTGAGTTAAAAATGTCTCTCAATAAATAACTTTCCCTTGAAAACACAGCAAATTAATATAGTTTACCATTTCCAAAGTTATATAAATCCAAGAGGCTTAAATCAACAGTACGCTGGATAAGATTACTGTTGCTCAGCCACAGACTGGTATCGCAGCTCAGAGGGATGGAAAAAGCGGTGAAAAATGAATGGCTTTTTTTTTCTTTTTTTTTGGTCACTTTTCTCTCCTTTCCACCACCCTAGGCTATGTCTGCTCTGTGAAAGTCAGACTAATGTGAAACGGATGACAGCAGCTGTGGCCTTTGCACACAGGTATCATTAAAACAGAGCAGCTACTCCACCACCAGACTCAACAAGCACTGCTCTGATGTTTCCCCAAAGTGCCTCCAACACATACAGCCCCGTTGCTTTCCATACCAGTGTTTTAATTTGACTGCAACCCAGGTGCTGAGATGTCTCCAGCTTAGCTGCCTCCAGCGCTGCTGCAGCCTCTAAAACCTAGAGCAAACACAGGGCTCTAAAAAACTGCCTGGACACTGACCCTAGCCCAGTGCAGGAACACACATGGATGAACTAGGATGGGAAGCAAAACCCCACACGTGGCTGTAGCCATCAGTGGGACTGGCAGGTTTTTGCCTGACCCAGAACTTGCCCCAAGAGCTGTCTGCAGAGCTCAGCAGCTGTTGGGAACAACAACCTGTGCACATCTGTGTGTCCTAGGGAGCAGTGGTTTTGCTCAGCTGTGTACACAGCTGGGTGCCAGCTCATGGAGAAAATTTCTCCCATCTTCTTCATCCCCATGGATCTTCCTTCTCCACAGGCCACCCTCCAGGCAGCAGGAAGAGCTCAGCATCATCAGCTGAACAACCAGGCAGCCCTTCCCAGGCAGCCCTTCCCTCAGCAAGGTTTTCTATGGCTTTTTACTTTATGAAGGCCTAATTTTTTTTCTCTTTACTGTCACCATGTCAATTTTTTCTACAACATGGGTGATAACTACTTTTTTAAACAAAGTACAGCACCAGTGACATCCTGACAGTGCCAATACAGCCAGAGTATGCCCACCTGAGCTTTTCAACACAGGAAGTTAGGGCTGTTAAGAGTCAGATTGACAGCCTCAGTAAATTCAAGTCCTCTGTTCAGCAGATGACAAGGAGTTATTAGAGGCAGACAAGGCTTTCAGGTCATCCAGTCCATCTCCCACCCCACCTTTTAATTGTCTCTCTCACCCATGCTATAAATATCTGACTCTTCTCATCTTGTTTCCTCATTATGTCAATTATAGCAGTCCCTGATCATTTTTATTACTCCTCACTGAGATCTCTCCAATCTGCCAGTAAGCTCTCTGGTAATGAGATCCCTGTGCTAAAGGCACAAGTGCAAATAGAGGGGCACCAGCTCCACTGACAAGGAGTCATTTCCTCTGCAATTCAGAGAGATTGCCTCCCCACCAGCAGCTCAAAAGTATCCTCGTCTGTTTTTGTTGCTATCAACACCTCATACTTTGTTCACTCTTCTCCTTCGGAGAGTTTGTGTTATCTGGGTCTCCCCTATCTCATCATGAATGTGTCTGGCAGATTGTTATCCAGGTGTCTGAGTTCAAAGATACTGCACCCACAAGTTCATGCTCCATCTCAAACTGAATCCTGCAATGTTTTTCTTCCCTGATTGGTATTTCTACTTCACATTATTCTTTCCTCCTCAACTCTTCTCAATTTAGCAGGGTCTCCTGGTTTCACTTCTTACAGAATTTCTGCTTCAAGAAACAGAACCATGATCTGAAACGCAACCAGGCTTGGTACTCAGTCCAACACCTCAAAAAAACCAAACCAAACCAAAACAAAACAAAAAAAAAAAAAACCAAAACCAAAACAAACAAACCCCACTTCTGAAAGTGGCAAAAAGGACAGGCTGTGCAGAAATGAGGCCACACTGTCACCATTTCACTGTCATCAGCAGCACTGGAACTGGGTATCCTGCTCTGGTGTCAACCTTTTAAGATGTGTAAATGCTACAGAAAGTTCAGAAACAGGCCCTCCAAATCATCCAGAGGTTGGAAAAGACATTAGGACACAAGGCATAAAGGATGCCATCTTAACAAAAAGAAAGCTGGATTAGGAGTTTATCACTGCCTTTGGGGTACTCAGTCTGGCAACACGGCCACTTTGTAATCCTGCTTCCAGAGGCACAACACATTCCAGTAGCTGGAAATTCAGGTAGATAATCTCAGCCTCAAAATAAGGCAGTTTTGTAGAAGCAAGAGTAATTGCATGCTGGAAGATTTTGACAAGGCACTTTTAAAATTTCAACGCAACCTCCTCGCAGTCATCTCTAATTCAAGAATGAACTAGATTTTGTGCCTATGAGTTCATCTTGTCCTTTTCCTTATTATCAGGTGTAGCAGAGGAGTTCCCACTCTGTTCTTAATGCTCACAGTACTCAACACTTTGTGTTTGGGCAAGTGCTTTAATCAAACCCATGCTTCAAGGTTTTAATGTAGTTGCCAGTATGCAATCAGGAAATACACATTTTTTTAAGCTTTTCACCTTCCTCTTGTCTGTAGACAGGAGACCAGAAAGAAGGAACTCACACTGGTTATTGAATGCTCTGAGTGAAAATTATTTTATTTTACATACTCAGGACGAATCCTGAATCAAGGAAACTAGGCTCTCACTGCAGCTCATGGATTAGTTCATCTGCTGGGACTATCCGGGCATTACTCACCTCATTTATGTCAGGACCTCACCTCTTAGTGACATCTGAGTTTCTCCACTTTAGCTCCCCAAAGCCTGAAATGACCGCTTCAAGCCTCAAAATACATGAAGCCTGAGCACTTCAGCTTCTGTTCAATAGGAATGTCTGGCCCATATGTTTCTGCTCTTACAGGTTACAGATCACAGACATATTTTGGTGGATACCTCCAGTGCCTTCTGCTGTGGGTACTGATATAGGTCACAGCCCCTCTGAGATGTGGTGCTAAACACAGTTCAGCACAGAACCCACAGCATGCTGTGAAGGGAGGCATATTAGCTTCCCCAGAGCTGGAAAACAAGTCCAGTTCCCCCCCAGCCCATCCTTTTCCCTTCTGAAGCTGGGATACTCTTCCACCTTTAACAAATGCAGGAGTCCTCAAGAACTAACACTAGCCAGGCCAAGTTGGGTTTCTTGCTGTTTTTCAGCTGAATTCTGCTTTCAAACACCCTAGTCAGGGCTCACCACGAAAGCTCTGCAACACAGCTATGCCAAAGATGCTCAACGTACATGTCTCCCAGCTACATGGAGTCACAATACTGTAAAACATTTATTGTCGCTGTGAGTAGACAAGGCTTGAATGATGCAGGGAGCAGGTCTGGATTGGGAGAGGCATTTTCCAGAGGAAAGCCACACAGTCAGAGCAGACTACATTGGTTCTGCTGGTTTAAATAACTTCATTCAATATTCTGTGTTGTCTTATGTAGTATGCAGTTATGTAAATTTATAAATCATACACTAATTAGCACACAATTTCATAAATTTAGTAACAGTGAAAAGGGAGGTTTCTAACTAAACAGGCTTTGCTCTCTCCCCCACAGATGGTACAAATTCAAATACAGCCTGGAGGTCATATTTGAGAAAATCTTTGCTGCAACTTCTAGAGTTTAACCCCAGGCTCACATGCACTTTCATGGGCTGTCTCTTGGCTATCTCAGGCCCAATCTCTCTGAAGTGCAGCTAAGCCCTTTTCTCTCCTTCCTTAACACTAAACCTCCACAGCTCATTGGATCACTGCAAATTTTGTTTATTCTGATTCTTGCTCTCTAGTCTCCTATTCTTCAGCCATCTAAGTCATCATCCCTTGTGAGCAATTAAGTTCAGTCCATGCCCTGGGTTAAACCTGGGTTCTGCACAGTTGCTCTCCATGTGCTCTGGCCTCCCTGTCCAACTGCTCTAAAGGGGAGACACTAAAGTTAGGCCAAGATAATTTCCTTCTTTCCCTCATTTGCCAAGCATGCCTTGGACAGTAGTTCTTAAAATGCAGGAACATGATTTGGAAAAGGGTGTGGTGTCATAAGGCTCTTATGGGAATCAGTGTTTGAAAACATTTCTCACTTTAATATACAAGCACACAGTCTTCCCTCATCAGCTTATTCTAGATTAACAACTCATCCCTGCCCTCTGGCTTGCTCCCACTTCATCTCCACCTTTGGTACCGTTATCTGCCTTGCATCTTTGTCCTTTCTTGCCTTCACCTTCATTGTTTCTTCCTTACTCTTTAATTCACTTTTTTGTCCCAAAGCATGGTGCTGGCTCTCCAATTCTCTTCTCCTTTGTATTTTTTACCTCTCTCTTACTTCACAGTCCAAAGGAGGCCTTGCTCCTTCTCACAGTAAGACCCATGTCCGGGAGAGGAAGAGAAGGCTTAAAACAAGTTCTTCGTGTACCTTAGCAAACTGGAGACTCACAACATAACGTGATGTGACGCTGTGGGACGTGAAACACATTGCCAGTTGTGGTGGCCCCTCGGGCAGCCACAGAGGAGCTCACCCTCCCTTGGAGGGCTGAGAGCGTGTCAGCTGTTTCTAAGCTTCAGGCTCCCCCTCAGGGAGTGTCTCTAAGAGACTTCCCTTGTGCTCATGGCGAGCAAGAAACGCCACAATCCCATGAGCCTTTGCAGGTATGTTAATCCTTTGTTCGTGATTTGTCATTACCCTAGTTCCTGGTTTTGCCTTCCCCTGATTGGACGATTTCGGATCCCTTCCCTGATTGGTTGTTTCCCCAATCCTTTCCTCCATTGGTCCAAGTTGCTGACCCTGCCCACTCCAAGCCCTATAAAACCCCGTGTTTCTGAGACCTCAGGGTCTTTCAGTTGCCGGTTCCTGTTTTAATAAGGAAGCTCCTGATACTGGAAGATCACCTCCTGCTATCCTGTGTCACCTGAGAAGAGCTCTGCTGCTTGGCTGCTCCTGCAGCCCTCACAATTGAGCTGAATCGCTGTGTTGTGCCTGTGTGCCTGGCGTGTAGTGTGCCTTGATAAAGGTGCTTCTGGCCAGGAGCTGCCACGGCACTTGAAGGCCCGCTAGGCCCACCAGGCCGTGGCAGCCAATGGCAGTAGTGACATCTGAGCTCGACAAAAAATCAGAAAATAAGCCAAATAAAAGTCTGGAAGAATAAATTAAACCCCCAGATAATTTATTAGATTAAGACCTCACATACACATATAAATACGTGCTTGAGATGGGATTCAATAGCAAGACTGGAAAGGCTAGAAATGGAAAGGGTGTGATTATTACAGGGCTGTGATGTGCAAGGTTGCACAAAAGCAGTAACTACATGAACAGCCAGAAAGTGTGTGTGCACAAACCACACAGGAAGGACACAAACTGAAGGCATGGACAGGAGCCTTAGCAGCTGCCATGTTACTCCACAAAGCCTCATGGAAAACACAGCCTGATGTGTAGCTGAAGCGTATTCACTGAGAACACTCTGGACAAACAGTCTATGTTGGGCCAATTCCCCAGCAGCAGCTCCCAACATAGAAGCTCAACCTTAAAAGGACACTGTCATGTCATTGCTTTTGCTAGTTTTCGCATTTCCTCTACTGTTTTAGCAGATGGAAAACAATTCCCCTCCCAGTACCAGCTACTGATTTTGTCCTTTCCTATTTGACAATCATTGATTTTTTTTTCCTAAGGCTATAAATGTTTTAATAACTTCAACTTTGTAGTGCCTCATGGCAAAATATCTTTGCTTGCACTGACTGCTAAACACTAGTCCTAATGTACTGCTGATAACTAGAGCAAGAGCCAGCATTATAAAAAATTATTTTCCACAGGGTCTATGAAATTAATAGCTTTTGTTTCTTTTGTCCACATCTCAGAGAGAGTTAAAGCATACAGCTCTTCACCCATCAGGCATTTCAATCATCTTTTACTAGAAAACTTCACTTCACAAAGATGTGCCCCCTATGTAGGTCTGACTGATGGACAGCACCTTGAGCATAGAGTCCACAACCCTGACAATGTCCTTTTAGAAAGAGCTACAACCAAAAAATACAGATTCAAGCCAAGTCACCTTCAGAATTAGAATTTTTTACAGACTAAGTGATCACAAGGAATCCCAAAGCAGTTAAATATTGGCACCCACAAAAGAATCAAAGAACAGAATGCTCCCATGGAGTGTTTTCAACACAAAGGCACCTTTCAAGAAACGTATATGTATTTTTTGCTGTTTTGAAAGGTCAGTTAGCATTTATAAGAAAAGGCAATTAAAGTTTCAGTCAAACTGGAAAAGAGACGAGAAGCAATTGGACTCAAATCAGAGAACTGTTTCTCTATAAATGCCAACACTTAAAAAAAAACACCAACAAAGCTAAAAAAACACCATGAAACAACCCCAAACTTTAAGATCTATGTGACGGTTATCCCCAAATTTCCTGCTGGCCTTGTCCATTTTTCTCTTCTTTCTGCTCCTTTTTCCTGCCCTCTCTAGGCAGCAGACTACTCAGCCAACAACTATGTCCCCAGTTGCTCTGCTTGGGCCAGGGCACTGAATACATCTTTGGCGCTCTTAGCAGAAACCTGGGCCTTCAGAGGCTTAGGGAGTAGAACAAGAGGGACATTCAACAGCAGATGGACATATTCCAGAAAACTGTAATACTTCACTAAAAGCAGGACAAACCATGCAGGGACTTTCCACAGCAGTAATTTTCTGGTCCAGCAATGCTGCTTTCCTCCTTTAAACTCCTCCAAGCAGCTTTTAAAATTCAGCTGGGATGCACAGAAAGGATACCATCCAATTTGTGATTAAGACTGGGCCTCTATGAAGCAGCCCAGAGTAACTTGAGGTTCTTCTTCCCCTTCATTCTCCTTTTGTTCCACTGATGGAGCATGGTGCTGCCAGGGGCTGTGGGGCTCTCATCTGAGATCCACCTCACAGAGCATCACATGTTGCACGGGAGCAGCACGGGGAGGCAGGCAGCAGACATACCCCAAGCATCAGTACAGCAACTCAACCCAGGCACTAAGATAAGCAGGGTTGCCTAAAGAGACTCACTGAAAAGCAGTACTGGTCCATGAAGTGGTGTTTGGGAGCAAATGGCCTAGAACTTGCCCATACTGGATCAATTCTACCTTCCCCTCGCTGCAATTTTACTGTGCAAAATGAGTATTTTAGTCTCATATTTCTAGGAACACATGCCGGTGGCTACTGTTACAATAAAATATGAACACTGCATTGTGAAGAAAATGACCATTAATCCTGTAATGTGCAGTCATTTTTACCAATTCGGCACATTTCTTTAAATAACCAAGTACATGCAGTAGATGGAAATGCATTTAAATAAACTGAAATAGATACAGCATGAATAATTAGAGCTGGCAGGAAAGTGTGCATTGTGAGCTGCTAGTGGAAATAATTACTGATTTGTCTTATTTACAATGGAGCCTGGATGCAGGATCAAAATAGTGCAAGTTAGTGAAAATGTCTTAAGATTGCTCTTATAATAGCACTAATATGTATTTCATCTTGAAAAGTGTATCAAATAGGTTTTAGATCTCTACAATGTCTGATTCTGTTCTGCTATTTCAGGGTTACATTACCCAGCACATAAACTCTGTCAAATAGCACTGATTTAAAGAGGAATATAATTCAAACCTGTGCCTAGTACATCAACCTGCAACATCATCTATTAACATTATCAGACACTGTAGAGTTGAGCTTACGATATATCCCCTAAAAACTCAGTGTCTTAAATATCAGAATGTTGAAGGAAAAAATAGATCATAAAATCAGTGAAGAAGTACTAAAGTGCTTGTACCTTTATGATATGCCAGGTTTTAAACAGACTCGTTTAATTAGAAAATAATCTACTTTGAACATGCTGGTTCTTGATGTTAGGCAGTTCTTGCAGACTGCTTTAGAGCCAAAAAAATCGATAATGAAATATACTTCTGATATAAGGCTGGCAAAACTGTGACTTCAATCTATTAGAAAATGTTGTAGATTAAAAAAAAGGCTATTTTAAATTGATTTCTTGGCACATGAAAGGTTTAGGAAAAAAGTCAACACTTTCTGATTGGTGTACCCCCAACAACATACTTGCATCATGATTACTAAATCCAAAATGAACCTGGATGCTAATTAGCTATGTTTTAGAAGAGGGAAAACAAGCAGTGGTCACTCAAATAATTTATGAGTAGCTGAAGACCAAGGAGTTGTGTCAAATGAAGAAGATCTCCTCGAGGAGACGACTCTCCTCCAGCTCATCTGCTCTGCTCCTGGGGCTGCAAGGGGTCTGGCACCAAGAGGAGGACCTGCACAGACCACGGCTCGCACAGCAGGGTGTGTGCGTTTTGTTCTTGTCACAAGGTTCTTGGCAGAGATGTCCCACAGCTGATACTGGGTTCATAGCTTCCAACAGGTCAAGAAGAGAGGCTTCGTACCTACAGAAACACACCGAGAAAAGTGCTCTATTAAGATCACAGCACTATGCAAGAATTGAATCCAGTTTTCCTGCCTCCATAAATCAGACTAGACCTAGATCTGTCTGACAGGGGCTACCGTAACAGAATTTTGCAGTATGGACTACTGTCAGTAATTTTTCAGTACACAGAGGTACTGAAAAAGAGGCAAGCAAAGCATGGGTGCTCAGGTTATTTTGGGCTGTTTCATCAGCTTTTCCATTTGAGTTGTGCATTGTGTTAGCTGCACTCTGGAAACCACACACAGACCTCAGAGAGATGACAGTCAAATACACCAAACAAGGCAGACCTATGCTGGTAATGGTAAAGTGACTTATACACATGCTGCACTCTTTCGCCCCCGCCCCCTTTTTGAACAGACCTCTACACTTGATTTAGCTTCTCAAAGATTTGAAAACAGAAGACTTTATTATTATTGTCACAAACTACATGTGCTTCCTGTAAATCTCTGTACACTGTATGGAGTCTGTCTGGTGGAAGCACTGAAGGAATAGAATCAAAGCAAGGCAATACAAAATCAACACTTGAGGCACCAAGAGAAAAGACAAAGGTGCTAAGCATCACTCAGGCTGTCCTTTAAGTGCAAGTACAGACATAGGGGAAGGTTGCAAGCCAATGTGATCTGGTAATGCTCACTGAATAATGGCAGGTACCTGAGACAGGGACTTCCTATTAATATTCAGAGGAGACAAGATTTGATCTTAATACCAGCAGAAGATTGATCATTACAATATATTTTCCCCTGTCCAATTTTACATGTCTTAAACAATACCATTTCTACTGCTTCCCTAGGGAGCCTGTTCTCCAGTGATCTCTCAGTGATATGTAAGAGATATCACTCCAGAGTATTATCCAAAAGTCTCTTTGTTCCATGCTGTTGTTAGCACCAACCTGCCTGATGTTCCTGACCCTGAAGTGATTCACACATTCAAAGACTTTCATGCACAAAATACTATTCACATTATTCACTTGAATGAAACTATCAGCACAGGTGACTGGATCCATATGGTACCTCTCTCATAAGCAAATAGATTTCATCTATAGCATGAGGAAACATCTCAAGCTGTTCTCTGCTTTGAGAAAATCCTGTTTCTACTTTCGTGACTGTAAGAACCTAGAAAGATTAAGCAACTAAGACAGCTGCAGGAAGTTTCTCAACTCAGACGGGATGAAAAATTCTTAAGAACAAACGTTTACAGCAGTTTATGGATGTGAGAGATTAGCAGTGGCCAATGTACCTCCTAAAGGCAGATCCTCCCCTGTGCTGTCCAACAGCCTTGTGCAGCAGCAGCAGGTAAAACGTTTTCCTACTCTCAACTAGCCATGCCATGAAAAAAACCCTTCTTTATCTCCACAAGTAAGTGCTACATCCCATCCATCATCAGAACACTGTCACAAAATCATTTAGACTGGAACAGACCTCCAAGACCATCGAGTCCAAGCTTTGACTGGTCACTGCTCTGCCAACCAGACCAGAGCACTGAGTGCTTTGTGCAGTCGTTTCCTGAAAGCCACCGGAGATGGTGACTCCACTACCTTCCTGGGAAGCCCATTCCAGTGCTTGACATGACAAGTTACTTTGTCCATATCAAAATAACTCATTTTTATGTCTGACACACAGAGCTACTCCTTCAGCTCAAAGGAGATAGCAGTGGTACTGTGATGTGTTAATACCAATGTTAATGGTGACTACTGAACTTATGCTATAAAAACTTTTTCTTTCCATTTTTATTGTTTCTTCCAATCTGATGGTCAGTGTCATTTCTAATACAGTCTGACTTGACATTACAGCCTCGCAGAGCTCTCTCCTGTTTGACTACAGATTGCTTTATATTCCTACAGACATGCTAGTTTTAATCTCACTATCAAAAAGCCAATTTGCAAATTTCTTTACCATATTTTAAGCTTGTCTACATATCTTTCTGTTATCTGTCTAAGTAGCAAAAAATGAGTGGCTCAAAATGAAAAAATACATCTTTTATTTCAACTGGATCTTGTTTGTGGCTAACCCTAAGCAAACATGATGTCTTTTAGTTACCCTAACCAAAGAGTTCAGAAGGACATAAAGTTTTGGGTAGCCATAACCATATCATTTTAGAGAAATTTGTTGTTTGTACTAGCATTCAGAAAGTATCCTTTAAAAACTGAAACTCCTCAAAGATATTTCCAACATAAAACAGAATAAGCTGCACTGATAGCAAGAACTAGTGCACAGATATGTGAGACTTTTCACATGGAGAAAGTTTAAGACTAGACTCTATATAGATACACACATACAGTTTGAACCCCAAAGAAACCCAGTTAACACATACACTGCTTTCATTAGCCATACCTAAAACTTCTTTTTAGATTAATCTAGTCTAGCATACAAATGCTTATCTCCTCTGACGGTAGTGCTATCATAAAATTTCAATTTCTCTAGCAGCCACATGCAATCACAGATTAGGCAGGGGAAACCAAACCAGCCAGTGCATTTACAGCAAATGTGCAGGTCCTAGATTTCAGCAGTACCTTCAAGTTCATTTCTTCTGCAAGATTATCTAAGTCTTACAGCATTTCTGCTATCAGGAAGGCTAAATGATCTGGCAGATTACAAGTGCAGCAAATAGCAAAGATTATGTAAAAGACCAGGTGTTGTAAATCAGTCTATTTGGCACTACAGCTATATATATGCAATAAAGTGAATGAACTCTGCTAACAGAGCAGTATCTGATACAGAGAATGCTCCTTGCAGGTATTTAGTGTTTAATCCCAGGATAATGGTTTGCTCTGGTTTGTCTAAGTAACATCAGACAGCATCTGGCTGGAGGCAACAGAGTAGACCTAGAATGGTTTGAAACTTGCAAAGGCAATTTTCTCACCATTTATTTCTATCCTACTATTTAAAGAGACACAGTCAGAATGCTTTAATCCTGAAACGCAACTTTCTCTAAAACCAGAGTATGTATTCTTTGCATGACTTGAATAAGAACATAAGTAAAAACAAGCATTATTATTATTAACACTTAATGGCTTCAGTGAAGTCAAAGCTACATGATCAGCCACCCAAGAGTCAGAACATTTCAAACAGGAAAACCGATTTGGCAAACTTTGTATGTGAATAGTGAATGCTCCTTTAAAAGCAAACTAAGGGCTAACGGTCCACTTGTATTGTTCCTGCTTCCAGAGGAGAAAATAATCCCAAACATTCTGCAGAAGTACCAGCACTGTACATTAAGCCACATACAGAAACTCCTCACGTATAGATGTTCAACCAAGCAACCAAATGTCCCATCAGTGCTGGTGCTTACGCACATTTTCTTTGATAGGTTTTGCCCTTCCAACAAAAGGAAAATGGCATGGGCAACTGTCCCTTTAAGGATGGTGATAATTCAGTGTGTCCTAACTTTTTTGGTACATTTGCCAGTGTGCTGGAAGGTCAGTGAGCAAGGCAAGTGTAACCCAGGTTCTTGTTAATGGATCCCTTGGGGTGAATTAGAATGAAATGTCACATGGTCTAACGGGTTAAAATATATTCAGGCCTGGTGGGAATGTCCACATACCTCCCTCGGCCTGGGGGGGAGGAGCTTTCATTGCTCTGGTGGAAGGCCCCACAAATGAGTCTGGGGACACTTAGGGAGTCTTTGATAGTTGATGATCCCTTCTCAGGGAATTGCCACTCAGTTCAGCCAATAATGCCCCATCAGATCTTCCCCCGGGAGAAGGGGGCAATTTAACAGCTGAGGGAGTTATGTAAGGAAGAGCAATCAGCATAGCAAGAAGCACCATCTCGACTTGCAGGATCCAGGCCCTGACAGTTCACCTCTTCTGTCTCATGCAGACTAGCATACGTACACCCAAAAACTCATCTCCTCTCTCGAGAGATGCAAACCTGGCCTCCGCAAAGCACCCTGGCACCTCTACAAATGGGCAAATGTTACGAGTCATTAATCATTAATAGTCCAGTCTCTCACAGCATCTCCGCAACAGACTAGAAAGTAATCTCTTTTTTTTTGACACTTCCCCCATGTATACTTTTTCATCTAACTTTAATGAGCTTGGAAGTCTGCATGTCTCATCATGGGAGACGAAAATTTGTAAGGTCTGTAAGTTTGAATTAGAAGTCTAACTATTTAGACAGATAAAGTTTGGTGAAAGTAATCTTCTAAAGTCTCCAAAAAATTCATCAGGAGACAGAACACCAAGAACAAGTGAGTGTACAAAGCAGAAGGAAGACAGGGCCATGGGCAAGAGGATAGAGATGAGAGTAGGGAGACTAGACCACAGTAAGCTTTGAAATTCTTCTTTCGATGAAGAACTTTCACCTTTGCTTTTATTGTAGAACATAAAACTCCAAATACAGCTTACAGAGCAGCACAGAGATGCCCAATCTGGGAGGCTGGTACCCTGATTCAAGCTGGTACAGCTGGGTCAGAGCAGAACACCAACCAGGGCAGCAAAATCCACCCTGGTCAGGCATTGTAGTGCTGTGAAACCATTCCCTTCATCTCTTCTGCATTACTAAAACAGGCTGCTAGAAATTTGTCTCCTTAGCCACTAAATTTCCTTCTGGAAATTTTATTAGAAACTCTCAGCACTGGTTCTTAATTAAATAAGTATCTAGTAGCGTTTATAAACTCGAAATGTAAAAAGAGTTTTGCAGTCTATCATTAAGATAACAGGAAACATCATAAACCATTATGATTCAGAAAAGATTATTAACAATTCACATTTTAAAAAGGAAACAAAAATAAACACAAGATGGCACAGACCCATATCCTTCTTTCTACAGTGTGTCTTTTTCACTGCTCATGCAGCTCTCTAAACACCTAGAGGTGAGTCTTACTTTGTCCCATGTTTCCAAACTGAATGAGAAGGAAGGATTTCACATTTTTATGATGAACACACAAATATGGCTGATGCTCTGGGAACTATAAGACCACTTATGTCCAGGATGGTTGGTGAGAAAACACCTGGAACCACTTGGTATTCCTTCTGACAAAACCTACACGGCAATCAGAGCTCAGACAGTCCCACAGTGTACAGTATCTAAAAAATGGTCAGATTACGCAGGAGTGATGCACAAAACTCATAATTGTGCAGGATATTAGAAAGGACAATGCTCTTGGAGATAACCACAAAGCCTACTTGCCTCAACTGGCTGAACAGTGATGTTTATTTATTTAGACATTTGGGATATACCAATGGATTTTTAATGCTTGTCTATTTCCCACTGCTGGTAAAATATATTTCTTACACACTGTCCAATTTTTAAACTACACTATTATATTTTCATATCATGCAGTCCCATTTAGCTAATAATACCACTTGTTCCTTCCTGAAAACAAAACCCAGCACAACTTCAACAAGTTTTGATAATTGGAGGAGCAGGAATCTTCTTAAGAGGCAAAATAACTAAACTTACTAGAGTCATAAATATTCTGGCAGCAAAATATATGCACATTTCTTTAAACAAGCAGTGTCAGATAATATCTGATCACTATATTTAGAGACATCTTTTCATTTACAGTCTCTGAAAATTTATTCTTCAGCTATAAACATGTAGAAAATACATGGAACGTCTCTTTGCAAAGTGATGGCATTTCAACAAAGCATACTGGCAATATGATTTTGTAGCTGTATAGGCTTACTTTATTTAACTATATATACCAGAGGAAATAAAAAGGCTTATTTTTATACTACTGCTTATATTTTCAACATAAAGTTCAAAGTGATTTACTAAGTTACATGAATTGCCTTTGAATTACAGTACAGTATTGTGCCTAAGTACAAAGCCTAACACTATTTTGTATTCATAAAATACCACCTGCCCCCAAGTGCTTTACAAATGCTAAATACAGCTAAAAACACATTCAAGGGGTAGGGAACAGACCCATTTTACAGAAAATTAAACAGTTTATTGTTATGATAGAGCAAATACCAAATCACTGTTTGACTGGAACAAACAGGGCAAATAAAAGCAGAGGAAAAACAGATGCACATAAGAAGTGGCCTGAGCAACTTCCAACTACCTGAAACATGAAGACACCACACCAGTGATACAACCTGGGGTTATATGGAAGAAACAGCTAATCACCCACACCCAAGCTAACCCAAGCTCTGTAGGCAAAGGGAAGAACTCAACCCAAATTAAAGGGTCCTAAGCACTTTCTGCCATCTTTAGTCTGGCATCCACAATTACAGTATAAGGGATGAGAGATTATCTCCATGGCTTGTCCTTTCAACATCCATGTATCAACCCACTGTCCATAAATTTGCCTAATTCCTTTTTAAACCTGCAGTTTCCACAATGTCCTGTGACAGCAAGCTCAGGTAGTTCACTGCTGTTGACATACTTTTGTTTTCCGTTTCAGTAGTTGCCTTGCTCGTGTTGTCTTAAGGACTGACTGAAGTTAGTCTATAAAGTCATTGCTTCTTGGTCTCTCCTTAAACTGCTTCATCCTGATGATCAAATGAATTGTTCTGTTCACCTTTCCTAGCTTTCACTACAACTTTCTTGAGAGGCAAAGACCAAGCAGAATCAAAACGTGGGTACAGCAATACCTCTGCAGTCACAAGCTGCTGAGAAATTCCAGAAAGGTTTGAACTCCATAAATCCAGCCACCTGCTCTGAGTTCAATATCATGTATACATGGTCTTGATGACTCTTTCCTAGGTAAATTACAGTTTCATTCACTCAGTTTTGATTCACCTTTTTGGAGTTGTTTGCTACTGATATATCATTGGACTACCTGAAAGAACTTAGTATTGAAACACACAAATTTATTAGGTCACCCAGGAGATTTTGCTGTTCACTTCTCACTCCAGGTCACTGATGAAGAACTAGTCCAGTGAGTTCCTGGGGGATCCCTCTGCTAACTCTAAAAAATGAACATTAAGTCACTTTGTTTGCTATCATTTAACCAGCAGTAAAGCCCCAGAAGGAACTGTCCTCCAATCCTACAGAAATTTGATTTCTTTAGCAAGTTTTGGTGTGGAACCTTGGCAAAAGCCTTTCGAACATCCATAGGGCTAAGCTGATACCTCAGATTCTTTCTTTCCCACTCCCTGCTCTGTGAGAATAAGCCAAGTCTTAACCAGCAGGCTATTTGGTCCAGGAAACCTGAGAAGAATATATCAATGAACATTAGAGGCTGGTTGGGTAGGAAATGAAAGCTGAGAAGGAGAGGCTGATTTTGCATTCATTCCCTGAAAGGCCACACATCAGGATAAGGGAGCTTGTCTTTCATGTGTGAACTGCACCTTCAGTGACCAAAACACACACTGGAGGGATATTCCCACATACTGAATGTCAAGACACCGAATCAGAAAAAATACCCCCACAACACAGTGAGGGACAATTCATGAGGCTGAAACTCCAAGAGAAGGAACAAGATTAAACTGAGAATTAGAGACAAAGGGATTGTGACAGCCTGAGATTCCCATTTTACTTTCAAGGAGGCTGGAACTCAGAGCAGATACCTCACTGTGTGATACAGGAGGAGGCAAACTTAACAATGCTATACGTGTATTTAAACCAAGTCCAGTGGAGACACACTTCTCACCTGCAACAGGTCTGTATCTTCCAAAAGCATTTCAGAGTTTCTTAATTCTTAAAGATTAGACTGCAGAATATTTCAAAGCAATTAAAAAAAAAAGATCTGAGCCTTTCATTTAAAAGGTATCACACAATGTAAAACAGAATATATTTATACAGTGTCCTCAGCAAGAGCCTCCTGGAGTGCTGTAAAACCCACACCCACATAACAGAGAGCTTACACTATCAGAGACTTTTAGAGAGCTCTCTGAGGCAGTATTCACAGAATCATAACCTAGAGAAGGAAAAGACTTATTAGATCATCCAGCCCCCTCCCTGCTGACAGAACTGCTCCCTACAGTGTGCTTCCTCACATTTGTTACTAACAATCAGCCTCTCACTGCTCTCCTTGGGAAGCCATTCCACAGCCAAATATATCTCATGCTATCATTACCATTATTACTTATTTATGGGCCACAGTATAACCTAAAGAGCCTTGATCAGGATCAGGGGGACCAACTCTAGTACCACTTGTAAGAGCACTCCTCTCTCCAAAAGAGCACACAGTCAAAAGAGGTAAGCCAAAGCCCAGTGGGAAACATATAACATACTATTAAGGAGAACAGAATAGTATGGGAAGTGCCACAAATGTTCCATGAATTTTTGCTTCAGAGTTTGGTGGGAGGGAAAGGTATGTGTCATGAATAAGAACATCTTTCTGATAGTCACCTAGAGATAAACAAAGAGGATTTTCTTCTTCCAAACTTCATCCTATTAGTTATGGCTAAAGATCTGGTCAGGTACTGAGAAATCCATCTTCTTTTTTTAATGCAAATACACTTTAAGTATTTAAACAATGTTACATTTTTTCATTCTGCTCCAGTCTCCATCAACATTTATCTGAGCCACACACATTTTAATATTCTCTCATAAATCAATACATCCAGCATTGCAACAGATTTTGCCACTCTCCTTCCATTTTTGACCATTTTTTCCAGTAAACAATCACCCAGAAATAAGCACCAAATCCCTTAGAGGGGCTGCACAGAAACAGAGAGGAGATCAGCTCCCCCCAGCACTCACGCAATGCTTGTCTGTGCACATTCAGCCCTTCTGCTGCTGCTTCCTTGCTCCACAGGTCCCTCCCTTACCTGTAGGTCTTGCAGAGCAGTGAATTCAATGCCTCATTTTCTGGAGTTACTAACAATTGTCACCAAATCGTGTGGACAGCAGCATCGGACATTACAGCCCTTGCACAGGGGAATTTGGAGAGAAGCAGCAGAATTGAGTAACAGTATCACATGTCTGCTAACTGAAATGTGCTGTGCTTGGCAGTGTTCTGGGACAAGCCTCCCTCCCCAGTATGGTAAACAGTAGTAAAGAGCTAAAGAGGACTTGGACTTTAAAGAGGCTGAGGACTCTGGTTCGTCCCTAGCCATTTGTATACCAAGCAGTGCCAGTGCTCTAAAGAACACCAGATCCATCTCAAAAACCTTGTGCCCTAAGGCAGAGCTGATAAAGAGATTTTTTTTCCCCCAGTTTTCACACTGGCTTCACCTGTGATAACATCCAAGCAGCTTCAATTACTGAAACAAGAGTTACTGTTGCTCTCATTCCTCCTTGCTACACAAGCAGGACATTTTCATTTACCTGTTCGTCAGAGACCAACACCTACTTTCCTCACTTTTCCACACTCCTATCTCAATGCTCTCAATTCAGAGAGAATGAAAATGTAGAAATAGTTCATTCTACAACTCAATCTCAGCCTTTGTTATTTCCCCACTGGACTCAGACCCTAGTGCCCTGTTACCAGCTAGCCAAATACAATTCAAAGTGCTGCTTCACTGTTTTTGTCTCTGTGAGTTTTTAGTAGCTAAATAATAACTAACTAACTAAAGATGAAAAATATGAAACACCACAGATAATTTCTTTTAAGGTATGGCTGCAGGCTGCAGCTGAATTGGCAATAACTGAGGTTGTAATAATTCTGGAAGGGGGAGGGTGAACGATGACATGAGCGCTGGGAAGTAAAGAAACCTTTTAAATCAGATCTGCCAGTGACAGAAGAATAATTTAGAATGAAGTTTTCATACAAAAGAGAGAAATTACAGCATCAGGTAACTACCACAGAGTTTAACAACCACCTTCTGCAATCGCTCTGTTTGTATTGTCCTTCTCTCCCCTCCCACACAGCCACTTCTGTGTCATCAAGTCTGAAAGCTATTCAGATCAGAAAATGAACCTTGGTGTATGTACAACACCTGGGGCCCTGATTCTGCTGTGATATTACATAACAACTTTGCACTTCAGAGCACACTTAGCTTTTATTCCTTTTAAGCACTCTGTCATCACAGCACATCTTCAGCAAGATCTTCACCCTTTATTGTTCTGGGCCAAAACGAAGCTGTCATCTTCTTTTTTGCCATACTTCATCCCCTTATATCTCCTGCCTTAACAGCCTTTCTTTTCAATTTTTTACTTATAAGTTTGTCCCCAAGCATCCTTCCCTCAAAGCAAACTCTAATTCAATGAATCATCTTCAAAATTGTGCCTTTTCTTTTATAATGTACTAAAGCCTCTGATAAAGGTGCATATGTAAGTCATGGTACAATCCTGCACCTCCTCTCTTCAAGCCTCAGTGCTGCTCCTCAGTTTTGATTTCTTTCAATCTCTTCTTCCTAGCACACTTCCAGCAAAGCTGGGACTACCTCACCCTACAACTTTGTGAGTATTAAATAAATACACAACAATTTTAAGGGGCATGGATTAGAGGAAAAAGAACCCCATCACATACAGCTTGCAAAGTCTATCACCATTTACATGAATTAGCAACCTGTCTTTTCGCAAACTCAGTCCAAATTCCCAGCCACCAGATAATAAATCAACTTTTTGCTTTAGTTGTACAGTCACTGGGAGATCTGCATAGTTTTAGGTCAAGCATTTATACCCTTTTTATGGTTCCAAAGTTTCTTACCTTGTCATTTAGTTACTGAACTGTGAGCTTTCACTGATTTTCTAACCATTGTGGCAAGAACTGCGAGTAGCTGTGCAAGATTTAAAACCTCACTGAGCAGAGGAATAATATGAGGCTGCAGTAATTTTAAGTACATACTGTGGTGGAATCGTGACCCAATGGAAGCCAATGGATGTTCTGCCACCACTTCACTGGGGTTAGCTTTCTTCCCTGCCATTTCTTGTGCTGGGGTGACTAAGTAATGCAAGTTCTCTATTTTACACCCTGGAAATAAGAAGGCTCAGAATGTTTGGAAATAGTTCATTCTACAATTCTATTTTCCTCCCCCCTGCCCCCATCCTGGTAAAATATTTTTACATACAGTCAATTTCTGTACCTAAACAGCAATTCTTCTCATGGTTCTGCATGATCCTTCCTCTCCTGCCCGTCAGCTTAATTTCTTCTGCTGTGGCATGGAGTGTGTAATAGCAAATCTTGCACTCAAATTCTTCTGTTTCTTAATTATCTCTGCCCTGTCAGCTATATCAGTGAAAACAAGTTGGCATTAGACAATTCAGATACAAATAAACATCAAGTTGTGATAATATAGAGTCCTGCATTACTGTCATTATGGAAAAAGCTATTTCAGGGAGGCTTAAAAAATTAAATAAGCCCAGCACTTCTAAGTGGCCAAAAACCTAAGGATATCTAAATTATTCTTCAATATCTTAATCATCTGGGAGAATCATGATCTTATATAATGGCCATTTTAAATGAAAGGTTTGCTGCTCTGCATGGTTACCACTTCCTTTCTAATTGTGAATTAAAGTATAATTTAGGGTGGCTGTATGCCAACTTGACTAGAAAAATTTAGACAGTAACTCTAGTTGAAAGAAGAGGGGGGGAAAAGCAGTTAGATTTCTTAAAGTAATAGAAAATCACTCACCAAGTTTTACTTTAAAACAAAATGCTAGAGCTTTAACTTGACAAACTGACTTGAATTAAACCACAGAAAAAAGTGCTTGCACTGTAAATCTTACAGGGCAGAAGTGATGGTAGGTTATCATTCTGTTTATTAGCATGCACTTTGGAGAGTTCAGGGCAAGTATGGATACGCATTCATTCCATTTTATGCCGCACATTACTGAAAACACATTCCTCATAAATAATTCATAAATGCATTGTCTGAAATTTCAGATTCCAAAAATACAACACCGTTTTCAACTTTATGGTAGCTTGGTCTTCAAAACAGAAACAGACAATTGGATGGATGGACTTCACAGACCTGATAAGAACCCATCAGTCAGAATTACACTCCAGAGGTAAATGCAAACATCTCACAGCCTCTGATCCCTGTAAGCAAGGCCATGATGATAGACCCTGTGCTTGTACTAGCAGTCCCTTGGTAGGGAACAGATAGAAAAAGAGAAAGGGTAGAAGTAACCACATAATGAGGTGTGGTAGAGAGCTAGTAAGTTGAAATTGGTTAGAAATCCAGAGTAATTTAAATTTAAGTATATTAACAGTTAAAATACAAAAACTGAATATAGCTTGTCTTGCAAAAAGCCCATTTTTCAGACCAGATTGCATTAGAAACTTGAGCTCTGCTTGTTCTCAGCTTTTTACTGGTATCACTTTGTTTATGACATAGTAACGGGCATGATCTTTATGCTTGCTATGCTAGCACGAGAAAGGTGCACTTCATCTAAAGTCTAATTCCTGCAGGAAGCAGAGTGACCACAACACACAAAAGAATCTGAAGTATGCTTCACAGGCTAGAGTGCTTAAGGTTTATATACAACTGTGATTTCTGTATCTTGCTGACATTATATATGTAGCTTATACTCAGTTGTTTTCTTATCTTCATACCATGTTCAGAACCCTGGCATCAGATAGCAACTGCTTGTCAGCCAGATTTGCATTCACTTGTTCTGTACTACTCACCTCCCAGTGACAGGCACACACAATTTTGGGTACCTTATCTAGAGAAACCTTTGGTGTCCACCTCCTAAGAGATCAACAGCCCACGATCTCCCTATGCACCAGCTCTTTGTATGACCTCACTCCCTCCAATTTGCCATTGCAACTGAGCTCAGATACTTGGCATCCCAACGCACTGACTGCTTGGGTGCAGACCATATGTAAAAAAACAACGCTCTCATAAAAATCATATTCCAGTACCCAACTGCTGTAAAACTTCCCACTCGGTGCTCCAGTGTGGAAGGACTGGTACTATCTGTCACTCCATTCATTTCCAGGTGTGCTGAACTCTCAGGGGTAATATTTAAATCAGCTGAGATTTCATACATCAAAGATGAGGATACATAATTCAAAAGGAGCCACTGAGATAAAACAGTAGCTGTAAAAAATACGGCATGTCGGTGGTGCCTGGTTTAGCATGTCAAAGAGGGGGCACTGCTGGCGAGGAGCCGCATGCCGCCAGCACCGGAGCAGGTTGTGTGGCAGAGCAGGCACAGCCGTGGTAAGCTTCACAGGGACACCGAGCAGGTCTGGCACTGTGCAAGTACAGGGTTGCAAGGCACCCTACAGAAAAAAACAGGAGTGAGGCACGGAGCACAAGGCACTCAGGCCCGGTGTCCCTTGGCTATAGTCATCACACACTAACAACCTCTTTCAAAAACTTTACACAGGTGGTAGGTGTCCCACTGAGATAAATTACCTACTTTCAGCTGCCGAACAGATGGGCAGAGAAGTGAAATTTTAGTTTGTTCATTCCCAGCAGTAACTAGCAAAGATGATCTCAGCTGCTGCAGGATCACTTTTCGGTAACCACACACCTGCGAACAGTCCATGATTCTGTTAGAAACTACATAAGGTCATTCATACACTACAAAATAAGGCAGGTGACTTAACAGCTCAAGAAACTGATGCTAGGTCTCTCATTCCCATATTCTTCAGAATATACTCTAGGCTGAGAGACACCAGAAAGTGTACAGAGAGGGACCTCAACAGGCATGAGAAATGAGCTCACAAGGCATCTCACAACATGCAACAACAGGAAATGCTTGGTCCTGTACTTGGGGAGGAATAACCCCATGCACCAGCACACGGCAAGTTTGACTGGCTGGAAGGCAGCTTTGCAGAGAAGGACCTGAATACCTGTTGTCCTGATACACAAAAAACCCTGAATAGAAGCCAACAAAGGCCAGAACTGCTGAAAGGTCAAGGGAATTCATCCTTCTTCTAAACTCAGCACCAGTGGGACACAGCTGGAGTGCTTTGCCATGTACTGGACTCTCCAGTATAAGAGCCATGGACCCAGTGAGGATGATTAAGGCTTTGATGTATTTGACACAGAAGTAAAATGTGAGAAAGCTGGGACTGTTCAACTTGGAGCAAATGCAGCTCAGGGGGATCTCACTAATGGGTATAAATACTTGATATGGCAAGGAAAGAAGCTAGAGCCAGGCTCTTCTCTGGAGTGCCCAGTGAAAGGACAAGAGGTAATGGGTATAAATTGAAATACAGGAAATTCCACTTAAATGGAAGTAAAAAAGTTTTCTTGCTGTGTAAGTGGTTGAACATCGGCACAGACTGCTCGGAGAGGTTGTTCATCAACACAGACCAAAAGGGCAAAGACTACCAAGGACTGGATGCTGACCTACCACACATGCAGTGCAGGAATGATACAAACATGGAAGTTTAAAATACCAATCAATGCCTGCAAACCAGGAATCTCCAGAAACAAATCTAAACATTAACCAAGGACTTCTGCCCAGAAAAGTTTGCAGCTCATGAAAACCAGGATTATGGGAAACCTGATGATATATTTGAACAAGGCTTTTCCCTCCATTTCCCACATACTTCACCAAGTCACTTGCAACTATTCACATGCAAATTTATCACAGTGTAGCCCAAGCTCCGCACATACTCTTTTTCTTTTTTAGTAAGATGGTCATATAGCCACACTGTAAAAAACTTAACAAAAAATAATTTTAATATCTTCCTTTTAAGCTTGCAAATATTTTCCTGGCAGAACTCCTGAGCTAACTTTACAGCAAGATCTCTCAAAGGAACAGAACTTAAAAAAAAAAAAAAACTCAAAAAAATAACACTACAAAATGAATGTGACCCAGGGACTTACCCTTCTATGCAACAACACGATCAGAGTGCACAGAGACAGTGAAGTCCGCAGGGCGTGAAATTAAAATTTTCACAAAGATACAATGAAGTAATGATAAAATGTTACAACCTTGGCACAAAAATCTTCTGGTTTGAGTAAAGTCAATGTCATGTGATGTTATGGTTTGTGCACTGGTAGAAAGGGTCTGCTGCTAAAAAGTTCATTACAAAACAGAAGAGGCAAAAGCAAGAAAATGGTACAGCTAATTACAACAGACCTGTACATTCTAGTGATCCAGACATCCCTTAAGATGCTCATCACAGTTGAATCTGCCTGTCAGTGCAGGCTGAGTTAAGAAAACACACTTATCTTTCATGTCTAGAAATCTAGATGCTGAGAGGCCATTAGGAGAAAAGGAAAAGACTGGCAAAGAAGGGGGAGGGAGAGAACAACTCTCTTATGAAGTCAGTTTGTTGCCTACAAAGAAGGTAGATATACAGGTTCAAAATTCCAAGCATATGGATAAGAACAGGGATGCACAGAGCAATTAACAGAGTCAAGCAGAAGCTGAAATGAGCAGCAGCTGGAGCACTGTAAAGTCCTTCTAGGAATTGCTTCACCTGTTACAGTAAAAATAAAAGGCAGTGGTGGAAGAACACTGGCTCCTCAGCAAGGACAAGGTCATCGGAACAAGAGAGGAGCTTGAAAAATTCTGGGCAGAACCAGGCACAGGGGCATAGACACTTTAGAAGACCGTGCCACATCAGAGTGCAAAGCAAGCAACCTTTGGACTGCAGATACACCAACACAGTTCCACAGGGAATCATCAGATACTCTGCAGGGAGCAGGAAGCATTTTATTTCTGAGAGTATGGAAAAGTCTCTCATAAATTATAAAGTTGCCTGTACATTAGGATGTTTCACAGAGACCCAAAGGACTGACAGACACGCATGTATTCTATAAAATATATTTACAGGCCTGAACTCTGTGGGGGAAGAATCGGAATTCAGTAATACTGCTCATCTCAAACCATAATTTTGTGATCACAGGCACAGAAGTTAATGCATGCAAGAACTACTGGCACTGTATTTCCAGTGACCTTCTGGAAATGTAAAAGAGAAAGTCAGTCTAACAGTGCAAAGGTCATTCCTTACAAGACAAGTTTCTCATCCTACTGATCCAAGATGGTACACACAGAGAAACATACAGCCAAATGTGACTTAATAAAAACTTCAAGGCTTCAGCTTATTAATTTTTTTCAAAAAAATTCTCATTTCATTCCAGTGATTTCATTAGGTTAGACTTCTTCATCTTTATTATAAAATAATCAGAACTGAAATGTTTCAATAAACCCAATTTCTGTTTTAAGTAGTAAAAGATGATTCAATGCAGATGAAGCAAAAATGAAAGTTAAAAGTATAATGGCATTAGAGGCTTTCAAAATATACTTTAAAAGCTGTTAAATACATAATTTATATATTAGTACTCTAGAATGCCTTTGACTTTTTTGTTTATAAATGAAAAAAAAAAAGAACTGTATCAACAATTTTTTTTCAAAGAATAATGGAATAGTTTGGGTCAGAAGGGACTTCTAAAGGTCATTCAGTCCAATCCCCAGTAATAAGCAGGGACATCTTAAACTAGGTAATTTTCACTATGTTTTCCAGCAGTGTTGTTCTCCAGGAACAAAGCAAAATACTTCAAAACTTACAAGTGGCAAGAAACAAAGGTGAAAAACAACACTTAAATCACCACCATTAAAACAGAGAGCTAACTTAGTACAGGGCAGAAACAAAGTTACAATATTACTCTCAGTAAAAGGTTTAGATTTCCTCCATATTTGCAAATGATTTTCCTCCCAACACACTCAGATTAAAAGAAATAATTCGGCTTTTCCCCCTTCAGAGGGCCATAAACTAAGTACCATCCCAAAAACAACGCAAAACAGATAAAAATGAACGTACATTGCCCCAAACTGCTGGGGAGCTTGAAACATGCTGCATGGAGAAATTTAAATGTTAAATATAATCAGTATGTACAACTAAATAAATGCTGAAAAAACCAGCAAAATATTGTTTTCCTTCACAATTATCCAAATGTTGAAGAGATAGCTTCAGTGCTCTAGTCCCAGCCCATCACAAAGCCAAACTTAGCAATGATCAATAGCATGTGTTTTTGAAAAGGAAACATGGCCTAGGAAGAAAAAAAAAGTCACACCTACAGCAGAAACAGGTGCACTCAGCTTAAATAAAGATCTGTAAACAGAGACTACAACATCACTCTGTTTCCTTCAACTCTATATCAGAAAAGTAAAGGCATGTTACCTGATTCAGGGCTCCCCAAAGTAAAGCCAACAAACTAAAAACATACGCAGTTCAATAGTTCAAAGTTCAATATGCTTTACACTGAAACACCACCATTACTTTCCCTAAACAAATGCAAAGATACATTGGCTCTTTCATTACCCTACCCAGGAAAATCAGGGCCCAAATCTTCTCTTATGATGTCCTATTGAACTCATGACAGATACGTAACAGGGTAAGATTGAGGCACAAGCTGAGATGCTGGGTTTTTCGCAGTAAGAAATGTCTTAAAAAGGATGATAAGAGACAACAGTTATTTAAAAATAGATAGCTATTTAAAAATCATTACTATAATCCATTTATTAAGAATGACTTGGAAAAGATGTATAAATTAAAGGAAATTACAATAACAATCTTGAAATATGTGGAGTTTAGAAACACAATAATGATAAAAGGTCAGGACACAAGCTTACTGCTGGTTTCTGCCTTCATTTACATCATCTGAACAAACCATCTCATAACTCTGTCTGATGCCCACCAGTTTTTCCAGTAGACAAGACAATAAAGAATTGTTCCCTACTCATTTTCTGTGGGTCACTTTTAATTTTATAAAATTCTAATAGTATCCTAAACTTGGCCACCTCTTTTCCAAGTTGTGCTGTTCATTCCATAAAATCTCTCTCACATCTGGGAGCAAGCCATTGCACTGCCCAGATGTGACAACCAACACACAGAGTAATCACTATTGAACAAAAATTTGCTACAGAAGTCTTTCACTTAAGAATTGAAAACAATATAAAAATGAGAAAGCTTGTTAAAAATAATAGTCATACTAGGGCTCCAAAAATTGAGATTCAACCTATGGAAAAAGACTTCAGAAGGATGAAAAGAAACCTTACCAGTTTAAGTGAAACAGTAAACTGTCATCCAGTCAGGTCTAAATAAAGAAAATGGAACAAACTGCTAGCTCAAGGAAAGTAAAAAAAACCCACAAACTCACAACCAAAAACCCCACAAAATCAAACCCCGCAAAGAATTCCAGCCAAAGACTAAGGATTATTCTGCTGAAAGCATTAGGTCCAGTAACAAATCCCAGTTTTCAGTACATAAAATACAGGAAGTTTAAGTTAAAGAAATTAAGAATGAAAAGAAGTAGAATGAAATGAAGTTACAAAAGGAACAGGATGATAAAGCCATAGGAGAAAAACCCAATGAGATAAACATACATTCACCATGTGGGAACTTACAAAGTTTCTAAAGCTACACAGGACACAGTGGAAGACCTGTCTGTAGCTGAGATGTCCTGAAAATAAATTACAGGACAAATCAACATGAATGAACAGTAATGTATTGGTGGGATCATCTGGTATCACTCAAACTTCTGAAGGAGCTCAGGTATGAGCTGAACTGTTAATGTAGTATGTAACTAATTGCCTAAAACTGCTTCAGTTCTGGGCAAATGCAGGATTTTTATTTTTTTAAGTGATCTGGAAAGATATAGAAATCTACAAATGAAGAGGTCTAATGAACAAGCAGATTGATAGAAATTATAATAAGGAAGTAATAAACTCAATATATTGGTAGAGACTAAACACAAAGTCTTCATTCACTGGGGACTGCTACAAGATTCATTAAGATTATTATGCATCTAAAAAAGGAAAGTATAGTCTATATAGTCTGTCTGGAGTTCCAAAAGTCCTCCAGCAAAATCTATCATCAAAGACTTAAAAGCTGGCATAAACTAAGAGAAAAAAATCCATTGATGGATAAGTGGCTAAAACTCAGGAAATTAAGAGAAAACATTAAAACTGGTTTGCTATAGAGGCCAGAGAGGTCACCAGTGGAGCTCACAGAAATCTGTGAGGGCCTGAACTCTTTAATGCATTCATAGGTGGCCTAGAGAAAGAACAAATAAGGAAGAGACATTCGCTGACAATACTACCCTATTCATGGTAGCTCAAAGAAAAGCTGAATGTCTTTACTGAGGCAAAAAAACAGAATATCACAAAGGCTTTAAAAAGTACATTAAAAACTGGAAAGGGAGCAAATCAGACACTGTAAAGAAAGCACTGGTTACTGTCCTTAAGTGATAGAGAGGCAGGAATTTATATTTGAAGCAGGAAACTCATCAGCTGGAAATAACTGATGTAATACCTGAGAACACAGAGCTGTGTCTGCCTGCTGAGACAATCCCCTGGTGCACGACACATCTGATGGACAGGAAGGGGACAGGGATGGGGCAAGGCCCTGCTCACACCAAAAATCACTGCACTACCACAGTCAACAGTGTTCCAAGTTACAGGGTATCACCAGGTCACAAGAGTTCAAAACAGGACTCTCCAAAGCAGCCACAATTTTTATTGAAAATATTATCACATCACAAGCTCATGTCCTGCTGAAAGAGATGCTGCATGCTCACAAATCAGTCATATATGCACCCTGGCCCTGCATTTGCCTCCAACCCATAATGAAAATATGAATGACAAACAACTTATTTTTAGTTCCACATATACAGCTACAAGAGGGATAAGGTGTCAGTGTGTGTTACTCTAGGCTTATTTTACAGCTCACAGGAGAACAGGTATCACCAAAAGAATATTTAGCTGGTTCTAAAATAACATAGTGAGGGTAACTAACTCAGTTGTCTCAAGATAAGCAAGAGAAATTCCACCCTAAATATACCATTATCACAGTTAAACATCATTACAGCATGAACCAGCCAAGCACGAAGATATGCTGTGGCAAGATCCTGCCCTAAGGACTTTACAGCCTGAAAGGCCCAGGAAAGTGAAGGAGAGAAGAAAAAGGGAATTTATTAAGCATAAGCAATATGGTGGTAGGATGGCAGAGACATCCTTTGGGATAAAGGCTTCTTAAAGTAAGATGCAATTATCCTGCATATATTATTAATTAATTCCTCCCATCTCAAAAATAAAGCAAACCTCCAAAAAACAAGAGGAAATGCCTCAGAAAGATGAGAAATTACTACAGTACTAGGAACAGAACGGTTGCATAGAGAACCATGAAGACAGGAATCAAGACTGATCTTACCTTGCCAAGCTCTGTAGAAGTTGCTATCAGAATAATTCTAAAAAAGCTTTTAAAAGTATAGGGCAGAACACTCAAGGTATCAGTGCAGGAAAAAGAGACAGTAAGTTGGTTTTTTTTTTTTTACAAATGTCCTAGGTTACAATGTAAAATTGTGCCCAAGGTTTGTATTCTATCCCCATGAGCCATTGGAGCCAAGGCGGGGCAAAGTTTTCCTTATCTTCTGTTAATGAGCCTAACAATGCCTTGCCACATGACTCATAGATAACTTCCTCCGGGAGTTATCTCTGTTTAATGGGCCATCAAGGACCCACTGCATGACTCATAGAATCAGATCATCCCCATTGTGAGATGCTCTGCCCAGGGGGAGGAGCCAAGCATTCCCACCTGGATAAATCCAGGGTTTGGGACAGCACAAGCAGCTTTTATCCACTGGACTCCCAGAGGAGACAAGAGCTGCCAGACGTTTCTACAGGAATCACTGCTTTGACAAGACCATCTCATCTGGACTGCCACTACCACCCTAACAGGGTGTCAGGTTGTATTCTGACTCTGTCAGTGGTGGGTTTTTTTTGTACTATTACTTTTATTTTATTTTACTTTCCTTTATTTTCTTTTCATCTTATTAAATTGTGTTTCTGACTTGGAGTCCTTCACTGGTTTTGCTTTCAAACCAGCACAACAAAGGAGTAGAGGAAAATACAGAGGAACTTGAAAATATTTTGAGGCTCTTCTCATTGCTGTGATTACAAATGCAAACAGGGATCACTTCCAATGAACCAACATTCTCTTAAGATTTGATGTGGTATTTCAGAACCTGCAAATGCACATGGGGAAAAATTTTTAAAAATAGTAATTAAAATAACAATGAAAATGAATCAAAGAGTTAAGTCAGTTTCATAACATGATCTGTACTCTATTTTCCTTTGCTTATTATTACTTTCAAACTACAATCAAGTTATTGTCATACCACTGAATGATGGAAACCTTGCCAACTATTTCAAAACTGACACATTTTCTGTTGCACTGAGCATTCCCAGAAGACATTTCCCCTCATTTTAATACAAAATCCTGTCAGATCCATGGAACTGAAAAAAAAAAAAGTGTAAAGGATGTAGCTGTAATAGACCTCCCCAAACTAGTCGAGTTTGGAATAAAAGACGATCAAAAAATACTCAAAGATCCAGTGCTAGATTAATGCAAATATCTGCTTGTTTGCAAGTGTACTTTTTGATTAAACTGGCATATATCAAGTACAATTAGAAGGGTTATTTATAACTAAGAAATACATAATTCTGCATTTTAATGAGGGTGACAATTACAGCCAACAGTTGGTAATTAACATTAATCCTTTTGCACTGCAAATCAGAATTTCCCAATATGATTTTCATTGTCAGCAATGGACACACCAACACTGTTATTGCAAAGTAGCTATTAGGTAGGCTGCTTTGGCACAAATAGGTGTTCTGTTACACACAGTAAAGAAAGAAGCCAATGATGTGTTAAATTTGACAACCTCAGATGTAAATACAGACTGTCACTTCAAAATTTACTTGACGTCTACAACACAAAATATAATCAAGGCTTATCATTTTCATGGCTGAACCCAATTCCAACTTTCCCAAGAGCCAGGCTTCACAGGTGAAATCTGATTTCAACATAAGCTTAAAATCTCCCATTGTTAAATTTGGTTTAGGTCCAGCCCTGGGTTCACATCTGCATTTCCCCTCAAAACTTCAAAGCTTTTAGTAGTTGTAACCAAACAGAGCAGATAAGGAGGCATGTTTGCCCATTTTCCATAGCAGAACTCTGGAGTGACTACTAAAGACAGGAATCACTACTGAAGGATTTGCAACTGTAGCAAAATCTTATTGCAAATTCTTTCCTTAAGCAGGTTATAAATAAAATTTTGGTTCTCAAACCCACTGAATTTGAAATCTCAATCTTCTCAAATTGCTTTAACATATTTCTATTCCTTGAGTAAGAATTTCTCTGAAAATAAGTTTCATGTCTATAATAAATGTTGAACTTATTAAACACTTCCTTTCTGATATCTGTAATCTTCAGAGAGATTATTTAGATTTGCTCTGTGTATCTTTCCAAAAGAGAAGGTATTTCTGGTTTAGCCTCTCAGTCTTTTGGAGCCAACTCTGTCTTTTCAGAGAGAAGCAATAGAAAACTCTCTTCATACTGGTCTTTAATAGGAAAAGAGACCTAGCCCAAATCCTGTTTGAGGCAAAGGATCACAATGCAACCAGTAAATGAAGCCTCTACAAGAGTGCTGAGATATTCACCTCCTGGGTCAGGCAATTGGAGGGGCATCAGTGTCAGATACAAGTAAATGAGAAGGTAGAAAAGGAGATCTGTTAGCAGCAACCCGAGAAACCTACAATGCACTTCTTACAAAGAGCTTTAAAATTCACATTTATTTTGTAAGTATGATATAGATGGGTTATTTCTACATACAGAGGTGCCCAACTAAAATCAAGATAAGTGATATTAATGTCCTATGGTCAGTATTATTGAACCTCGAAAGCAATAAAGTATGAGTCGATAAATATTACATTTGCAACATAGTTAACATTCTTCTACTGTCTCTGGCACTTATTACACATTGTAACCGCAAGTCTACAATACATTATTCATATTTGGGGTGTCACTGAGTGATGGATTGCTGTAAGAGAGGCTGTCCTTTAAATAAATCAACAAATAAAAATGCAAATGTTAACATTTTCAGCCACAACTTTTTCCATCTTGAATGGGGAATGAAAATTTCACATTATATCGACAGCCAGCAGAGAGAACAATTAACAACCTACACTGTGAATAAGAGAGATTAATTTGCCAATGTCTGGTTTTATCACTTGCATATGGAACCACATTGGACTTTTTGCACTGCTGGCTTTCTCAGGGAGTAGGCAAGACTTGCATCTCCCACCACATTCAGAAACTAACTCACCACATTACTACAAACACACTTTTAATCTCTTTAAATGTTCCTAAGTTAAATCTGGAATGAAAGTTTTCTGCTCCTTTTGAATCTTGAGTGGTGTCTGATCCTAGGGGCAAAAAAAAAAATTCTATTTCTTTGGCAGTGCTTGCTTAGACTCTACTGTATAAGGAACTTCAGAAATCATCTTAACTTGATATCCATATTTAAGCATCCAAAAAGCAAAGGTGTGAAAATCAACTACCACATAAATAAGACAAAAGCTTGAATCTCATCACTGTCATATTTCCTAACACTCAGCACAGCAGATATACTTTAGACTATTCCAGTGTGCATTATTAAGTATACAATTCTGCACATTATATTTTACATCAGATATTAATTTGCTTAAAAGTCCCTGAGTACACATTCACCTGAGATGTGCTGGGCAATTGGGTAAATAGTTTTGTTTTTAAAATGTCCCTAAACACAAATTTACAGAATACAATCTGTTTATAAGAACTTCAACAGGCCACTGTAGTTTAACAGATAATAATACAGCTCAAATACAGCATTCATATTGCAAGAACTTCTAAATCACTTCTTTTATTAGCTACAAGAAACTTCACTCCAAGACAATGCATTCAGCAAGTATGAAAGCTTTGATCTGAAACTGCAACGAAAATCCACAAACTTAATGCTGAAATCCCAGACTATCACACAGTCCCTTAATTTACCTAACTGTACTTGAATTGGCTTTTCCAAAGTGAAAAACACTAGAGGAGAATTATCTGTTTCCATGGTGAGCAGAACAAACTTTGCCAGTGTCTTTTTAAATGCTTAATTTCTGCAGTGTTACAGGATTTACTGTGCCAAACTCAATGCTACGTGGGGAGAACCTCACAATTGCAACAGGGCTGTAATCAAATTAAATGGTATTTCAGAATGTACAATTTATAACTCCCTTTTTTTATGCCCTCAGAAATAGCTGAATACTTCAATTTAGAGCAGTTTCACTTCTGTATGCAATACAACATTTGTTTTGCTGAAATCAGTACCTGAGTATAGCTAAGGTAAGATCTAGCTTATGTAAAAACTTCATTACAAAATGAAAGCATCAATATACCAGTACTTCCCCTGTCCAGATCTGTAGAAACACAGACCCTCTCTTATAGACAAACACTGGTTATGAAAAAATGTACCTAGTCACCAAAAAGTTAACATTTAACACAATCAGAGTAACTATGCTTTAGGAATAAACCTTCTCTTCCAAATTTGCCCAGCCCCAATCTTGCTAGTGAATTTTTTTCCCAAATATATTTGCTTTGGTCTAAACAAATAAGCACATGGAGTAGAAGAGCTTTCCAGACCTGCTCTGAACATAATTTCAAGGGCCTCATGCAGGTGTAGACACTTGCCTCAAGAACAACCAAACTTGGATAACCAAACTTGCAGTGTTTGGCTGTGTTACAGAAGGCAGCAACAGGCATGCACAGAAGCCTGACAGGCAAAGAAATTCACTATCAGCCCAGCTCCAGATGCCAGATAAGGAAATGCTGGGGTTTTCTTTTTCTTTCAGAGATATCACTGAAATCACCTTGTGCACACTCATTTTGCAAGTCTGGTCCTTCAGCAGGTCCAGCACTAAGACTCTCAAGGTCCGCATCTACCTTCTAGGGACATTTATTTTTTGTTCATGATATGATTCATTCTGAGACAGAGAAAAAAGTAGGACTGCAGCAATTCTTTCTCAAGCAGGAGGTAGCTGTAACACACTGAAGCCTCCAGTTGAGCCCTGTGCCAAGGCAGGCTATCATGCCAACACATCATCTACCTGCCATGCCTGCTTACCCAGCCAGCCCTTCCCAGAAGTTGTGCTAGCACCCTGATGCCTCTTGCTGCCAGGGAGCTTCTGTCACTTTCCAACACCTTCTCTCTGGCAGGCTTTGCATTGCTGCTGCTGCCAGGTGCCAGGGCTTGTGCTAGTTAAAGCTGGCACAAACACGAGTTGAATCTGGTCCTATAAATTTAAATAGTCAAAAGTAATTAGGTTTACATGTACTGCTGAATAAATAAATTTGCTCTTAGGCTAGGGCTTTGTGTTGCAAGTTTCAGATCTGTGCCAACTGTTGTGGTTAAGCTGTTAACCCCCCCAAATCACAACTCATAATGAACATGCTGACAAACCCTAACTTTAGTGGCACAAAAGAAGCAATAATTCTCAATATTGATTAATTTAGTTAGTTAAACCTGCAGTCTAAGCTTATAACCATTCAGTGATAAATTGAGACTGACCTGCTGCCCAAGCAGGTTTTTTGATGAAGGATAGAATCAGCTTTAGGTTTCCCCAGAAACACTTGTCCATTTACCATTTTCAATTAGAGAAGGCCAGGAGTAAGGGAAAACACAACATGGCTGTTTAACCTAGTCAATAATAACTACAGCACCAATGGTGAGAAAGAAAGGGAGGAAGCATGGGAGAAAGTGCCCACAAATACACGATTTTTCATCGACTGGTAAAGTAATACTTTAAAGATGACAGCTAATCAGACTCCTTTTACTGATTACTTTACCTGGTATGATTTCTAACAGCATAATTCAACAAATATTTTACTCCCATCTGTGGAAAAGAATAGACCACCAATCCTCTTGAATAAAAATTCTTTTTCTGAGCAGTTCTCATATGATGTGCATAATTATATCTACTCCTCAGTGCTTGAATGGAATCTCAGCCTAGCACTATTAGACAGTATCAAGCAGTATCTTTATACACACTTTATCTGCTATGCCTGCATTGCAAAGGTAACCATTGCTTCTAAGAGAAAAGCTTAGGCAATTTTCTGGCTCTTGTTAGTTTAAGCATACAGCTACTTGTGAGAAACAGCCCAATCCAACCCAGTTCTTAAATCCTCCAAGAATTATCACCCTTCCATCAGAAGAAAAAAAAAGTGTTTCCATAACAAGTAAGTACAAATTTGTCAATATTAATAGTGGTTTTTCACCTATTACATATCACAAGTTCTCTCAAATAAACTGCCAGCTGCTGCCAAGAATACAAGGATGATATCAAGCATACATTTTCCAAGTCCACTGGGCCAAGAGAAGATTAAATCTGACTCTAGCCCTCTCATCCTCCAAGAAACATTTAGCTCTTCTCATGAACAGTTGCAAATTTCTCTTATGCCACTGCACTGTTATCTAACTAGTGGTATAAAATACTGCAAGTTCATATTTCAATCTGCTTGTATTTTGTTGCTTAACGAAAATTTTATTATGTGAAAATGTAGGATGTGATAAGGAAAAGCAGGGATTGTATACTCCTCTTCTAGGCATTTACCACTAGAAATGTAATCCTGCCCAAAGACGGCAAGTTGTTTTCAGAATTGTAAGTGTGACAACAATGCTGCTTTCAGTTTTTTCACTGGAACAGAAGTCATAATGCTGCTTTTCCAGTGCATTTAGTGCAGACATATAGTATAATCAGGAATTGCTGACTTAATGTGATTTTGTTGCTTGTCATTAAACGTAAAGTAACTCTCATACAAAACATTTTTAAAGAAATGCCATTTGATAAAAATGGGAGGGGAGGAGGAGGCAGGCAAATGGCGAGTGATTAAAATCTTCAAGCGAATGTAAAACCTAATGGGGTTAACACTGTCCATTAAAATTATTTACAAAGGTATTTAATGTGTCAGGACTTAGAACATAAAATACACTCTGTTCCGAATCTAAGTAAAATTAAAATGTTAGAACTTGTCATGTTCTTGTTTTTTTTATTCTAACACGCAACTTAAGGCTTACTATAAATGTCAAAAGGATATGGCAGGTTTTGGTTTATATTATTCAGCTTGTGCTAAGATGAAACAACCCAGAAATTCAGTCACTTCCCTGCATCTAGGAGAATTTGATGGTTGTGTTTGCAGAATCTTAAACCAGAGATTATCCAGCAGCTTACCGTGAAGGGTCATGCTGAATTGGTGATATGGCTGTGGTTGCAAGCACTTTGCTTCTGCCCATCAACCCAGGAGATATGGCTGCATCCTTCCTAGGTCCTGAAGCTGTCCCTGTGGAATGAAGTGAAGACAAACCAGCCATCAGGAGCTAGAGATTTTGGAATAGATGTTTCTCAACTATGCCTTATTACAGAACATCAGGATGAAAAACTGAAACACTTTTTGAGTGAGAAATATACACAGAGAAATGACAGAGAGCTCATCAGTCCACAGTACTGTGCACAGCATCCTTTTCAGGACCGTGCAGCATCAAATCTGTAAAATAATACACACTCTGCAGCCTCCATCTTACTGCCTAAAGTTTGACACACTTGCACAGTTATTATTCCTTAAGTGGCCCACAGAATTCAGCTTGTTCTCATGACGTGCTTTAAGATGTTAATTCTCCAAGTGTAACTATCACTACAGTATTATTTACATTTAACTAAAATAGAACTTAGAGTCCATTCCTTCCCACCTCCAAATAACTCTTGAATTACAAAATAATCCAGGTTTAAAGGTGAGGTTTGGAGGTCATGTAGTTCAATCCTCCATTCAAACAGCATCAACAGGTTTCAGACACTTGTCACAATAGGTGCTAAATGTCTCCACTGATAAAACCTCTCTGTGAAACTCCTCTGGTTCCCCTGTTTGACCAGCCTCATAGTCAAAAATGCTTCCTGTATAGCTAATCAGAGTTTTCTGAGTTATGACTTTTCCCTGTCGTCTCTTGTGTGGATGATAATGACTTCCAAGAAGTCTCATTCCTTCTTCTTTACACCCTCTCCTAAGGTAGCTGAAGCAAGAAGGACGATTCATGCTGAGTCCTCTCTTCTTAAGGCTGAATGCACCCAGCTATCTCAGCCTCTTGCTTCAGCTGTTCTGGCTGCCTCTGCCAGACTTCCTACAGTTTGTCAGTGTTGTCCGTGCACTGTGGAGTCCCAGACTGGGCACAGCATTTATGGACACAGTCTCACCAAGCTAACTGGGGGGAAGTGTCATTTCAGCACTCTGATGACCACAGTCGTATGATTATGGCCCTCCTACATGAGATCAGTTCCACCCAGTTGGAGGACCCTGCCATTTCCCTTTGCTGACCCTAAAAAGGGTTCTGTCAAATCATTTTCCCAACCTGTTAATGTCCCTTGAATACTGTGCCCTGTTCCCCAGCACACTGAGTGCTTCCCCAAGCCTGCAAACTTGCTGAAAGTGCATCCTGTCCCACTGCCCAGGCTGTTGATGTTAAGCAGCTAACCACTATGAACTGGCTGCCAGCTGGACTAAAGACAACCCTTGAAGGCTGGTGGTCCAGCCAAGTATTTACTTGCTCACCTGAGAACCGAGTTTTTTTGAACAGATTTAGTAAGACAAATAGCATACATATAAATAAGAGGTAAAGGGCAATAGGAAAATTAGAAGCTATCTGATCTACCACACACAAACCTATGAATTTGGACTTTTTTAATCTTGCTTAATTAGTTGTGTGCAACTAACATCACTTAACTAGAGTCAGTATAGGGAAAACTAAACATATCAGCAAAAATTGAAGTCAAACCAGTGTTTAGCTCCTTATGTAACTCTGTGATGACCAAATATTTCTCAGCTCTGTGAACAGAAGCATTATCTATCAACCACACTGAAACATGATACAACACAAAGTTGTAATTCCAGCTTCAGTGTGAAATGTACAGACGTCCAAGGAATTATTTAAAGCAATGCATTGATCTAAGATTTATACAAATATATACAATTCAGTAAACCCACATGTTTTAAGATGCATTTTAGGGAGACTAACAAAAAAATATGTTGTTAGCTACAATGCTGTTTCAACACTGTGCAGTGAAAAAAATCTTGCCTAAGAAAGAGTTAATTTTCAGTGAAGGAAGTCTTGGAAATATCATGGGGATATATGCTGATTGTGTGTCCCTGGTAACTTGATAGTGTGCCAATCCATGATGAGAAGAGTGGGTGCGCATATAAAGACCGGAAGCCTCTTGCTTAACAGCTCTGACTTTACAATCAAATAAGAGGTATTTAGAAATCATTTCACATGACAGTGGAATGAGGCAGCTGGATTTTAAGAAACTAATACCAAAGTAATAAAAACCTTGTTAACATGGGAGAAAATATTCAATTGCTAATACAAGACAAGGCTGGCACACTGTCAACATACTACATCCACAGAAAATGAGAGGTATCTCTGCAAAGAAAGACAATATACGGACTCAGAAGTGGCCAACCCAGCCTCAAGAGGACTGTTCAAATGCCCAGGTTTGAAAATATTACCAGAGTTATAAACAGAAAACAAGAAAAGGAACTCAGCAGGCATTTACTGAGGCTGTAAGGCTGCACAGACATAAAGCAGAGGAATCAAGAAATACCAAATAAATGTGTATTAAAAAAAAAAAGGTTTAAAAATACATTTTGGAAAAGGCACACAAGTCTTTTGAGGGAAAAGAAACACTCAGGAACAAGCAAATACATAAAGATGATGAAATCAATAACATTCCCAAAAATGTCCAAGCTACTACTAATTTTAAAATATATTATGAGAAAAAACTAAAGGAAGGGAAAATTGGCAAGTAGAGGATAATGAAGACCCTGTTGATGTATAATACCTGCCTATATAAAGCTGATTAAAAGAAACTACTAGGGGAAAAAAAAAAAGATACCAAGTCTTTAGTCTGAAGGATATATATTTCAAGGCTAAAGGGAATTAGTTAATGAATTTATGAAGTGACTGGTAATTATTTATGAAAAGTCATAGAGAACTGTGGTGATACAAATGACAGCAAATTAATTAGATTGCAGGTGTTAGAAGACAGTATGAGACTGGAGACATTGCAGATGATCTGGAGAAGCAAGAAACATGGAAAAAGAATAGACACATTTACCCCTGGGAAAAAAAAAAAGCTCTTACATAGTGTGGTAATTTAAATCCTGACACCAATGGAAAGAACCTGGAGCAGCAAAGAATCATCAAAAAAAGAAAAACACTAGATATAAGCTTGCAAGGCAAGCTACCCCCAAAGCAATTATAAATGTCTCCTAAATGGTAACATTAAGAATACTATTTTCAATTTGGCTAACTTGGTACAAGAATGATTTAAAGTAAATTAAAGAATCATTTGAGAAAACTCAAATAGCCATATATTTCTGCTTGAAAAACAGACAGCTAAAACATTAGGAAAGTGGGGAAATACAGCACTCTATATTTTAGAAGTGTAAACATTAAGAATGAAGAAATATGGTTGAGGTTGGTTCAAGCAGCAATGGAATGAAAGTAACCAATGGGAAATCTAGGTTGATAATCATAAAAGGAATCTTTATGACTTGAATAATAGTAATATTCATAAGACTTAACATTTATATAGTACTTCACATCTTCAAAGCATTTCACTAATATTAACTAATTGCTCTATTCAGTTGTAGGGAAGAGTCTTCCCTCAAGGGAAGAAATTCCAGATCCTGAATCCCTAAGAAGCTACATCAGAAAAACTACTGAAAAACAAACACTATCTAGAGAAATCAGCCCCTGGAAAAATACAGGGCTAAAATGAGCTACAATCATTTTCCTCCTCTGGCTTTTTCTTTTGCATATGAAAAAGGAAACTGTGCAGGCTATACAACATCATGCAGATGTTATGTCCAAGAAGAAGAAACAACGGGGAAAATAGTTCTTTCGTTTCGATGCAGAGGTATTTCAGGAAGTGTTTGTAAAGAGGAAAACTTTAAACAGAAATGTAAAGAATTGCCCAATATTGCACAGTGCAATGGATATAAGTTTCCCAGCCCCCCAAAATTTTCAAGAGCTGAAAGGAAGAGAAACACACATTTCTGTACTCCAGTGCTTTTTAACGAGACAAGTTGTTAGATTTTAGTACACGTTGACATAGCTGGTGCTGACACCAATAAAAATAATTTACTGCTGAAAGGATCTAAGATTTCAGGATTGTTCCAAATGCTTGAAGTTTTGCTGGTAAAACTAAAGAAGTTTGACTACAAGACACAAATACCCACTAAAGCACTGGAATAAAAACTAAGGAACAAGCAGAAACAGAAGACAAAATCAACAGTGAGGGAATAAAAATTGATTTCCTAAGTTGATCCAGTAAGTTTCTACCCTGAAAAGAGAGCAGAAGCGACCCTTTCCCCTCCACAAGGTGAAGGGACCACGTTAATAGTGCTCTTCTCCCCATTACTAACCATCATCAGGGAGAAAGAAAAAGTGTATTTGTTAGGAAATCACCCTTTTCAAATCTGCTGTTGTCACAGCAAGTAAGCAGTCCAGTAGGCAGGAAAGCCCTCCACCATTCCAGGACACGGACAGCTTCCTGATTAATAAGTTTAAAGCTGACACAAGTGTCTGTGTGGCTCTGGAGGGACACTACCCCTGACACAGCCACCATTCCTAGTGGTACAGCAAGCCAAAGGGCTCACATCAGCACTCACACTGCACCAAGGTGTGTTTGGATAGAGTCACTATCTTGAAGAACATATAATTTAAATAGATTAGACTGATACAGGCATGAGAAGAAATAAACCTCTGTGGGAATAGGTCAGCATCTGATGGTTGAGAAGTTTTCAGCTGAACATGTTTTGTACACAGCACTGCTGTGTTCTGACCAAAAGGCCACCTTCAGGTATGTGGCTAAATGACATTAAGTTTCATGCCTCAAGGTATCACCTTGTGGATTTCATTCCCCTTTTTCATATTGCATTGAATCAGAAGTCTCAGGTCAGCAGCAGATGGGAATATCCAGCAAAAGCAAGGACAGAGCCAACTAAGTCCAGGCTATCCAGAATTAAAAATCTTGGCACTGTATCCTGATGATCTCCTAAGATAGAAAAAATACTTTACAAGTATGTGTGTGTGCTTGCTAAAGGAGTCCAAATATATAACAGAAGGAAGCCAATTAAAAAGGTACTAAATACAGAAGACTTCAACTTCAGTGATTAGTGCTAGGTAATTTGCCTTGTGATAAACAACCATTCAAATCAGTAATAGACCTGAGGTTGTTCCACAGCTTGAAAGCATTCCTCTGAACTTTATCAGCTATCACAGCAAGTGCCAATGTTTGTAAGTCAAATTTTACCATGCACCTCTACACCATAAAAGCCAGCAGTTTCAGTGCGTGCTTGCAAAAGATGCCCACCATCTTCAGAGATCATGCTCACCACTACAATCACTAAATCAGCATAGGTGCAGCTCAGTTGCCATGTGCAATAGGCAGATGCAGCTTGTAACCTCTCCTTAGTCCTACAAAATGAAATGAATGAACGAAGAAGAGGCCAGGTTGGATATTTTCCCATGAATCTATGGAAAATAAATTACTTTTGGGGACTACTCCCATCCAAGGAACAAAACCCATCATCCAGCTGTGAAAAATCCTAGTTTCATCACTGCAGCACAGAGAAGGAGCAGAGCAGAAGGAAGAGGGAAAAAAGTAGAAAAAAAAAAAAGATAGCTGAAAAAAAAACCATAAAAGAAAACCATCAGTGAAAATTGCCCCTGAAACTTTGCAGAATTGTAACGGCTTTCTCTTGCTTAAATTGATTGGTGTAGCAATGTTATAAAATGACTATTAGGATTCATTGTGCACAACAGAAAGTGTGAAATGTCAGCAGATTATACAGCAAAAGTAATGGGTCCTGAACCCCTGTTAGTCAAAAATGATTTTGTTTCAAATTAGAAATTGATTTTTTTGGACACAAGCCCTTTACAGGCTTCCAACTTTTGTAGCTGTGCCTTGGAAGAGATTAACCTCAGTCACTGTTTGGGTCCAGGCTGATGATACCCTTTTGAAAGTTTCTTCACAGGGACTGCTTTTTAATGTTGGTATGGTCTTAACCAATAACACAGGTTATTTGTTCCTTTAAGAACTGCACCACATTTCTTCTCATTTTGCCATTTTCCTTATTTTTATGCTGACATATACAGCAAACTAGCAGACAAGTTAAAAATTTTCTAAACAATAAATAAAGCTAGTTCATAATTGAACCAAGGATTATATTCAAGGCTAAGCAGTGAAACATCCAAGCTGCTTTTATTCCCAACCTTTTCTCTTCATAAGAGAGAAAAGATTGCTTCTCTGCTCCTTAAGTGGAGGCACTAAGCTAAGGGCAGGATAGGTTCTAGCACTACAGACATCCCTGTGTGACAAAACAGCAGGTTGTGATGGTGAAGTCATCACTCAAGGAGGAAAAGAATGCAAAGATTACATTTAAAGAACAAACCCCACTGCACTTACTGCCTTTTGGCAAAGTTAAAAAACAAATCATTGAAGGAGTTTTCTGAGATTAAGGGGCTACTTTTTTCTCTTTCATCGGAAAAGCAGATAGGATCACCACCTGTTATTTGAAGTATCTTTTTGTTTTTTAAATGGATTTACCACCATCTCTTAGGTTGTTTCAAACACCTGCAAACATCTTCCTTTAACTGTGCATTTTACTGATATCCCTTTGAACACACCAGCACACTCATGGCCCTAAAATACAGTATGCTTCCCCTTACCTTTCCTGGACTTAGTGCCTTCCCTCTTGGTCTGCATTAGAGGGCTTTGCCCATCATCCATGTTTGCACCAAAGCCAACCATTTTCTTCCCTGATCTGCTCCCACGACTGCTCCCTGGTTTTGCGGAGTTTTTGCTCACTGGAGGTGTCCTCAGTAAGTAATCTTCATGTTTCAACACCGGGACACTGGGAGGAAAGAAAGATTGTGCTGTTACATGATACATTCAGCCCATTAACACTGCACCCAGCTCTCTACCCAACTTTTACTCTCCAGAAGCATAAACATCATGCTGCTTGTTGAGCTCTTCTTGAATCCATTTATAATTTCTGAAAGCAGGATGCCTAAGGCTTGAAGAGTTACCAACCCACTTTATCAGGAGCCTTTGGTTATCAGCAGCCAGCAGCACCCTGAAAATAGTATTTGGAGTTTTGCAGCATTGGGCACATTCCCTAAAGCATTAGGTCCTGGATTTCTCAAGTGGTTAGAACAGCACCAGAGGAATGAAGACATGCAAATGAAGATGAAGATGCAGATGAAGACAGACTTTTTCCTGCACAATGGGCCAAAATTGGAAGAAAGAGTAATTTTTAAAAGTTCACCTTGCTAGCATAAAGGGGAATTAGAGAAAGTTATGTGAAAAGAAATGTGAAATTTTAGTTTGCAAAAGGGAAGCAGATCACAGAATCATGGAATCATTTTTATTGGAAAGGACCTTTGAGATCATCTGAGTACAACTGCCAAGGCCACCACTAAACCATATCCCCAAGTGCCACATCCACCTGTTTTTTAAAAGCCTCCAGGGATGGTGAGAGGCTGATTCAAGAAGAAAATGGATGAGAGGAGAGGAGACAAAGAGGTGAGATTGATGAACAGAGGTACTTTTAAACAGGATAGAGAATGTACGAGCAAACTTGTGGGAGAGAATCTGGCGCAGAAGTGCAGTATCTGAGTAAAATAAGAAAAGAGAAAATTGACCAAAACTATTATGGTTCAAGATGAACTTCAACACAAGATCATAAACACTGTATGGATAGAGGCAGGAGGCAAATCTGGTGATAGGGAACAACCACAACCTCAAGCTCTACCGACACAGGTATCTCAAAATGTTCTGGGCAGACAGGAGGCTATGACAACTCACGTTTCCCTCAGTAAAGAAAAGCTACTGCTTTCAAATTCTGTTCTCTGGGAAATAACTACTGCTTTAAATGACAATTCCCAACATATGCAAGTCATTAGTCCCTGTCATAAAAGGCCCCTTTATAAAAGAAATTAAAAATATAAAAAAGTATCTTTGTATTATCCACATGAAATAATACATTTTATCCCAAGACTATATTAATCTACTTACAATCATGGAAGTGACAAACATCTTTTTTAAGTTATTAGAAGATTAAATAAATCTTAACAGCTGGACTTCGTGATCTTACAGGTCTTTTCCAACCTAAACCATTCTATATTTCTATGACAAATCTTTTTCCAGTTTAAGCACCAATTTTACATTGGCAACCCAAAGACTGTCAATGAGCTTTTATTAGTTAGGATACAGCTTCATGGAGGTTGAATCACAAAAAGCTTGCACTGACTGAAGTTACTGTAGATCTGAGGAAAAAGCAAGAAATGATAGCTAAACTAAAAGTTTCCCATCAATGTGCTGTATAAGACATTGTTTAATAGGGCCCACTGAGCCTATTGGACAATTAGTATTACTCCTGTATTATTAATGCAGAACAGTATATAATGGCTTATGACCTATAATAACTGACTGAAGTATTGGATATAACTTCTCCAAATAACCTCTGTTTACTTTAGGGCTTCTAACTGTGTGACCACTAATAACACTACAAAGTGTTTTTAAAATTTATGGTGGACTAAATTAATATGTTATTTGAATTATATGAAATTATTAACCTACTAATTCCTGCAACTACAAGAGCACCAAGAGGTGGTTTTGGATCCTAGCAACTGCTTAAAGAGGCTTAGAGGTGTAGTACTTGACCAGATTTCTCTGATAAAACAGGACCTGATATTTCATTTGCCTGTACTTGGGATGATTAACAGCATTTAAAAAAACAGTGAGGTTGTCATTATTTGGATGCTTTTTGAGTTGTTTAAAGCACATCTGATTACAGCCTACAGTCCTCATGTGAAGACAATGACCTTTGGCTTGCAGATAAGGAGGTGATTACTCGATTGGTTCTCTCCCTAAACGCAGTATCTTGTATGGTGCAGTTACCTCTAGAATACTGAGTTCTGTTTTAAATACTGCAGTGGCAGAGGCAATTCAAAGAAACTTCTATTAAGAAGTGCTGTAAGTTAAGGTATAATAAATTATAAAAGCAAGTATATTTGCATTTATAACCTCAATAAACAACTAGAGCCTTATTGTTCAGTTTATAATAGAGGACAGCTCATGCTAAAGTTTTGTTCAAGTAAGATTAGAGTACCAGATCTTAAGATGACACTTAATCTGAAAGGTGTGCAGACCAAGGAGGGAAAGAGATAATGCAGAGATATAAAAAATCAGTAATTAACTATCTACCACAATTAAACAAAGAAAATATAAGGGAGACAAAAAAATGTTTCAGAATGTAATTACTCATTCACCTCTGGAATAATTAGTAAAATGAATTATGTGACTATCACAACACGGACATTTAAAATCAACATATGGTCAAAAGTAATCAGCGATTTATATCTGGAGAGATTTTAGCAGCAAAAGAGGTTCTTTCTATTTTCAAATCCAACTATCCATCATGTCGCTCAAAGGCACCACAGTTAGCAGGACCTCCTGCAGGTCACCACAATATCCAATGAATTTTCATGGCACTCCTTGGAACTACCCAGCAGAGAAGACTGTCTAAATAAAGACCTTATTAACCTACCTACCCTACATACTAGGGCAGGAGATGCAGTGTGACCAGAAAAGAAGCGAGCCTCAGCACTGCTACCTCTTATGAATATCCAAGTACACCATCACCAAAGGAAAACACACCTTGAACATTCCTTCCATCCTGTCTGAGCCTCATGTCGCGATATCCTGGCTGAGTACAAATGGTAAATTTTAAATGTCATTCAAGACCCATTGAACACTGCTAGTATTTGCATTCCTTAAAAAGTAGAAAAACATTAACCTTTTGTTTTATTGAATTAAAATGCCATGGAAATGCTGATGTAGTCTTCAGAGACTGAAATACTTTTACAAAGAAGAATAGCTGTCATTTATTAAACACAAAGAACAATTACTTGATAGGATGCTTTCTGACAAAAAGCAGATTGGTATTCTCATCATAGAAAAGGCATTGTAAAAAAACCCAGCACAGACCTCTGAGACTTGAATAATTTAAAGCTGCATTTGGTGCAATTTGAATTTTTCTTTAGGGAGGCAAAGTTAAATACCTTTAATTTGTTCTAATTATTTCAAATTTGCAAGTTAATTATGGCTGATCATTAAATAACAAAAAGGACTATCGTCTCCATAGAGTTTTACCTCCTACCCTCTGCATTACTTAAGCTAGATTTTAGTATGCATGAATTAACTTTCTAAATAATCACATGGTTTGACTAAATGGCTCAGTAAAATGAGCTCTGATCCTCACAATAAGCATTAATGGACATTAGAAAGGCTATTGGGACCCATGTTACTTACATTATAAGTATTTTTAATGGGGTCTTATTTACTAATCTTTATGTACTGTTCAAGTTAAGGCATCATATGGATACATTATTCTGCTTTAATAGAGGAAAGTCAATTCTTCAAGATACTAAAATAAATGTCCACTTAGAGCCAACTAAATTCATTTTTAAACTAATTCATTTTTAAACTAATGCCGGAAAACTCTTACAGAATATAACTTGTTTTAGCTGCTGATCCTGATGAATCAATCCAGCATAATGGCAGTCTTGTTCTGCAAATGGCATTTTGCAGATCTGTTGAATCGCTAAGCAACCCAAGCAGCTCAGGCTCTTGCCAGAGTTGTGCTTACTATCAGCATGTTATTTACCTCACCCACGAGGCTTCCTCTCTTCCCTGCTCTACACCCAGCGTTCAGCTGACTGGGATCCCAGTCTTTGATCCCAGCTTTGGATGCTCACCTTTCACTGAACTCTGATCTTTCCGTGCATTTTTCAGTGCGGATCAGTGGCATTCAGAGCACAAGACTATGTTTTAACTACTCAGAAACCCAAAACGCAAGGCAATTCATGCCTCCACTATGTATGTTCAACAGATGGCTGCCTTAATGGTACCCTACCGCACTCTGCTGAGGCAAGGGCTTGTGAGTTTAACCATTATCAAACTAACAGATTGCTGTGGTACACTAGCTCCAAAACCAAACATGTTGGAATGTTATTTTCCTGTTCCGTAATTTCTGTTTTAAAAATAAAATAATTAACAGTTCATGTGTGCAATCTGCTGCAATTAGATCAGGCCAAGAATGCATAACACTTAATGATGCAAAACTGGTGATAAGTAGACAACCCATGCAATACGTTTTTGTAGCTGGAACCTGAATTGCCATTTCAAATGCAGTTTGACAAACAGGCTGAAAATTGCTTCCTCCCCTGCCACTTTGGCTGGGACTGTTTTCCAGCCAGATCAGTTTCCAGAGTCAGCTCAGTATAAAGCAGCAGTACTACAAGCACTGGCACAAAACAGAAGACGCTAGGATCTTCTTTTCAGCAGGGGTCCAAATTTAGATCAGTTTACATCAAACTTGTTATCAAACAGCACTTTTGAAAACCACCCCTTCCAAAGTGGTACTGCTTGGAAGGTTGCTTGTCTGCATAGAAAATTAAAAAAATATTTCTAGGGAGAAAAGAAGCACTGTGGACTTTGGATGTGTGGATCTGAAAACAAACGGCAGTGGTCTACAGAACAAGCACAACTTTTCCAGTCCCCTCAAGTGGAGCTGAGGAGAAACACATCAGAACACATGAGCCAGCAGAGCAGCACATGAGAAGGATAATAGATCTATTTGCTACTACTTTGTGCAGGGTGTACAAATCCAGAGGGCAGCAGAGCTGGAAGGAAGGTAAGAAAGTTGCAGATGAGCGGAAGAAGCACAGTGCAAACTTCAGGGCAATCTCTCATCCCTGAGTACCATTACCCTTCCCTTCCTAAAAACTGCTTTTTTAGCTTAGTGCTTTCTCCTCCCTTTAAGAAACAGGAAAAAGTCCTATCCTAATACAGACCTTGCAGACAATATTCAAGCCCAGAGTGAGATTTCATGGGGCAATTATGAAACCTGGCATTTTGAGGCTTATGTTAGATCCATCAGCATGTTAATGGCACTGCTGGGATCCAGTGAATGTCAGTAAGAAACAGCTGCTTTCCTTTCTAGAGAGCATGTGCATTAAGAGCTTTGAGATCACAGAATCAGAGAATAGCCTTGGTTAGAAGGAACCTTTTAAAGGTCTCCTGGTGCAATCCCCCTGCAATGAGCAGGGACATCTTCAATTAGAACAGATTGCTCAGAGCCTATTCAAGGTGACCTTGATGTTTCCAGCCATCCACCACCTTTCTGGGCAACCTGTACCACTGCTTCACCACTCTCACAGTGAAACATTTCTTCATCATATCTAACTTGAATCTGCCCATTAAGTTGAAAAGCACAACCACTTGTCCTATAGTTACAGACCCTGTTCAAAACTCTTGTGTCTATCTTTCTTAACAGACCACTTTAACCACTGAAAAGGTGCAGTCCAATTTTCCCAACACCTTCTCTCCTCCAGCTGTCTTCAGGACCACGTCCATCTCATTTTTCACATATTTTTTAGGCAAAAGGCAGGAGGGCAGGGACAGGTAGGGAAACACTTCAACAGTTAGTAAGAGTTCTGGAACTGAAATATAAATATTATCAAATCTGCTTGTAATAAAAGGATTTTTCATGCCAGAAAATACAGAGTGATTGCCTACAATCTACATGTTATTATGCAGACAATATATTGCTGAGCTGTCATGCAGAGATTTCATCTCTTACAGTACTATTCAGGCTCAATGCCCTTGAATCCAGTAATGTCCATGGCTACGTAAGGTTTCTTTGTTGTTTTTCAGGTTTTTTCCCCCCTGTTGAGCTCTCTCTCTCAAACCTATTGCATTTGGTTTACTTTTCTCTCATCTTGGATGAGATCCACTGGTACCTATGCTAATATTTTTTTCATATCTGAAGCTGTACCAGGGTACAGCAACCCATAGCAAGGCTTCCCCAGACCACACTTTCAAAGACCAGTTGCCTACCCATTCCCTCAGTGGCTGGTCCTCAGACATTTAATTTCACCAGCAATAATTGAGGCCACATATGCTCTTAATTAGCAATGACCTATTAGAACATACCAGCCACAGGTGAAACCCTAGCCCCACTGAATCAATCAGAATACTCTCTTTATTTTCAGTGAAGTCAGGACTTCACTTAATATACATGGTTAGATGTCCATTTGTAGCAAGCATTAAGCTAAATTTAACCTAGAATTATATTCATGCCTTCCCTTTGAAGCCCTCTCCTTCCTCTGGTTTAAGTTCACAACATTTCAACTCCCTCCCAGCACCTTTCCAACATATCTGACTTTTCCTAATAAACAGCAGAATTACAGCTGTGATTACTTTTCTATCTTTTCTGAATTCAAAGAAAATTCTAGCACAAAGATTTTCAGACAGTCACAGAGAGACTGGCCGAGCTTTAACAGGGCAAAATTCTGTGATTGTGTGTTTCGCCTTTTTTATAGAGCAGAGGCAGAGCAGAGCAGCTGTCGTTCCAGCAAACTCTGCTGTCAGCCTTCACAAAAGGAAGTCATGTAAATGTCAAGTCACAGGTATAAAAACAATCCTTCCAAACAGCGTCTGTGTATCTGAAAAGCCTGCCTGGCTGTCACCAGTCAAAGCACCATGAGGAATGATGCAAAACCCTGTTCAGGACAAAGTTTTTGAACTAAATCTGAACTTCTTTAGCACATCAGGCA